>CM064963.1:1869215-2469215 GCA_032847665.1 Solanum chilense | reverse complement strand
GAAGAAGAATTCTCCATTTTCTCTCAAAACCCACCAAGTATTCCAACTCAGAAACTCATATTATAAGCTTTTAGAGAGAGAGAGAAAAGAGAGAGAAATTGACGTTACAGTTCTTTTTTTGCCTGCTAAAAGGTGTGAGAGAGAAGGGTGGGGTGGGTCATGTGACCAGAGGACTTCGGGGGTGGGGTGGGGGGTGGGGGTGGGGGTAGGGGGTATGAGGTTTCTGCCATTTTTAGGTTTGTTCAGAGCTTTTGTAGAGCTGAAGAGTTGCAGTAATGGCTTCTCTATTTGGAAAGTTGATAAGTGACAGCTCGAAGAAGATGAATATATATATATATATATATATATATATATATATAAGAGCATATCACATAGTAATTTTCGATATCGTCGAATTTCAATACAAATATTGAATATCGGATAAGAAAATTAACAACGAGAATTGCTATCAACGAATATTTCGTTATGAGCGAGAGTTGTGGTAGGATTGTAACGGTTAAGTATTATTTCATTCATAATCATAAGTTTCGAATTTGACTTCTATAATCAAATTTTAATGTGAATATCGATATCGAATACTAAAAATTTATCTGAGCTTGCCCTCATAAGTCACTTTCGAGTATAGGTAGTAATATAGTAAAAAATCTCATTAAATTATATAGGTAGGATCGTGAAATACTATTATTTTATAGAGGTATTATTTAATCGATAAACTAATATTTATTAATTTAAAAGAGTTTTTCTGCACTGTAAAATTCATTTAGAGGTTAAACCTGAGAGAATTTAAATGAGCTCATTTGAGAAAACATAATTTATAAACTCGAGATCATGATTAATGCTCTCAGTTATCGCAATAAAATGAACGCGAATTACTTGTTGGAGATATATGTTCAGAGGTTCAAATATTAGAAGAAATTGTGGATATTGTTGGAAGAATAATGTTAATGATAAAATTGAAGATCATATAATACATTTGGAACTGATTACGCGTAAGCAAGCCCTTGTCGCACCTTAAAATCTTCACAATTTTATGATGCAGTTTGAAAAGATAACATCCAAAATTTTCGAATACATTAAAAAAAAGTTAGAAATAGCTTTAACAATATTTAAATTAAAAAAAAAATATAAAACAATAGAATCATGTTTACTAAGGTGATAATTTTTTTGTACTTTCTAAAATATATTAATTTAAAAAATTAATGGGACAATATATTTATATAGGAGTGTATTAAAAATATATTATCTTATTGAAATAAGTGATTTTTTTTATTCATTCAAGTTGAGATCGGAGAAAAATATTATCTTAGAGAGATTATTTTAATTGAAAATTAATTTAGTAAAATTATTTTGTAGTTGTTTTTTTGTATACAAGTCGATGATATTCTAATTTTGTTGTCTTACTCTTTTTCAAATTCATATTAATTATATTCATTGTGAGGACTTTTATGAAACATTATGATTATAGAATGATATAAATTTATTGATTTTTTTAATTATTTATATAATTTATGAATATAAGTCATACTTTCTCTTAGAGACTATGATCAAACATATGATAAAACCTTACCTAAAAATAACTTGACAAAAATATTTTTAAAAATTAGAATAAAATGCTAGTTAATATTATGAAAAGAAAATAGTATTTCTAATAAATGTACTATATTAATCGATTTATATATTAATGAATCAATTTAAAACTTTTTTTTTTTTTTTACAAATATGGAGAAGATGCAATCTTTGGGTGTTACTTTGTAGTAGCAAAATTGATCCTTTTAACTTTCAATAAATTCTAATTTTAATTTTTCTAATATATGATTATATATATAATTTTTAATTATTCGAAACTTGTATATTTGATATTTGATATTTTATCCTTTTTATTATAAATGTTCATAGTTTTATTCTTGATTATCAATTGTTTCATCATTTAATTATCATATTTATAGTACAATTATATTTTTATTTCAAATTTAACCACAATTTTCCCCTAAAATAATTAATATATATTTTCTATATAAAAGGTTCAAAAGCATGATTTTAGTTAACTTAAAGCAATTTAGCAATAATTATTTAATTAATAATATTTTGAATTGCTTCAAAGCTACCAAACAATATTTATTAATTCTTACAATATATGAACTACCTCCACTTAGCCCACTTCAACTTTCTAATTTTAAAATTGGGTTTATTTTTCTTTAATTAAATCATTTTATTTATTATTTATCTAACTTATATCAAAACATTATATATGGATGATATGAATTGTTGTTTGTTTTATATAATTATCATATATAATCTCTTAAACATAATATGAAAATTATGATGAATTAGGTACTTAGTTTTTGTACTTTATATGTGCACTTTAATAAAAGGGAAAAAAAGCATTTGTTCAACAACATCACTAATTAGGTACTTTATCTAATTAATAAAAACACAAGTAAAATACACATTATTATTATTTTCTTATTTGAAGTCTATATGGAATAAAAACATGCTAAATACTAAATATAAAGAAGCATGAATTTTACCTTTAAAAAAAATCTCTTATGATAAGTATTTACTAATTTATGCCTTCAACATAACTTTGATTCCTAAAAATTATGAGTATAGATCTTAAATAGTATCACAATTACAAATGCGTATCATCGTACTTTTATGATATTGATATTTCTGTCATTCAAAAACTTAAATATACATGTTCTTTAGAAATATATGACATAATCTTATTTATCGATACAATACAAATAAAATTATGACATACGCATATCTGTTTAATATATATATATATATATATATATTCTAATTTTTAGATCATAGAAATACCAATATCCCACAAATATAATGGAGATATTTAAATGCCACAATATCCCAAAGACGTGACGGAAAATATCTACATACTATTACAATAATTTTCAAAGGAAAAATTACATAAATTAATACATTTTAAAAAATAATTACTAATTTTAGCGATACTTTTTGTTTATTACCATTTATAACAATTATGTGTTAAATCTATAATATGTATTAAAAGTGAATTATGTATGCAATATATATGAATTTTAATTATTTTTTTGAAATATATAATGTTTGTTTGGTAAAAAATTGTCACATTGTATTGTAAGTGTATTAAAATGTGTGATAATGTATTATTCATCATTAAAATTTGTATCAAATGTGAATAATAAATTGTTCTTTGTAATATGTATTAAACTTGTATTATAATTGAATTAAAAATAATTAAGTGGAAAAAAAATATTATTGTTATAAATGGTAAATATTTTTTTATTATAGCACATTTATGTAAATTTCCCTAATTCAAAAGTGTATTTATCATTTTCCCTTTTACCCTTTTAATATTTTATTATCATTTGCATAATATTTACAATAATTCGAAAATATATTTATTTTTTTACTATTTTTCATATTTAGTATCTTCATTGATCTCCTATGATATTTTATTCTTCGAATAAAAAAGTTACGAGTAACAATTTCGTATCAAATGTTTATTTTAAATCAAAACTCTATTATAATAATTTTGTTTTCCTAAAAACTATACTCAAAATATGGTTCTTATATTAGGATCCTCCCCCATGATTAACTAAAAATTCATTACATTTATTAAACACACATAAGAAAAGAAAAAAAACAAATTGAAATAAATTTCAAAATCAATTCACTCTTATTTTATGAAAAATTCAATTCATGGAAAAATTCTCCCTATTACATCTCATCAAACTCCCAAAATAACCAATATAGTGAAAAATCTATTTTATATTTTTTTTAAAAAAAAATTATTTAGTGGCAAACTAATCCAATTTCCTTAATCACTTCCCTAATTATAAAACTAATATTATGGTACATCTTCCTTACCATATACCACAAATACAGCAGATTCCTTCTCTTCTGCTCCAAAAAAAAAAACGTGTACAATTAAACCGCCGGTGAACTAACAAAAACCGGCCGGCGACACCGGTCCAAACCGGCTCCGGTAAACTCCGGAGATCACCGGATCATTCTTGCAGTGATGAAAACTGGGTACTTCTTCATTTCCATTATTACCCTTCCTGCATTGCTCACATTTAGCTTTCATCTTCACCGGAAACGTATCTTGTATCCTCGGAAACGGATTATTCCGATGCATCGGAATTGAGGATACTCCCATGGAGTAATTGTAATCGCCTCTCTGAATCTTCAAACTCTGCAACTTATCGTTCAAATTTTCGAGTTCTAATGGTGAAATTTGATCGAAAAACGATGACCCGAATTGATTCGGGTGGGTTCGTCGGAGAAGGATGGGATTACCCGGTGGCGTTACGGAGAAGGAATCATTCTCCGTAACGAATCCACCGGGTTTTATAATCTTACGATTACGTGATTTTCGCGACCGTTTTAGAACCACGAGAAAGAAACAATCTATTTCACGAGCAATTAAACTGAAATTAGCTTTACCGGTGATGGGAATTCGTCGTCGATCTTCGAACTTTGAGGTTTTCCGATCACATAAGTAAATGGAAATCTGATTCGGTGAGATTCCGATTCTTTGGCTTAACATTAATTGAAATGCTTTGAATTCTAGTAAAGGGTATATGCGTATACTTCCGATGTTCATTTCTCTTTCTCCGTCGTAAAATACCACCGGAAACTCTGGTCCTGCACCGCCTTCCACCATTGTTCCGGCGAATACCACGTCAATTTCCAGTGAACCAAACAAGTGAGATATGCTAGGAAGTTGAATACACCCAAACTCCGGCAACGTAACACGCAATCCCCGGCAAAACCAATAACAGAATCAGCTGAAAAAGGGAGTTTTTTCTCGAACTCCGGCAACTAACACGCAATCCCCTGCAAACCCAATAACTGAATCAGGTGAAAAAGGGAGTTTTTTCTCGAACTCCGGCTACTAACATGCAATCCCCGGCCAAACCAATAACTGAATCAGCTGAAAAAGGGTGTTTTTTTTCTCGAACTCCGGCAACTAACACGCAATCCCCTGCAAACCCAATAACTGAATCAGATAAAAAAAAAGGGGTGTTTTTCCTCGAACTCCGGCAACCAATACGTCAATTCCCGGCGAACCCAACAAGTAAAAAATGGAAAAACAGGGGATAAGGGAGTTTTCTTCTCTCAAACTCCGGCAACTAATACGTCAACGCCCAGCTAACCCAATACACGAAATTACAAAAAGGGGAAAAGGGAGTTCTTTTCTCAATCTCCAGCAACCAATACGTCAATTCCGGGCAAACCCAACAAGTAAAAAATAAAAAAACAGGGGATAAGGGAGTTTTCTTCTCTCAAACTCCGGCAACAAATCCGTCAATACCCAACAAACCCAATACATGAAATTACACAAAAAGGGGAAAAGGGAGTTCTTCTCTCAAACTCCAGCAACTAATACATCAATTTCCGGCATACCAAACACATGAAAAATGAAAAAAAATGGAAAAAAACAGGAGCTCCGAATAGTAATTATTGAAGGGTTTATATATATACAGAAACAGAGCCCAGAGGTGGGGTTTAAGGAAGGTTTGATTAGTAAATAAGATAAGGCGGTGAGGATAATTCTGGAATAAAGTATTGGTATTGAAGAAGACAGAGTAGCTTCCAGATGCTTTTGATGGCGGAAGAAAAGGGGGGATTGGTTGGGGGTGGGGTAGGTAGGGGTAGGGGGGTGGGAAATTGAGTGTAATGGTGGTTGCTTGGGGATCAAGTAATATAAAATTTGTAACAAATTATCCTTTTTTATGTTCTTTTTATAAAATGCTAGTTTTTGTCCTCACCTCGAAATCGAGTATTCGTAATGAGATCCGACTAATCTTAATTCGTATAAAAAAATGTCACATTCGAAAGCTAAATCGCTTTCGAGAATAGTAAGATTTTACACTTAGAGTTTTAAATTCGAATATTATGGTTAAAGACAGAGGAATCTTTTATTTGAGGTAGAATCGGGATCGACGATGATTTATACGAATCCCTTTTTAAGAGATATTGATTCTTGTTCTGTTACGATGTTCTACTAAATTAATCTTGAAATCGCACTTTAAAAAGATAAAAACGTTTCTGATAAAAACATGATTGTCTGATTGTATGTATATGATTAAAGACCGAGAAATACTTATTAATCTATTGGAGGTAAAGCTAAGGTCGTAAGTAATTTATCTGAATTTCTCTTATTAAAAAATTACACTATTTATTTTTTTATAATGTTAATTTTTATCCTCAGGTTGAAATCAATTAATGGTTATTGTATTCATATAATAAAATTTGATGTATTATGAAAAAATTACAATTTAAAATATAAAACGCTTCCGATAAAAATAAGATTTCGTACTTAGATTTAAACTCAAGAATTATAATTAAAGATATAAAAATACATATTAGTTTATTATTAGATGTGAAGGCACAATTAATTTATTTGAATCTTTCTTTGTCACAAAAATACACTCTATATGCAAGATTATAAAATATTTATAAATAAATAGATATATGATATGTTGAAATTCTGTGATTTTTTTGAATATATTTATTTTATAATATTTAAATCTCCTAATTAGTATAGATATGGTCAATTTATTGCTTCAATTTTGTTTGATTGCTAATTATAATCCCATTAAAGTTTTGATAATATTTGTATGAATACGTTTCTATTTATATTCTAATCTTGTGAAGAATAAATTTATCACATATGATATGGTGTAACGTTATTAATTTAATAATAATGTTAATCATAGCTAATTACTTTTCAAATTTACCAATTTACTTAGTAATTTCGTTTAATGTAGAAATTGGTTGTTAATCACACTATCAACAACCGGTTGAAAAATAATAATATTATTTTGTCTTTTCGATTATTTAATTTGAAAATATATATTTAACTACGTAAGAGATTGTTTAAAGGGAAACTTACATAAATATACTATAATAAAAAAATATTTACCATTTATAGCAATAACTTTATTTTTTCACTTGATCACTTTTAATTCATTTATGATACAAGTTTAATACATATTACAAAGATAAATTTATTATTCAAATATAATTCAAGTTTTAATGATAGATAATACATTTATCACACATTTTAATTCACTTATAATACAATGTGACAATTTTTTACCAAACAAATATAGTATATTTCAAAAACAATTATAATTCAAATATATTGCATACATTATTCATTTTTAATACATATTACAGATTCATCACAATATTGCTATAAATGGTAATAAACAAAAAGTATCGCTAAAATCAGTAATTATTTTTTAAAATGTATTAATTTATGTAATTTTTCCTTATTTATATTATATAGAAGATTATATTATATTTATAAAAGTAGTTACTTTAGTAATATATTTAATTTTGTTTTTATTGAATTAAAGTTCAGTCAATAAATATTATATTTTTTAGAAAGACCTACTAACGTATAGTGTTTTCTTATGAAATTTGATATGTTACTCCGATAAAATTGTAATAATTAAGAAAATTTTGATAGTTTCGGTAAAATTTTCATGTTTAAAAGAACACAAAATACATAGTTCCTTTGTTTAACTATAGTTATCCACTAAAAAAAGAGAGGATAATATTAAACTTAGTTTGTAATTTATCTTTTTTATTAATTATAGTCCTTTTTTTGTTACATTTCTCAAAATATAGATAGGAAAAATTACTGAAATACACGTTTTGTGTTTCACTTATTTTAATATATTCTTCTATTTTTAAAAATCTCTAAAGTCTCTTATTTCTTTAATGTATCAAAGGCGACATATTAATGCATCTGAATCACTATTTAATGTATCTGAGTTACATATTACATATTCCATTTATTATATAATGTATCCGAACTAATTTTTAATGTATTTGAGCTACATATTATGTATCTGATTTATATTATAATGTATCCGAGCTACATATTAATGTATTCGGTTTGTGTTACTTTTTAAGAGATTAATATAATTACAAACTAAAGAGAGAGAGATATTTTAATTTCATATTAAAACTATGTGATTCCTAAAATTTATTCATTTTTATATTCAAAGAGTGATATAGTAAAAATTACTCTTTTATTTATAATATTTTAAAGAGTGCGTCAAGTCAATAATGAATAACTATTATTGAATAAAAATAGTATTTTTAAATCTAAATAAAATATCAATTTTAAACTATAACGATTTCAAATTATAACTCAAAATTATATCCGAGTTAATTCTTTGAAATAAATAAATTTGATCAATTTATAAATTTAGATAAACGTAACGTCACCTAAATGATTGGTAGTGTACCAAAATAGAAGTTTCTAAACATGAAAATATTGTGTGTGCAACAAATTGTGAAACTGAAGTACCATTGTTCAATTTGCATTGAAACTAACATACTTTTCTTCTTTGTCTTATGAGAGAAGTTATTCTC
This sequence comes from Solanum chilense, assembly GCA_032847665.1. Classification (NCBI taxonomy): domain Eukaryota; kingdom Viridiplantae; phylum Streptophyta; class Magnoliopsida; order Solanales; family Solanaceae; genus Solanum; species Solanum chilense. Next base: position 2,460,815 of record CM064963.1, on the reverse strand, counting down.
TATTTTGTTTTAATTATCATATATTCGATATCTATTGACTCGATTAATTTGAATTATATTCGATTTGTAATAATATGAATGAAACTCTTTTTCAATCTCATTCATGAAATTATACGGGACATGTTAATAATAAAAATAACACCCTATACACATTTAAGGTTATATATATCAAGTTATAAACACACTTTTCAAAAATAAATTACTTATAGCAGATTATTTTCGAGTTATAGCATATCAATTAAAAATATATTTAATTAAAAACTATAAGTAATTATTTAAATACTAATTAATATGTTCAAATATTTATTTTTATTTTTTACAATTAACTTTTTATTTTTATTTTTTAAATAAAATAAAAAAGAAAAAAAACGTTTATGCATAAATTGGTAAGTAGCACTAATTGTGGGATTTGATTTAATGTTAATTAATAATAGATTATTAACAAATTAGCACATATTAAGGAATTCAAAAAGGAATTAAATTATTTAGTTTCCTTAAAATGCTTAAATTAGTTTAAATCAAATTAAAACATGATTTTTTTCCATTTTTTTCTCTTTATCACCTTTAAAGCTTTTAATATAAATAATAAATTATTATTAATTAAATTTATCAATTAAATTTTACATTATATAGTTACCTTTTAAAAACAAAATCTAAATAATAGGGATTTGATTTTAATTAATTCCCTATTATACGGTTGCCCAATAACTATCCACCCCATCTCAACCAATACATACACGGACATCTTCCCCTAATACACTCCATCTCTCCCCAACATGCCAAGATATTTTGATCTTCCCCAAACTCCTGCCTCCTTCATCATCTCTTTCCAACACACAAAGATTTTTTTATTTTTACCCAAATCCCGCCTCACTCATCTTCCCCATTATCCCTCTCAGATCAGTTCATCCCAAAACCCAAACATCCCTCTCAGATCAGTTCCTCATTTAGTTCATATAGAATGTTTAGGAAAGATAGTGAAATCCCAAGTAAAAGTAAAAGATTGGTCGATGAGTTTGATGACTTTCATGTTCCTTCATTCGATATATTGTCACAAACTCAAATGCAAAATCAAAAGAAGAAGAAGAAGTGTAGTTCAGTTAATTCGAAGATGGAAAAAAACAAAATCAAAGAGGCAAAGGAAAGAGGCAAGAAGAGGAAAGGAAAAGAAATTAGAACATCATCAGAATTCAATTCTGACTTTGCTGAGGACTAAAAAATACAAAATAAAAAAAAATAAAAGGCTTTGAAATTAATCGATCAACAAAAAGGTTTTCAAAAAAAGCATCAGAGATATAAGCTACAAATAAACCCAAAAAAATTGATGAAGTCAGTAAAAAAATTATTTCAAATTTGGATTACAATGTGTAGTGTTAGTGTATTTAATTTTTGCTTTTATTTGTCAATAGTATACTACATGAAATTTGTATGATTTATGTATGAGTTGAGTTTTTAGTATTTTATATTACAATTATTTATGAATACTGAATGATTTAGTGTTGTATATTTTGTATATGATATAATTTGAATATATTAGTATATGATTTGATACATAATAAATGTATTAATTTTGTATGATTTTGTGTATGAAATAATTGGTCATTATCAATACAGGAGTGTATGCTTTATGTATTACCTTTGTATCATATATGTATAAAATGATATTCTTGTCCAGTAAAATATGTGTATGAATGATGTATTAATGTTGTGTATCCTATAATTTTGACTATTATAATAAATATTGCAACTGTATATTTTATTTTTTGATTATGATGTATGAATTGACGTATTCATACTAAATGAGATTAGTTTGTAGTTTAAAAGTCACATATTAATTTTTTTTTAAATCGAATATGTATTAATATTGTATGAGTTGTGTATGAACTGAGGCATATAGTTTGTATGATTTCTGTATGAATTGAATTAAATGTCCATCGAATATGTATTAATATTGTATAAATTTTGTATATAATTAGTATGATTTGTGTATGAATTAATAGAATGTCAATTTAATATAGCATTGTATATATGATTTTTTCTATGAAATTTTATAGTATATAAAAAGTAATAATTTAGTTTTACAAAATTTATAGGAAAAGAAGGTTCAAACACATTTATCTTTCTGTATCAACATGATTGTGTTCGCTGATTTGTTGACCTTCCTCGGTCAAGATAAGTTTCAGCAATTTTTACAACAAATCTCATTTGAATTTTTTTATGATTTACATAACATAAAAATTCGATGTCAATTGTTGTGTCATACTTTCCTTCTTGAATCTGAAACTGGCAGGGATGACATGTTCATTATCAATGTAAATGGTACAAAGTTACATTTTGACTTAAAAGAGTTGGTCGTTGTAACCGGTCAAAAATCTGGACCAATTTCCGATTTTGTTTCTGATCCATCTGTTCCAAATAGATTAATTGCTGAAAATTTCGGAGACTTTGACAAAGTCCCCAAATCAAATTTTTACCACAAGTTTAAATTGTAAAACTTTTGGGAAGAAGATACCGTTTATAATCAGTTCATATAATTCATACATACTTCATACACATTTAATATATCATTCACTGTCCTACAAACTATTCCAATTAAACAAACACAATATAATTTCAATACAAAAATTAATACAAAAATATATATTCTAATTTCAATAGAAACTAAAATATATATTTTTTTTTAAAAAGGACTTTCATAAACAATTGATACACGTTTCGTATACTTTTCATACACTAATAATACAAACTTCAGACTTCAAACACGCTATACGTAACATAACTATTTCATTAAAAAAATAAAAATATACATACTGTTTTCAGATAATACAGTTATCAAAAAAATTGAACACTATTCTACATGTAAAAAACATCAAATTAATTAAAATCAACAATTTATAATTAAAAGAAACAAATCATAATTAAAAACCAACCTGATGAATTTCAATTTCCACCATGTTTAATTTATATTGACATAATGTTCTCCATCAGATCAAATCAAATTGATTCAAACGCCAAAATTTATCAGGTTACTAAAAAAAATGAACTGTTATGCAGACATGAAAAAAATCATGAAATTTTGGGGAAAAATGACCTCTACGTTGATGTCAATCTGAAAATAATCGTGAAAATTTGAAAAAAAAATTGAATTGTAACTATGATGCGAATAGGTTTCAAAATGCCAATCTGAAAATAATCTGCAAATCTGAAAATAATCATTAAAATTTGGTAGAGTTTTTTAAGGAATTAAATAAAAAAAAACTAATATCATTTAAACTAACTAGAGATATTCAAGGCAATGATGCTAATCTAAAATTTTTTGATATCCCTAAAAACGTGTTAATCTAATATTAATTTTTAATTAAAAACCCTTAAAACGTGCTAGTGTACAGTTTGTGCTAACTACATTTAATGTAATTAATAAAGTATTCCATTTTCCATTATTAGTTTGTTTGTGTGTTAATTAGGTATATTAATTATCCATTGTTAGTTTATTCCTTTTTTTTTTTATTAATTGTTAATAACAATTCTTTTTAATAAATTATAATTAACATTATATTTATTAATAAAATGCTATAGATTGAGATATTAAATGTTATACATTGAAATTCAGACTCTAATGCTATAACTTGAGATTATTACTATATAAAATGCTATATACCTAATTTACACATGTTAATAATACTGTCAATTTTGTCTACAAAAAACTAAAGTATATACTATGATATGACATTTTTATATCTGACTTTTTTCATTTTTCAATTACTTATGTAGATGTATGATACTAATGAAAGGTATATAAAAATTTAATTTCACTAAAAAGTGTGCTAAACCATAGTTAAAATCAGATAGATATTTCTATTTTAATATGTCTCTAACCTTTGTAAGAATATATTACATTTACTAAATAGGAGAAAACAAGCACAAAAAGTCGCTCACCGATCTATACACAAAAAAAAAACTTCGATTTGGATAGATATAAAATAATAGGAAGGAACAACGAGAAACATACCTACCTTGACGGGGTCAATGGGTGACCCATAAGATTCATGGCCTAGGTTGGTAACTTTCATTGCACTTTAGAAGGGCACCAACTTAAGATCTGCCTAAATGATCGACTCTACGTCATAATTTTCTTGATTTTGTTTACATATGTTAAAATGGGGTGATAATATTTTGTTTTTCCTCATCATTTCTCTATCTTCCTTCCAATTATTTTTATGTTTTGAGGATTTATAACTTTATCTAATATGAAAAGTTTTTCTCTATTTTTCTAACCTACCAACGCACGATTGATTCATCTGAACCTCATTTACGAGAAAATTATATTGCCTGTATAACGTTAAATTATTATCTTTTTCATATGTATGATAGGCAATGATTTCTCTTTGGCTTATTCATTTGTTTATTTCTTTCAATTTTTTTATCGTTTTTAGTAAAAATTCCAGATTCTGCAATTCAAGTATTCAAGAGTACTAAGTACAAAGCATCCTAAAGCGACATTAAGTGAAATCAAATAACAAAGTATACAAGAAACATGATGATTTTCAATCGAATTTAAAGGAGCGATGAAATAGAAGAGAAAAAAAAAGTGTAGAGAGTACCACATTGATAAAATACAAGTAAATACTAACTTTGTCCCAATATAAAATTGCAGCACAGATTAGCTAAATAACTCACGCAGCCACGCAGTGAGCACAAAGCGAACTATTCTTTCGCCTTTTACTAAAGAATACCGTGTGTGCGCTGTAAATAGTGGCATACGCTAATTTTTGGAGGGGGGTTCTCTTATTTGAGTACCCCAACAATACTAGTTTTATTTTTTTTATATGTCTTATAATATAATTTATAGTATTATATATGAGTAAAATTTGAGTTACATTATAAAAGATTCAAATTGTACTTAGTTTGTATTTGTTTCTTTTGGTTTGGTGAATCTCGAAGTAGTCGAAATGTATTTAAGCCGAAGAAGAGAAAATAACATTATGAAAGTGTTCGTACATTTTATGAAGGAAAAATATTTTTGATGAAAAATATTTTCGGCCAAAGAACACACAAGTTAAAGCAACTTTTGTAGTAAAGCATAGATTTTTGTTGACTTCAGTTTCTGCACTAGCACCTTTAATCACAGTACAACTACATACTTGACTTTGTCTTTTACTCGATACTTTTTCTTTTGATGACAAGGGAAATTCGTAGCCGGTACTTTGGGTACGTAAAAGATAAACCCCCATACCCTGCTTCTATGCACTTTCTCGTAAATCACACAAGAGATATAACCCACACTAGGCCATTCCAGCGCCACGAGCTCGACCCACAAGGCAAACCTCTACTATCGCCGGCAAGGGGAAGGATTTCGAACTTGAAACCTCCAATATAAAAGTCTCAAGCCCAAACTACTAGGCCACCTTGAAAGGTATGATTTACTCAATACTAAAATTCAAAAGGGCTTCTTAATCTTATTTTAATTTTCCCATGGGTATGGTAAATATTTATTTGCTAATAAATGAAAAAAAAAAAAGAGATTAAAGGACAATATATCCCTCATCGGTTGACACAAGAAAAACAAGTATAAAGATGGGTATAAAATAATAGGAAGGAACAACTAGAAACATACTTACCTGGACGGGGTCAATGGGTGATCAATAAGACCCATGGCCTAGGTTTGTGACCTCCATTGCACTTTGAAAGGGTGCCTACCTAAGGTCGATCCAAGTGGTCGAGCCTACGTCATAATTTGTTGCAGCGGGGGCTTGCGTTCGCGCAGCCCCTACCAAATTCTTAAAGCAATTTTTTTTGTTGTGTTTTTGCGTTGTTGATTTATATTTATATCCTTGAGCTTTTATGTAATTGTTGAACAAATAATTTGTTCGGTTGAACAATGAAAACCAGTAAACATATAATTGTATCATTAATTATATACATGATGAGAAACTTTCTCGAGCTACGGAACTAATGAGTCGAACAATATCACAACATGTCAAGAGTATCTTCGAAGTGTTTTAGCTAAAGAATACAGTGCGCGCGTTGCAATCAATGGTATACACCAATTTTTGGAGGGAGTCTCTTCTCTAGAGGACCCCAACAATACTAGTTTTAATGTTTTCTACCAAAAACACCCTATAAGTTTAGAAACTTTTGTAGTTAAGTTTAATTTTCCCATGCAAGAGTATGGTAAATATTTGTTTTGATATTTAAATGAAACAAAAAATAATAAGAAGATGAATGACAATATTGTGGAAAATATTCCTTTTCTTTTAATGCAAAGGTAATTAATCTATGTGAACATTGTCAAGTCGTTTTGTATTATGTGAAATAGGAGAGTAACTTCCATTTTAGTGGTTAATGTTTATCTCAAGTGTCAATTTCTTTACTCCGTAAGAAAATATTCAGAAGACTTGAAATTACTTTTGTATAATAACAAATTTGTTGCTTATAGAGTAAGGGTAATGAAAACGTTGATTATACATTAGTTTCTTATATTCTTTTAATGGACGAAAACGTAAATAATTTTCCTATTTGAGGATATCATTTGGGAGCTAAACACATAGAAGAAAAAACAAATTTTCTTTCTATCATTTACTATCTCCTTCACCAATTTCTTTATTGGCTTAAATAATCATTCTCCCTATTGTGGATTCCCGGGCAATTGTTTTTGTGCAACTCCAAACTTTCAACCATGAGTACACGTGTTTGAGAGTAACTGTGGAAACTTGGGGAGCGACCGCCTACAACGATTTATACCGGAGTTGGGCCGAAATCACTTTCACGGTAGTGGCTTGTCATGACACAGTGTTTGTGTTAAGTTATTCACTACTTTATAATTTTGGTCCAATATCAACATTGTAGTATTTTTCCCGACAAATATATCCCTCATCGGTTGACACAAAGGAAACCAAGTATTAAGATGGTTATAAAAAAAAGGAAGGAACATTAAGAAACATACATACCTGGACGAAGTCAATGGGTGATCAATAAGACCCATGGGCTAGGTTTGTGACCTTCATTGCACTTTGAAGGGGTGCATAACTAAGGTCAGCCCAAGTGGTCGAGACTACTTTTTCTTTTTCTTTGTCTTATGAGAGAAGTTATTCTCTATTTTGTTTTAATCTTCAGGTGTTTAATATCTATTGACTCGATTAATTTAAATTATGTTCGATATATAACGATATGAATGAAATTGAGTGATCATCTTGAACGATTCCATGTACCCCATGCTATTTACATGTATAATAATATGACAACTTTGAGAATTATCAAGAAATGAATAATTAAATAGTCGAAAAGTGACTTATGATATTTAGGATCTTTTGAAAATAACTTCTCTAAATTGTGCTCTTACAAAATAGACGTAATCTCTTGGCTTATTCATTTGTTTATTTCTTTCAAATTTTGACTGTCCTTAGCGAAAATTCAGACTATAATTCAAGTATTCAAGAGTACTAAGTACAAAACATCCTAACGCGACGTTTCATCAATTAACTTGTGACCATATATTTCTCCTAAATCACCAAGAAACTGAAGTGAAAACAAATCTTAAATTAATCGAACAATAAAGTATACAAGAAACATGATAATTTTCGATCAAATTTAAAGGAGGGATGAAAAAGAAGAGAGAAAAAAAAGAGTGTAGAGAGTACCACATTGATAAAATACAAGTAAAAACTAACTTTGTCCCAATATGAAATTGCAGCACAGATTGGCTTAATAACTTACTCAGCCACGCAGTGAGCACAAAACGAACTATTCTTTTGCCTTTTACTAAAGAATACCGTGTGCGCGTTGCAAATAGTGGCATACGCCAATTTTTGGAGGGGTTCTCTTGATTGAAAGCCCCAACAATACAAGTTCAAATTTTCTTTAAGAAAAAAATACAATATACTTTTGAACTATCGTAAATAGTATAAGATACATCCTATCATACTTTTAAGTTCAAAATTTTTTTAAGAAAAAAATACGATATACTTTTGAATGTAAATAATATAAGATACATTTCTGTCATACTAAAAGATTTTGATGCTCTGCTTCTACTAAGATATTTAGTTTGTACTTGTTTCTTTTGGTTTGGTCCATAGTAGAATTAGTCAAAGTGCACATAACCAAAGACATTAAGAATTAATCAAATGCACATAACCAAAGATATTAAGAGACGGTTGTATGAGATGAGTGGTCGGTACGAAGGAAAAATGTTTTTCATGAAAAATATTTTCGTCTAGGAACACACCCGATAAGTTTGAGCAACTTTTGCAGCAAAGTATAGATTTTGGTTAACATCAGTTTAACACCTTTAATCTCAGTACCAACTAGACACTTAGGATCATGTGATTTACTCAATACTTGTGTTTTTTTAATGACACCCTCACAGATATATCTGGGAGAGATAATTCCGCAGTAAGGCAAGTTAGGTACAACGAGCTCTCGATCCAGAAAACAAATCTCTTGCTTTCTTTGACAAGAGATTTCAAACTTGGACCAACCCGAACATTATGATTTACTCAATACTGAAATTCACGAGGGCTTTTTAATGTTATTTTAATTTGCCCATGAGTATGGTAAAAGATTTGTTTGTTGTACAATATATCCCTCATCGGTTGACACAAGAAAAACAAGTATAAAGATGGGTATAAAAGAATAGGAAGGAACAACTAGAAACATACTTACCTGGACGGGGTCAATGGGCGATCAATAAGACCCATGGCCTAGGTTTGTGACCTCCATTGCACTTTGGAGGGGTGCCTACCTAAGGTCGATCCAAGTGGTCGAGCCTACGTCATAATTTGTTGCAGCGGGGGCTTGCGTTCGCGCAGCCCCTACCAATTCTTAAGCAATTTTTTCTTGTTTTTGTTTTTCAGTTAGACCATGAAAACCAGTAAGATATATAATTTTATCTCCAACATTTAACATGGACAAAAACAATGAGGAGAAATTTTCCCTGCTAATGAATCTAACGAACAGTATCACAACATGTTAAGAGTATTTTCGGATTGTTTTAGCCCCCAATGATTTAAGGAGTGATATAAAAACCTTTGCTCTAAAGATACAAAGTTCCATACGCAACTCGATAAAAAAAAAGGTAACTTTTACGTTTGGAGGATCCAACAGGAGTCTAGTGTATCAACATTTTTGGAGAGTCTAAAAAAACATAAATTATACTATAGAAAAAGCAATTTAAAACAAACACAACTGTTTTCTTTTTTTCGAATCGATCAGTTGAAAAACACCATATGCAATGTTTGATCGAACACGTTGAAGGAAAAAAAACATAGAGTAGGAGTGAGTTGAGTACCACATTGATAAACAATGAGTAAACACATACTTGTCCCAATATAAAATTGCAGCACAGATTGAGTTAAAACTCATGCAGCCATGCAGTGAGCACATAGCGAACTATTCTTTCGCCTTTTACTAAAGAATACCGTGTGCGCGTTGCAAATAGTGGCATATGCCAATTTTTGGAGGGGTTCTCTTCTTTAAGAGTACCCCAACAATTCTAGTTTTAATGTTTTCCCAAGAGTATGATAAAGATTTGTTTGATATTTAAATGAAACAAAAAATAGTTAGAAGATGAAAGGCAATATGGTGGATAATATTCGCAAGGATAAGTTACATTTTTTAGCTCTCTGTAATTAATCTATATGAACATTGCTAAGTCGTTAGTATATGTGAAATAGGAGAGTAACTTCCATATTAGTGGTTCATATTGGTAAGTCGTTAGTATATGTGAAGAATAAATTATCACATATGATATGGTGTAACGTTATTAATTTAATAATAATGTTAATCATAGCTAATTACTTATCAAATTTATTAATTTACTTAGTAATTTCGTTTAATGTAGAAATGGTTGTTAATCACACTATCAACAACCGGTTGAAATTTTTTTATATTATTTTGTCTTTTTGATTATTTAATTTGAATATATATATTTAACTACGTAAAGAGATTGTTAATATAAAAAAGATTATATTATATTTATAAAAGTAGTTACTTTATTAATATATTTAATTTTCGTTTTAGTGAATTAAAGTTCAATCAATAAATATTATATTTTTTAGAAAGACCTACTAACGTATAGTGTTTTCTTATGAAATTTGATACGTTACTCCGATAAAATTGTAACAATTGAGAAAATTTTGATAGTTTCATACATGGTAAAATTTTCAAGTTTGAAAGAACACAAAATACATAGTTTCTCCGTCTAACTATAGTTATCCACTAAAAAAAAGAGAGGATAATATTAAACTTAGTTTGTAATTTATCTTTATTATTAATTATAGTCCTTTTCTTAATACATTTCTCAAAACATAGCATTTATTATAAGAAAAATTACTGAAATACACGTTTTATGTTTCACTTATTTTCAATATCTTCTTCTATTTCTAAAAATCTCTTATTTCTTTAATGTATCTGGGCGACATATTAATGCATCTGAACCACTATTTAATGTATCTGAGTTACATATTACGTATTCAGTTTATTATATAATATATCCGAACTAGTTTTGAATGTATTTGAGCTACATATTATGTATCTGATTTATGTTATAATGTATCCGAGATATTCTGTAATGTATTTGAGCTACATATTAATATATTCGGTTTGTGTTACTTTTTAAGAGATTAATAAAATTACAAACTAAAGAGGGATATATTGTAATTTCATATTAAAACTATGTGATTCCTATAATTTATTCATTTTTATATTCAAAGAGTGATATAGTAAAATTACTCTTTTATTTATAAGATTTTAAAGAGTGCGTCAAGTGAATAATGAATTACTATTATTGAATAGAAATAGTACTTTTAAATCTAAATAAAATATCAATTTCAAACTATAACAATTTCAAATTATAACTCAAAATTATTTCTGAATAAATTCTTTGAAATAAATAAATTTGACCAATTTATAAGTTTTAGATAAACACGTCACCTAAATGATGGTAGTGTACCAAAATAGAAGTTTCTAAACATGAAAATATTGTGTGTGTAACAAATTGTGAAACTGAAGTACCATTGTTCAATTTGCATTGAAACTAACATACTTTTCTTTCTTTGTCTTATGAGAGAAGTTATTCTCTATTTTATTTTAATTATTAGATATTCGATATGTATTGACTCGATTAATTTGAATTATATTCGATTTGTAATAATATGAATGAAAGTCTTTTTCAATCTCATTCATGAAATTATACGGGACATGTTAATATTACTATGATATGACATTTTTAGATTTGACTTTTTTCATTTTTCAATTTCTTATGTAGATGTGTGACACTTATAATGAAAGGTATATAAAAATTTAATTTCACTAAAAAGTGTGCTAAACCGTAGTTAAAATCAGATAGATATTTCTATTTTAATATGTCTCTAACATTTGTAAGAATATATTATATTTACCAAATAGGAGAAAACAAGCACAAAAAGTCGCTCACCGATTTATACACAAAAAAAAACTTCGATTTGGATAGATATAAAATAATAGGAAGGAACAACAAGAAACATACCTACCTTGACGGGGTCAATGGGTGACACATAAGATTCATGGCCTAGGTTAGTAACTTTCATTGCACTTTAGAAGGGCACCAACTTAAGATCTGCCTAAGTGATCGAGTCTACGTCATAATTTTCTTGATTTTGTTTACGTATGTTAAAATGGGGTGATAATATTTTTGTTTTTCCTCATCATTTTTATATCTTCCTTCCAATTATTTTTATGTTTTGAGGATTTATAACTTTGTCTAATATGAAAAGTTTCTCTCTATTTTTCTAACCTACCAACGCACGATTGATTCATCTGAACCTCATTTACGAGAAAATTATATTGCATGCATAACGTTAAATTATTATCTTTTTCATATGTATGATAGGCAATGATTTCTCTTTGGTTTATTCATTTGTATATTTCTTTCAAATATTTTATCGTCCTCAGTAAAAATTTCAGATTTTGCAATTCAAGTATTCAAGAGTACTAAGTACAAAACATCCTAAAGCGACATAAAGTGAGATCAAAATTTAAATTAATCAAACAACGAAGTATCCAAGAAACATGATGATTTTCGATCGAATTTAAAGGAGCGATGAAAAAGAAGAGAGAAAAAGAGAGTGTAGAGAGTACCATATTGATAAAATACAAGTAAATACTAACTTTGTCCCAATATAAAATTGCAGCACAGATTGGTTTAATAATATACGCAGCCACGCAGTGAGCACAAAGCGAACTATTCTTTCGCCTTTTACTAAAGAATACCGTGTGCGTGCTGCAAATAGTGGCATACGCCAATTTTTGGAGGGGTTCTCTTATATGAGTACCCCAACAATACTAGTTTTATTTTTTTTATATGTCTTATAATATAATTTATAGTATTATATATGAGCAAAATTTGAGTTACATTATAAAAGATTCAAATTGTACTTAGTTTGTATTTGTTTCTTTTGGTTTGGTGAATCTTGTAGAAGTAGTCGAAATGTATTTAAGCCGAAGAAGAGAAAATAACATTATGAAAGTGTTCGTACATTTTATGAAGGAAAAATATTTTTCAAGAAAAATATTTTCGGCCAAAGAACACATAAGTTAAAGCAACTTTTGTAGTAAAGCATAGATTTTTGTTAACATCAGTTTCTACACTAGCACCTTTAATCTCAGTACAACTACATACTTGACTTTGTCTTTTACTCGATACTTTTTTTTATGACGAGAGAAATTCGTAGCCGATATATTTTGGGTACGTAAAAGATAAACCCCCCATACCCTTCTTCTATGCAATTTCTCATAAATCACAATAGAAATGTAACCCATACTAGGCCATTCCAGCGCCACGAGCTCGACCCACAAGGCAAACCTCTACTATCGCCGGTAAGGGGAAGGATTTCAAACTTGAGACCTCCAACATAAAAGTCTCAAGCCCAAACTACTAGTTATGATTTACTCAATACTAAAATTCAATGGGCTTCTTAATCTTATTTTAATTTTCCCATGGGTATGGTAAATATTTATTTGCTAATAAATGAAAAAAAAAAGAGATTAAAGGACAATATATCCCTCATCGGTTGACACAAGAAAAACAAGTATAAAGATGGGTATAAAAGAATAGGAAGGAACAACTAAAAACATACTTACCTGGACTGGGTCAATGGGCGATCAATAAGACCCATGGCCTAGGTTTGTGACCTCCATTGCACTTTGAAGGGGTGCCTACCTAAGGTCGATCCAAGTGGTCGAGCCTACGTCATAATTTGTTACAGTGGGGGCTTGCGTTCGCGCAGCCCCTACCAATTCTTAAGCAATTTTTTCTTGTTCTTGTTGGCTCGTCTTTTAAACTTTAAGCAATTGTTGAACAAATAACATGAAACCAGTAACATATATAATTTTATTTTAACATTTAACATGCACAAAAACAATGAGGATAAATTTTCCCAGCTAATGAATCTAACGAACAATATCACAACATGTTAAGAGTATTTTTGGATTGTTTTAGCCCCAATGATTTAAGGAGTGATATAAAAACCTTTGCTCTAAAGATACAACGTTCCATACGCAACTCGATAAAAAAAGGTGACTTTTACGTTTGGAGGATCCAACACGAGTTCAGTGTATCAACATTTTTGGAGAGTCGAAAAAACATAGATTATACCATAGAAGAAGCAATTTAAACAAACACCATATGCAATGTTTTGATCGAACACGTTGAAGGAAAAAAAAACAAAGAGAAAGGAGTGAGTTGAGTACCACATTGATAAACAATGAGTAAACACATACTTTGTCCCAATATAAAATTGCAGTACAGATTGGCTTAATAACTCACGCAGCCACGCAGTGAGCACAAAGCGAACTATTCTTTCGCCTTTTACTAAAGAATACCGTGTGCGCGTTGCAAATAGTGGCATACGCCTATTTTTGGAGGGGATCCTCTTCTTTAGAGGACCCCAACAATACTAGTTTTAATGTTTTCCCAAGAGTGTGATAAAGATATGTTTGATATTTAAATGAAACAAAAAATAGTAAGAAGATGAAAGGCAATATTGTGGATAATATTTTACTATGGATAAGTTATCTTTTAGCTCTCTGTAATTAATCTATGTGAACATTGCTAAGTCGTTAGTATATGTGAAATAGGAGAGTAACTTCCATATTAGTGGTTCATATTTATCTCAAGTGTCAGTTTTCTTAACTTCGTAATAAAATATTTAGAAGACTTGAAGTTATTTTTGTATTATAACAAATTTGTTACTTAAGTAAGAGTAATGTTACATTATATTTGATTATACGTTAGTTTCTTACATTCTTTTAATGGATGAAAATGTAAATAACTTTCCTATTTAAGGATATCATTTGGGAGCTAAACACATAGAAAATAAATAAATAAATGTCCTTTCTTTCATTTACTATCTCATTCACCAATTTCTTTATTGGCTTAAATAATCATTCTCCCTATTGTGGATTCCCGGACAATTGTTTTTGTGCAACTTCAAACTTTCAACCATGAACACACGTGTTTGATAGTAACTGTGGAACCTTGGGGAGCGATCGCCTATAATGATTTACATCGGACTTGGGCCGAAATCGTTTTCACGACTATGACTTGTCACAGCACAGTGTTTGTGTTAAGTTATTCCCTACTTTATAATTTTAGTCCAATATCAACATTGTAGTATTTTTCCCAACAAATATATCCCTCATCGGTTGACACAAAGGAAAACAAGTATTAAGATGGTTATAAAAAAAATAGGAAGGAACATTAAGAAACATACATACCTAGACGTGGTCAATGGGTGATCAATAAGACCCATGACCTAGATTTGTGACCTTCATTGCACTTTGAAGGGGTGCTTATCTAAGGTCGGCCAAAGTGGTCGAGCCTACGTCACAATTTGTTGCAGTGGGGGCATGCGTTCGCGTGTCCCTACCCAATTCTTAAGCAAAAATTTTCTTGTTTCAGATTTTGTTTGTCTCTCGGGTAGGGGGACTGCGCGAATGCAGGTGGGGAACTGGTAAGATTGTCCATCTCCAGTCTTATCATTCACTTCTTGTTAGTTATTGTTATCTTTTGTATTCAGATTACCTAATTAGAAATAATAAAAGACGAAAGGAAAAAACAAAGAACTACTCCGAGTCCACAGAACCAACTGTGTGTCCTTAAGAAATTTAATCTCCTCAAGTACCTGAAATTGCAGATTTATTCCTCCTGAGATAAAACGGATTAACTATTAAAGAATTAGGGTACCTCAAACTTTGATAATTTCAACGAACTCAAAATGACAACAACAAATCACACACACAGACACGATCGATCAATTTTGAGTAGTTTACCGCGTGTTTCACCTCCTCTTCTTTGTAACCTAGCCTTTCTTTTTTGCCCCTTTCTCGATCATTAATGTTCAACACTTGAGTTGATCACACTCTATACACATGAAAAATAAATCAATAATTGCAATATTCAGATTAAAACTAATCTAAACTTTCTCAATTTTATTTTCCTATCAGACATCACAATCGTATGAAGAATAAAACGAAAAGAAGAAACAAAACTATGGAGTTTTTCAGTTAGAAAAGAAAAATACTTTTCATGAAAAATATCTTCCTCTCTACCAAAAAACACCCTATAACTTGAGAAACTTTTTTCGATAAGTTTAATTTTCCCAAGAGTATGATAAAAGATTTGTTTGAGATATTAAATGAAACAAATAATAATAATAATAATAATAATAAAAAGATGAAGGGCAATATATCCCTCATCGGTTGACACAAAGAAAACAAGTATAAAGATGGGTATAAAATAATAGGAAGGAACAACAAGAAACATACTTACCTGGACGGGGTCAATGGGCGATCAATAAGACCTATGGCCTAGGCTTGTGACCTGCATTGCACTTTGGAGGGGTGCTTGTCTAAGGTCGATCCAAGTGGTCGAGCCTACGTCATAATTTGTTACAGCGGGGGCTTGCGTTCGCGCAGCCCCTACCAATTTTTAAGCAAAATTTTCTTGTTTTTTTTGTTTTATGCTGATTTATATTTTAATATTTTAAACATTATGTAATTGTGGAACAAATTTATCTGTTCAGTTGGACCATGAGTCTAGCGAATAATATCATAACATGTTAAGAAATTTTCCCGAGCTACGGAACTAATGAGTCTAGCGAATAATATCATAACATGTTAAGAGTATCTTCGGATTGTTCCCTCAATGATTTATAGATTGTAAGCTCTGAGATACAATGTTCCATACACAACTCGATAAAAAAGGGTGACTTGTGCGTTTAGAGGATCCAACACGAGTCTAGTGCAACAACATTTTTGGAAAGTCTAAATAACGTTAGATTATACCATAGAAGAAGCAATTTAAACAAACACAACTGTTTTCTTTTTTTCGAATTGATCAGTTGGAAAACACCGATGTTTGATCGAACACGTTGAAGGAAAAAAAAAAGAGATGGAGTGAGTTGAGTACCACATTGATAAACAATGAGTAAACACATACTTTGTCTGAGTATAAAATTGTAGCACAGATAGGCCAACTAACTCACGCAGCCATGCAGTGAGCACAAAGCGAACTATTCTTTCGCCTTTTACTAAAGAATACCGTGTGCGCATTGCAAATAGTGGCATACGCCAATTTTTGGAGGGGTTCTCTTCTTTAAGAGTACTCCAACAATTCTAGTTTAACATTTTTCACGTGTGATGCTATGTAGGATGTATGTTTTTACTTGTTTAATCTTATATAAGTTTTAGTATTTATTTGTATAGTAGATTCAAAGTTGGAGGACGTAGATACACTAAAGATCACGTATGGAACTTTAAATATTTAAATCACTTTTACCTTCACTAGAATTTTTTTTGTTACGCCAAGGAGATCTAATAGCTTAAATATATATAACCAAAAGAATAATATATAAGTATGCCGTTTAACTTAGCTTGAATTGACGTCTATGCCCTTCAACATTAAGTGTGTATAAGTAGATTTACGTCCTACATGACATAATAGATGTAGGACGCAACAAAATTGTCATATAGGACGAATGCGGCTGATACTTCATAAAAGAGTCCAATCAAAAATAATTTGTCTACTTGGTACCATAAATCAAGGGTCGGCTGGCACAAAGAAAAACAAAGATCTAGATGGATATAAAACAATAGGAAGAAGCAACAAGAAACGTACTTACCTGGACGGGGTTAATGGGCGATCAATAAGACCTATGGCCTAGGTTTGTGACCTACATTGCACTTTGGAGGGGTGCCTACCTAAGGTCGGCCCAAGTGGTCGAGCCTACGTCATAATTTATTGCAGCGGGGGCTTGCGTTCGCGCAGCCCCTACCAATTCTTAAGCAAAATTTTCCTTTCTTTTTTGTGTTTTTGCATTGTTGATTTATATTTTTATCTTTTAATCTTTTATGAAATTGATGAACAAATAATCTGTTCAGTAGGGACCATGAACACATAATTGTATATTTAACATAGACAAAAAAATGATGAGAAATTTTCTTGAGGGAACTAATGAGTCTAGCGAACAATATCATAACGTGTTAAGAGTATCTTTTGATATTATAATATAGTGACACCCTTTGTGAAGGGTAGATAAGAACAATATCATAACGTGTTAAGAGTATCTTTTGATATTATAATATAGTGATACCCTTTGTGAAGGGTAGATAAAACTTTATGTATTTCGAGATCTTTGATTAAGGACAAAAAAGAGAGAAATGATATACGAGCAAATTTTAGTTGTGAAAAAAATAAAATAAATGCAAACCGGGTTCTCAATTATTATTTGGACACATGCAATAAATCTCCCAACACAGAGAATTTTAGACTAAAGCTATTGCGTTTGGCTGAACCCGTAAGCTATACATTGACTTTGCTCGAGCATAAAATTAGTTGTAATGCACACAAATGTGTCAAGACACCACGGTAATAACAAGAAAAAATTGTATGAAAAAGGACGAAATCAGATTGCCCAGTGCAAATTATTAAGTTAACATCCTATGGTACCTCATGGAATTAGTCGAAGTGAACAGAGGTCAAAGCCATTAACGAGCACAAACACACTATAAGTTAAGCGCTTCGTCAAAGATAGTATAGTATAAAGATCGCTTCCACAGGAATCTGTACGAATAATAATTCAATAAAATCTTGCAAACTATTATTCAGGTGATCAAAAGAAAAGAGTTGGTTGTGGTTATAACCCACTTTTATAACTAAATGATTATTACATACAATTGGTAACTATGAAGTTAAATATCAATAATAAAAGATAAGGTACTAGACGAGATAAGTGCATAATGTATTCATTTATCACATCTAAAATTCTAGTGATTCTCTCGAATTCAATAGCTTATTAGAGTATCGTAAAGCCTTAGATTTTTCTTCCGAGTAAATCTCAAGTTAAAGAATAAGTCAATTATTATCCTATGATTCTAATACGCAAGAACATGTTAATGAGTGTTTTTAAGGAAGTAATGTCCTTCGACTATTTTTCCTTGAGATTTAATCAATAATTATCAACAAACTCCTTCGATTACTTTAGAGAAAATATATTGATTCAATCCAACAAAATTAAACAATATTCACTAAAATATCCCTCTTTCAATTAAATAAAATAATGAATAAGGTTGCGATTTAATTCAAACTTCCATAAAAAGTTCTAGCATAAGAATGAAAATCAAAATCCCAGCAAATTTATCAATACAACATGTTTGTCAAATACCTTTACTAAGAACATAAGTTTACTAAGAACAAAGATGAAAAAGAAGACATACCAAACAAACTTTGAATCCCAACTTCCGTTTTGGATTCTGAGTAGTTTACCGCGTGTTCCACCTCCTCTTCTTCGTAACCTAGCCTTTCTTTTTTGCTCTTTTCTCGATCATTTTTACTAATCATGTTCAACACTTGAGTTGATCACGCTCTATACACATGAAAAATAGATCAATAATTGCAATATTCAGATTAAAACTAAACTAAACTTTCTCATTTTTATTTTCCTATCAGACATCACAATCGTATGAAGAATAAAACGAAAAGAAGAAATGAAACTATGGAGTTTTTCGGTTAGAAAGGAAAATACTTTTCATGAAAAATATCTTCCTCTCTACCAAAAAATACCTTATAACTTGAGAAACTTTTTTCGATAAGTTTAATTTTCTCAAGTGTAATGATAAAAGATTTGTTTGATATTAAATGAAACAAAAAATAATAATAATAATAATAATAATAATAATAATAATAAGATGAAGGGCAATATATCCCTCATCGGTTGACACAAAGAAAACAAGTATAAAGATGGGTATAAAATAATAGGAAGGAGCAACGGAAAACATACTTACCTGGACGGGGTCAATGGGCAATCAATAAGACCCATGGCCTAGGCTTGTGACCTCCATTGCACTTTGGAGGGGTGCCTGCCTAAGGTCGATCCAAGTGGTCGAGCCTACGTCATAATTTGTTGCAGCGGGGCCTTGCGTTCGCGCAGCCCCTACCAATTATTAAGCAAAATTTTCTTGTTTTTTGTTTTATGCTGATTTGTATTTTAATCTTTTAAACATTATGTAATTGTGGAACAAATTTATCTGTTCAGTTGGACCATGAAAACCAGCAACACATATATTTATATCTTTAACATGAACAAAAAAAATGATGAGAAATTTTCCCGAGCTACGGAACTAATGAGTCTAGCGAACAATATCATAACATGTTAAGAGTATCTTCGGATTGTTCCCTCAATGATTTATAGATTCTAAGCTCATACAATGTTCTATACACAACTCGATAAAAAAAGGTGACTTGTGCGTTTAGAGGATCCCACACGGGTCCAGTGTATCAACATTTTTGGAGAATCTAAACAACGTAGATTATACCATAGAAGAAGCAATTTAAACAAACACAACTGTTTTCTTTTTTCGAATTTGATCAGTTGGAAAACACCGATGTTTGATCGAAGTACGTTGAAGGAAAAAAAAACAAAGAGAAGGAGTACCACATTGATAAACAAGGAGTAAACACATAATTTGTCTGAATATAAAATTGCAGCACAGATAGGCTAAATAACTCACGCAGCCATGCAATGAGCACAAAGCGAACTATTCTTTCGCCTTTTACTAAAGAATACCGTGTGCGTGTTGCAAATAGTGGCATACGCCAATTTTTGGAGGGGTTCTCTTCTTTAAGAGTACCCCAACAATTCTAGTTTAACATTTTTTATGTTTTACAATTCTAGTTTAACATTTTTAATGTTTTATCTTGTGTTATTTTTTATAATATTTTTCACGTAGGATGCGATATGGGATAGTATGTCTTGTTTAATCTTATATAAGTTTAAGTATTTATTTGTGTAGATACAAAGGTCACGTATGGAACTTTAAATATTTAAATCACTTTTACCTTCACTAGAATTTTTTTCGTTACGCCAAGGAGATCCAATAGTTTAAATATATATAACCAAAAGGATAATATATAAATATGCCGTTTAACTTAGCTTCAGTTGACGTTTATGCCCTTCAACATTGAGTGTGTATAAGTAGATAGACGTCCTACATGGCATAATAGATGTAGGACACCACAAAATTTTCATGTAGGATGTCATATAGGACGAATGCGTCTATTTAATACTTCATAAAAGAGTACAATCGAAAATAATTTGTCTATCATCCTGTTTGTTGTCTATTTGGTACCATAAAGATCTAGATGGATATAAAAGAATAGGAAGAAGCAACAAGAAACATACTTACCTGGACGGGGTCAATGGGTGATCAATAAGATCCATGGCCTAGGTTTGTGACCTCCATTGCACTTTGGAGGGGTGCCTACCTAAGGTCGGCCCAAGTGGTCGAGCCTACGCCATAATTTGTTGCAGCGGTAATCAAAATTTGTTGGTTTTGGTTACTAGTAATTTTCTCTCACCATTATTCATTTTGATGTTCGTAATTTTATTAAAGATTTTACAAAATGTACTTCGAAAAAAGTTAACTTGTGTATTTATGAGTGGTGTACAAGAACATTTTTGAATACTCCGAGCAACGTAGATTATAAGACATACTTAAAGTAACCTTACAAGATGCAATTTCAAGACCTTTCACTAGCTATACACATTTAAAATTCTGAACTTGAGCAAAGCCAACTATTCTTTCGACTTTTACTAAAGAATACTATGTGCATGTTGCAATTAGTGGTATATGAGACTAAAGTCCCCACGGAAACAATTACTATTTTTTGTCTCGAATAACCTAAAGCGCGACACTTATTTTAGGACAAACACTTATTTTGAGACGGAAAGATCAAATGTCTTAGCCACAACTTCTTCATAACTAAACTATATTGATGAAGAATGCCCTTATATCCCTAATCTGATAAAGCTTTTCTTTCATGTCCTCAATCATAGAGGCAGACCTATACTTGCAAGTGGGGATGAACGAGTATCTGTTAACTTTGAAAAAAAATCATATCTATATCTATCTAGAGAAACTGACAGAAATTAAAATATAAAACAACAGTGCACCGAAGAGAAGCATATGAGTGCCCTTGTGTTGTTGGTACAGTACTTAGAAATCATGGTTCAAATCGTGTGTTTATATTTCTTTCTATTCTGAAAATCCTGACTCCAATAGTAATCGAAATTCAACATTTAATGTTTTAATCGTACAAGAAAAGTCAAAATAACAAACTTAAGTCGTTTCTATAGATAATGAAGGACTGAATATTTATGTGTACCACATTGATAAAAAATGAGCATATACAAACTTTGTCCCAATAACAAAATGCACCACAGATTAGCCCTAAGAACTCACGCAGCCACGCAATGAGCACAAAGCGAACTATTCTTTCGCCTTTTACTAAAGAATACCGTGTGCGCGCTGCAATTAGTGGCATACGCCAATTTTTGGAGGGGTTCTCTTCTTTAGAGGACCCCAACAATACTACTATCAATTTTTTTTTGTTACTTGTCTTATAATTTAATTTATTTGAGTAAAATTATAGCTGCATAAGAAAAAATGCAAACTGGTTCTTCTAAGGTACTTAGTTTTTACTTGGTCTTTTTGGATTTGGTACAAATTAGTCGAAGTGCATATAAGATCAAAGAAAAAAAATGTTTTTCATGAAAAATATTTTCGTCCCATAAGGAACACGCCCTATAAGTGGAGCAACTTTTACTCAATAATACTTTTTTTGTTAGTGACAGCCCGCTTTTATGCAATAGCTCATAAACTACACATGAGAGGTAATCCGTATTAGGCTTTTATGCAATAACTTACACTACGCTTTTATGTAATAGCTTGCAAACCATACAGCAGAGGTAATCCGCACTTAGTCAAGTCAGGTACGATGAGCATGATTCGTTGGCAAGAGATTTCGAACTTGTGACCTCCAACATTATAGTACTAAGTCCAAACCACTAGGCTACCCCAACTAAGAATCTTATTTTAACTTCCCCACGAGTATGGTGAAGATTTGTTTGTTGTCTATTTGGTTTGCTGTTAAATGAAAAGAATAATTAAAACAAAGAAAGATGAAGTGCAATATATCCCTCATCGATTGACACAAAGAAAAACAAGTATAAAGAGGAATATAAAAGAATAGGAAGGAGCATCAAGAAACATACTTACCTGGACTGGGTCAATTGGCGATCGATAAGACCTAAGGCCTAGGTTTGTGACCTCCATTGCACTTTGGAGGGGTGTGTACCTAAGGTCGGCCCAAGTGATCGAGCCTACGTCATAATTTGTTGCAGCGGGGGCTTGCGTTTGCGCAGCCCCTACCAATTCTTAAGCAAAATTTTCCTTTCTTTTTTGTGTTTTTGCATTGTTGATTTATATTTTTATCTTTGAACTTTTATATAATTGATGAACAAATAATCTGTTCAGTAGGACCATGATCACATAATTGTATATTTAACATAGACAAAAAAAATGATGAGAAATAGCTACGGAACTAATGAGTCTTGCGAACAATATCATAACGTGTTAAGAGTATCTTTTGATATTATAATATATTGACACTCTTTGTGAAGGCTAGATAAAACTTTATGTATTTCGAGATCTTTGATTAAGGACAGAAAAGAGAGAAACGATACACACGAGCAAATTTAGTTTTGAAAAAAATCAAATAAATGCAAACAGGGTTCTCAATTATTATTTGGACACATGCAATAAATCTCCCAACACATATAGAATTTTAGACTAAAGCTATTGCGTTTGGCTGAACCTATAAGCTATACATTGACTTTGCCGAGCATAGAATTAGTTGTAGTGCACACAAATGTCTTGAGACACCGCGATAATAACAAGAAAAAATAATGAAAAGTACGATATCACATTGCCAAGTGCACATTATTAAGTTAACATTTTATGGTACCTCATATAGAATTAGTCGAAGTACACACAAGTCAAAGACATTGACGAGCACAAACACACTACAAGTTTAGCGCTTCGCTAGTCAAAGACAGTATAGTATAAAGATCGTTTCCACATAAATCGATACAAATAATAATCTAATCAAATCTTGCTAGCTATTTTTAAGGTGATCAAAAGAAAAGAGTTGGTTGTGGTTATGAACCACTTTTATAGACTAAATGACGATTAAATACAATCGGTAACTATGAAGTTTAATATCAATAATAAAAGATAGGGTACAAGACGAAACAAGTGCCTAATGTTATTGGGATTTAACCACATTCATTTATCACATCTAAATTTCTATCTATTCTCTCGAATTCAATAGCTTATTAGAGTATTTTTTAAGCCTTAGATTTTTCTTCTGAGTAAATCTCAAGTTAAAGAATAAGTCAATTATAATCCTGTTTTTCTAATGCAAGAACATGTTAATGAGTGTTTTTAACGAAGTAATGTCCTTTGACTATTTTTCCTTGAGATTTAATCAATAATTATCAACAAACTCCTTCGATTACTTTAGAGAAAATATATTGATTCAATCCAACAAAATTAAGCAACATTATTCACCAAAATATCCCTCTTTCAATTAAATAAAATAATGAATTAGGTTGCAATTTAATTCAAACTTCCATAACAAGTTCCAGCATAAGAATGAAAATCAAAATCCCAGCAAATTTATCAGTACAACATGTTTGTCAAATACCTTTTAAGAATCTACTCCATGGAAGAAAATACGTTTACTAAGAACAAAGATGAAAAAGAAGACATACCAATCAAACTTTGAATCCCAACTTCCGTTTTGAATTCTGAGTAGTTTACCGCGTGTTAAGATGGGTATAAAATAATAGGAAGGAGCATCAAGAAACATACTTACCTGGACGGGGTCAATGGGTGATCAATAAGACCCATGGCCTAGGCTTGTGACCTCCATTGCACTTTGGAGGGGTGCTTGTCTAAGGTCGATCCAAGTGATCGAGCCTACGTCATAATTTGTTGCAGCGGGGGCTTGCGTTCGCGCAGCCCCTACCAATTTTTGAGCAAAATCTTATTGTTTTTTGTTTTTTGCTGATTTATATTTTATCTTTTAAACATTATGTAATTGTGGAACAAATTTATCTGTTCAGTTGGACCATGAGTCTAGCGAATAATATCATAACATGTTAAGAAATTTTCCCGAGCTACGGAACTAATGAGTCTAGCGAATAATATCATAACATGTTAAGAGTATCTTCGGATTGTTCCCTCAATGATTTATAGATTGTAAGCTCTGAGATACAATGTTCCATACACAACTCGATAAAAAAAGGTGACTTGTGCGTTTAGAGGATCCAACACGAGTCCAGTGCAACAACATTTTTGGAAAGTCTAAATAACGTTAGATTATACCATAGAAGAAGCGATTTAAACAATCACAACTGTTTTCTTTTTTCGAATTTGATCAGTTTGAAAACACCGATGTTTGATCGAACACGTTGAAGGAAAAAAAAACAAAGAGAAGTGAGTTGAGTACCACATTGATAAACAAGGAGTAAACACATACTTTGTCCCAATATAAAATTGCAGAACAGATAGGCTAAATAACTCACGCAGCCATGCAGTGAGCACAAAGCGAACTATTCTTTCGCCTTTTACTAAAGAATACCGTGTGCGCGTTGCAAATAGTGGCATACACCAATTTTTGGAGGGGTTCTCTTATTTGAGTACCCCAACAATTCTAGTTTAACATGTTTTATGTTTTGTCTTGTGTTTTTAAAAAAAAAATATATTTTTCACGTAGGATGCTATATGGGGGATGTATGTTTTTACTTGTTTAATCTTATATATAAATTTAAGTGTTTATTTGTGTTAGATTTAAAGTTGGAGGACGTAGATACACTAAAGGTCACGTATGGAACTTTAAATATTTAAATCACTTTTACCTTCACTAGAATGTTTTCGTTACGCCAAGGAGATTCAATAGTTTAAATATATATAACCAAATGGATAATATATAAATATGCCGTTTAACTTAGTTTCAGTTGACGTCTATGCCCTTCAACATTGAGTGTGTATAAGTAGACAGACGTCCTACGTGGCATAATAGATGTAGGACGCCACAAAATTGTCATTTAGGATGTCACATAGGATGAATGTGTCTATTTTAATACTCATAAAAAAGTTCAATCGAAAATAATTTGCCTATCATCCTTGTTTGTTGTCTAGTTGGTACCATAAATTAAGGGCAAAATGTCCCTTATCGGCTGGCACAAAGAAAAACAAAGATCTAGATGGGATATAAAAGAATAGGAAGAAGCAACAAGAAACATACTTACCTGGACGGGGTCAATGGGCGATCAATAAGATCCATGGCCTAGGTTTGTGACCTCCATTGCACTTTGGAGGGGTGCCTACCTAAGGTCGGCCCAAGTGGTCGAGCCTACGTCATAATTTGTTGCGGTGGGGGCCTGCGTTCGCGCAGCCCCTACCCAATTCTTAATCAAAATTTGTTGGTTTTGGTTACTAGTAATTTTCTCTCACCATTGTTCATTTTGATGTTCTTAATTTTATTAAAGATTTTACAAAATGTACTTCGAAAAAAGTTAACTTGTGTGTTTATGAGTGGGGTACAAGAATATTTTTGAATATTCCGAGCAACGTAGATTATAAGACATACTTAAAGTAACCTTACAAGATGCAATTTCAAGACCTTTCACTAGCTATACACATTTGAAATTCTGAACTTGAGCAAAGCCAACTATTCTTTCGACTTTTACTAAAGAATACTGTGTGCATGCTGCAATTAGTGGTATATGACAATAAAGTCCCCCACGAAAACAATTACTATTTTTTGTCTCGAATAACCTAAAGCGCGACACTTATTTTAGGACAAACACTTATTTTGAGACGGAAAGAATAAATGTCTTATCTAACTTCTTTAGAACTAAACTATATTGATGAAGAATGCCCTTATATCCCTAATCTGACAAAGCTTTTCTTTCATGTCCTCAACCTTAGAGACAGACCTACACTTGTAAGTGGAGATGAACGTGTATTTGTTAACTTCGAAAAAAAATTATATGTATATATATACTATCTATCTAGAGAAACTGACAGAAATTAGAATATAAACAACAGTGCACCGAAGAGAAGCATATGAGTGCCCTTGTGTTGTTGGTACAGTACTTCGAGGAACCATCTTTGAAGTCATGGTTCAAATCGTGTGTTTATATTTCTTTCTATTTTGAAAATCCTGACTCCAACAGTAATCGAAATTCAACATTTAATGTTTTAATCGTACGAGAAAAGTCAAAATAACAAACTTAAGTCGTTTCTATAGATAATGAAGGACTGAATATTTATGTGTACCACATTGATAAACAATGAGTAAACATATACTTTGTCTGAGTATAAAAATGCAGCACATATTGACTTGATAACTCACGCAGCCACGCAGTGAGCACAAAGCGAACTATTCTTTCGCCTTTTACTAAAGAATACCGTGTGCGCGCTGCAATTAGTGGCATACGCCAATTTTTGGAGGGGTTCTCTTTCTTTAGAGGACCCCAACAGTACTAGTTCCAACTTTTGTAATTGTCTTTATAATGGTTTTTAGACTAATGTTTTAATTTTTGATTATGATATTGTTAACAATCTTTGTTGAAGGTTGGCAAAATTGTGATTAAGAGTGAAGAAATATTTTTTCTGTTTTTTTTTTTCGTTAATGAAGGAAAGGAACAAAATAACATTGAGGGAAATGATAATATAGGGAGAAAAATTAAAGCTTATTATATGAGATTTCGATGTTGAAGGTCTCAAGTTTGAAATCTCTTGCCAGCAAAAGCAAGGGATTTGCCTTCTACGTCAAGCTCGTCTCACCAGACTTGCCTAGTGCGGATTACTTCTCTTATGTGGTTTGCCAGTTATTCTATAGAAGCAGGGTTTACCCTGTGCACACCCAAAAAATAGCAGCTGCGGGTTTCCCTTATCATTAAAAAAAAAAAAATTTAGTTGATTAATGTTGTGAGATTTGAACTTTATATAAGCAAAATGTCTCTCATTAAGCCTTAGTGGGATCATCGGAACACACAAAACATATTATTATTACACAAAGGAAAAGAAGGATTTGGATGGGATATATAAGACTACGAAAGAACAACAAGAAACATACTTATCTGAACGGTTAATGGGCGATTTTTAAGGCCCATGAGTTAGGTTAGTGACTTCCTTTGCACTTTAGAAGGGTGCTTACTTAAAGGTCGGTCCAAATGATTGAGTCATCCATTCCGATATTTCATCTATTATATTTTGAACATATATCTCTAAGAAGTTGAAGCGAATTCAAAATTTAAACATATGCTTATACAAGAAATGTAATACATTTTAAAAAAGGAGCGAGAAAATCGAAGATGTATCTAAGATTTTCAAAGGACGAGTGCACTTTACAAAAAAGTGAATTTAAGATATTAAAATTTGAGTGATTTGGCCTTTATTTCTTTTACATAATTTAAAATGATGAGTCTATTTTTTTAAAAATATAAACTTATAATATAGGGTTAAGTTTTATTTTGAAAAATTGAAATTACAATTTAGAATCTCAATAACATATTTTATTTCCCAAAATAGGACTAAATATGCTCAATTCACTAAAAGATTAGGATTAAAATGAACAAGTCAATAACGTAAGAGACTTAAATCGCTATTTTCCTTTTTCCTTAAGTATATCAATTTTTGATATTTTTTCCCCAAATCAAAACCTCCCTGCTGCTCCGCCGTCAATTCGCCGCCGTCCGTCCGTCCACCTCCTTGCGCCGGCGTGCCGCTGCTGCAAGTCTTCCACACCGGCCGCCGGCGTCCTCCGTAACTGTAAGTTTCTCTTCAAAAACTATTCCTGGCCTTAGTTATCGTAGTTGTTGTTCCTTTTTCTAAATCAAAATCGTGCTTTGCTTTGTTATGATTTTTATAGTATATGATTTGATATGATTTTCCTTGAGCTGAAAGACTATCGAAATAACCGGAGTAGGATTTGTGTATGTTGTTGTTTATACCTAAATTTTATGGTTTGCTTGATTGAGTTTTGCTGGCTGTATTTTTATCTAGTAGTAAGAAAGAGGATGAAAGACCTATTGATGAAAAGTTGAAACTCGAAATATGGATTCAGTATCGAAAATCGATTCTTATTCTAAACATGTTTTGAAGAGAGAAATAATAAGATGAGGCACTTAAGGGTGTGACTTAGTGATCAACGAACTTGGTTGAGAATCAATAGGTCACTGGTAGCGCTATGTGATTTCGTTTTCATACGTTCAAGTCTTGGTGGATAGAATTATACTGTGATTGTAGTGGTAGGAGGTAGGAGGTACTGCGTGAAATTAGCTGATAGCTGACCCAGACTCCACAGTCCACAGTGTAGAAGCTGCTAAATTTCATACATTGCTAAGACGAGACAATGGCTACCACTACTTATAACAACAAGGAATCGGTAAACTATGATAAACTCAAGAACTATTTGCAAATATCAAAACATCTTACGAACTTTCCTGCCAATTCCATGTGTACTAGGCTGTCATCCAAGGACTTCTCCGTGTAATGTCGGATATACAAATTTTTCCTTCATTTGCTGTTGCATTATCCCTGTTCCATTCAGTGTTTAGGAAAGCAAGCGCAAGCGATGAAGCGATGCGAGCCTTCTACGCTTCACAGACTAGAATGAGTATGTGAGTGCTTCATCGCTTAAAGTGTGAAGCGGGGCCTTATCGTTTTTTTCCGCTTCATGCTTCCTTGAACACTGGTTCCATTAGTACCTAATGTGTATGGTTATAATCACCATATAATACCTGGGACACCTTTTTTTCTTATATCCCATTGCTTATCACCCTTGCCATAATGCTTAAAAAGGTTTTTCCTCTTCCCATCAGGTGTCCTTTAACTGCACGCTAAAGAAAGATGAAAGAACAGATGGCTATATTAGGGAATAATAGAATTGAAGATGTTCGGTGGCTTTGTTCCTTAACCGAATCTGAGCTTGTAAGTTATCTCTGCTCATTTTTTCCTTTTTCTTTTGGGTGATGACCAATATCTTATGTGTGATCTGGTTGAATTTTTTAGGATTTATTAATAGGTTTGAAAGTTCTGATACATCAACGTGCCAAAAAGATTGGTCACAAGTCTTTAGCTAACAAGTTTGATTTGAAGACCCTTCGAGCCCTCAGTGAGTTTTTTCTTCCTCCTCTCCATAAGTTTGTAACATTTATTCATTACTTGAATGGTGCATCATCTATAAACTGCTGTTTGCTATAGAAATTGGTGAATTCTTTGTCTGTTTTTACTTTCTTTCAGATGGATAGTAACTTCTGTTTATAAAAAATATTGTTACACTTGAGCTCGATTACGAAAAAAATTGTACATTTATAGCTAGTAAAGAACAAGGGAGAAGGAAAGAATGAAATCAGAAGATAAGAAGAGGGGTTATGAGAGGAGAGAACTCAGCTTTTCAGTCATTATCTTTATAATATTTCCGAATATAATTTAAAGAAAGATAGGTAAAATGGGCAAACAAGTCAGAGATGACATATTAGAGGGTTCTAGAAGGCTTAGTATGTACTAGGAGCGTCTTGAAAGAGCGTTTATCTATGAAGAGTGTTAATGGATTCATAAGCATCCATGAGGGTGACAGGGTTGGCTATCCTCACTAGAGACTTGATTCTCTTGTTTCTATACATTGACAAATCAAGTTACAAAGTGTAATTCACTAATTCTGTAAGATAAAGGTTAATCATCATCATATTGGTTGCTCCTTATAACTGTCCACATTTCCACATCGCTGAAGTTTATTGAACTTATATATAAAATCGCTAAACCTCCCGAACATTAGCCAAGATAGAACATCAACTGGGAATCCTTTAAATGCTCATTAAATCAGTAATTAACTCGATTCATTACTTGTTAAACATAATTCAGCTTCATCTATCTAAGAATTTGATAGGTTTCAAAATATTTTCCTTGCTTCTAATCCAGCCCTCGGATTGATGCCACCAAACTCAGGAAAATAAAGCTTCATTTTCGGAGCTTCTGTGCTGAATAGGGAATGTGATTTCGTACTGGTTCAATGACAAGAGCGAGAAGCGAGGTGAAGTAGTAAGCACAGAGCAATTGCTGCTTCTTCTTATATGAAGATAAGAAGAAGAATCATAGCTTATACAAAACTTGGTATTTAGAAACACAATGTATTTTTTCACATTTCTTAAAAGTTGCTTCTTCTTGTGTTGTGTTATTTGTCCTGCATGAATATCTTGCATTACTCTAACTTCAAAAAACTTTACCATATATGCCTTAATGCGATCAGGTTTACTCCCCTGGATATTTTGCAAAACAATTCACATAATCCCACCTGTTTTTCGGCTGCCAAGGCTTTAACCTTACCAAAGTCTTTTTCAGTGTAATTATTACTCTTAGTTATAACTTGCAGAAAAATCCATGTAGTTAACATGTATCACACGTCGGTTTAACTGAAGTTTTGATTACTTCACTATCTGGCAGGTTTCGTTTTGATGGAGAATCTTAAAGGAAAACTTAGAGATCTCTCCGGTACACCTGATACAGCCGAGTCCTCATCAACTTTAGATGCATGTAATTTGTTGAATTATGATCGAGACAAGACTTTTGCAAATATGGGGGTTGAACAGCTGAGCTCCTACATTTGCAACGACAAGAGGAAGAGAATTTTGGAGATGTAAGTTCTCTAGAACTCATTTAATCATTACCCGTAAGTTGATTTATGGATCATATTGGATATTATTCTGAAGTCATTCTTCCGGTCCATCCTCGCCTATGATTCCCCAACTTGTAGATATCTCAGTTGAGACAAAGATCACTAGGTGATTTCTTCTCGTTTGTCTAAGTTTTGGTGGACAAAGTTACGTGGTACCTGTTGTTGGTGGGAGGTAGTAGGTATACCGTTGAATAACCAAGGTGCACGCAAGCTGGCTTCCAGATACCACGATTATAAGACAAAAAGCATAACTTCACGATTCATGCATTTTTTGAGCAATCTCATTTTCTGAAATTTAATCAGATATGCATAAAACTTTTGGTTTCCTCGATACGTTAAATCACATTATATTCTATAGTTATAGATCTGGTAAAAAAATTTATCTTCCCTGGTGTCTGGTTATCCTCAGGGCCTCGACTAATTCAGATTCATGTTGTTTTAAGGCCCATTCAAGAGGGAAGCACTCCTTTTCATGGTTTTTTCTATTCTCAGGGCTTGAGCCTAAAACCTTTGGTTATACGTCTTGTAATTGTACTCGAGATATCGTGCATTTCGATATTATTTTTCGTCTTTTTAAAGATACATGATTTCAGACCTACACTGCTTGTGTAATTTTGAACTATATTATGTGTGCTGTAGGTTTTCTGAAGACATGGCTCCAAATAGAAAGCAGAGGAGTTAACAGTGACAACAGTAGATCCATGTAGCAAATATAATTTAATTCCTAAAATGTAATATTCAAATTTTGATGTTAGGGATATTATTCCCATTTTTGCTTTCATTTTTTGAACTATATTATATCTAGCTTTAATATTTTTTTTTACTTTTAATCACAAAAGAGTTTGTTTAAAGAAAGTATAGAGGAATCTCATATGGTGCTTTTAGAGACGGATTCATAATTTGAAATGTATGAGTTCATACTTGCATTAGACTCGATGAATTTGGATTAACTTATATGAAGCCCATATAAGTTGAGAAGTAAGACGGCGTATATATCAATTCAGATAATATGTTAATCGAAGTATACGAAATAACACATAATAATAAAATTGGAGAATAAGATAGCAATAAAGTAATACAATAGCATATTCAGTTAAATTTCACTAAATGTGTCTGAGGGGATAGAGCGTATATCGATTTTACTACCTCGTGAAAATAAATAGTAATAAAGTAATAACCTCTCATATCGATATGATAATAGATGATTTTCAATTATAATTAATCTTCTATCGTAATCCTCGTCCTCTAATGGTGTTATAAAAAGCATAAAAGGTACTTCTATAAATTACTTGTTAATTAGTGAGCATTCGTGTAATTGAATGGTTATATAATTATTTATTGGAAAAAATACTATATATTAATTTGTATATGTAAATAAATATGAACTCTCTTCCCAATGCTCACACATATCTCTAAAAAGTATATTCTCTCATATAGTGAGTAGAAAGTGATAAAAACCCTAATCTAGAGATTATACGAAAATAATTTTATCGTTTAAGGTAAAAATAAATCTAGTATAATTATAAGTTACGAGTTCATATAAATCTAGTTAAAAAAAGATTCAGTAAATAATACCACAAGTATTTAATCGTGTTGATATTTATGGATGTAGTCTAGTGGTCAATGAAGTGCGTGGTTAAGGTTTCAGATTCAATTTTGAACAAAGACAAAATAAACACTAAATAATTTTTCACAAATATAAAATTCTATTTTCGTTACGGATCAAAGCTCTCCTTCACTTGAAAATATCAATACACCGAGTTATGGATCCAGAATTTCCATTAAGAGGGTTCGAAAAAAAGAAAATAATGGTTTGAACTCCTAATCACTAAATTAGCCTCTAATCTTATATGCAGAAGGTTCAAAATCAATATATAAACATAAAAATCCTTTAAAATACCTTAAATATACAACGTAATTTTTTATCGAGGGGTTCACCAGGTCCGCCCCTGATTAAACCATATCTTAGTTCAATGGGTATTCACTCGATTATTTTATTGAATACTTATTATCAGTAGATATATCTATAAACTTTCGTATTAACTTATACGGATAATTTTTATTTTACGTAAAACTATTGAAATTTGAATTTCAATCTTCAATATTTACATTTATTTCATTGATCGCTAAATTACAAAAATGTGTTTTATATATGCAATTTTTTTAATTATATATCTTCAATTCAATTAAAGTAGGAACACTATTACATAATTACATAGAGAAACAATTATGGAACACAAGAACAAAGCAACGTTCATTTTTGCAGAGATAAATAGTAATTTTTATAATTTTTTATATATATTTTTCTGCAAAATTTTCATCTGCTTTATGCAAGTGGCATTTTCCAAAAAGTTTAAATAAAAGATAAAAAAGAATTAATTTTTTTTTCAAAAAAATAATAATTAAAAATAAGAAACTGCCAAAAAATGAACTGAATTTCATGAATGTTTTATTCTTCAGATGTTATTATTTTAGTAATTATTTACTGAAGCTAATTACATCATACTTATTGATAATCTTATTAATTAAATTAATTAACGGTCTTATTTGTTGATATTTACCTCATTTAGAGGGTAATTAACTAATTACTATGGATGGAATACTGTAATTAGTAGAGGAGAATCAACTTATCAAACTTTCAATTCTTTCTATTTTAATCATATTACGTACTCGGCGAAGATTTGAATAACTGATCTTAGTTTATTTGATGGTATCGTAAGTTACCTTTCTATTTTTGATTTTGAGCACTAAAATGCAATTGAGTTTCGTAGGAAGTATTTTTCTATTTTCAAAAGTGAATCTTTTGAATTTCGAAATTCAAACATAGTTATCTATGACTATAAATTTTTCATATATTTTTTTAATATTTTAAAAATTTGACAATTATTGTAACTTATTAGTTCTTTTTGTATAGATAACTTATTGGTTTATTTCATGAATAAATTTCTGATCAAACTTAAATTACTTAACTTTTAAAAAGTGTAAAACGTGACATAAATTTATGTTTTTTTCTCAATCGTCCTATTGAGTACAATTTGCATGATTTTTATTTATTTGTATTTTTAATAATAATATAAATATAAACATGATTTTATCATGCATGACCAAAGTACACAAAAGTGGCAACCCCTCAAAATTATCCTCTAATTTCATGATTTTTCAAATGCAAATTTCATGATTTAATATTCATGTAAATTTAATTATTACATTGTTTATGTTTTTTATTACATTACAACTTGATAATTTCGTAAAAATAGAAATAAGATCTGTGAACGTCTATCTATCTCATCACGCTGTCCTATTTCTATAAAGGTCAGCGGAAGGAATGTTCTGCTCATCTGTCTTACGGTTTGTTATCGCAGCGCTCGTTCATCAGAACATTTTACGCTCTTCAAATCGTCAGTTATAGAATTATATTGGATATACTTTATTATTGTATTTTCTGCACAATTTCTTCACTATCTTTTTTTCTTCTTACTGTTTTTAATATGCTTTAATTACTCAAGTCGATGACCTATCGGCATATTTCTATCTTTTCAAGATCAGTTTACGTACTCGTGACTCTTTCCAAACCTGCTAGGATTATAATATGCTTGATTACTCGAGTCGAGATCTATTGACAAATTTTTATCTTTTCAAGATTAGACTACGTACACATCACCCTTTCCGAACTCGATAGGATTATAATATGCTTAATTACTCAAGTTGATCATCTATCGTCATATTTCTATATTTTTTATGATCAGACTACATACACATCACCCTTTTCGAACCCGAAAGGATTATAATATACATAATTACTCAAGTCAATGATCTATCAACATATTTCTATCTTTTCAAGATTAGACTACGTACATATCACCCTTTTCGAACCCGATAGTATACATAATTACTTAAGTCAATGACCCGTCGACATATTTCGATCTTTTTAAGATCAGACTACGTATACATCACCCTTTTTGAATCCGATAGGATTATTATATATATGTTTAACTATTCAAGTCGATGATCTATCAACATATTTCTATCTTTTTAAAATTAGACTTCGTACACATCACCCTTTTCGAATTCAATAGAATTATAATATGCTTAATTACTCAAGTCGATTATCTATCGACATATTTCTATTCTTTTAAGATCAGACTATTTATACATCACTCTTTTCGAACCCGATAGGATTAATTTAGGTATATATTATTGTTGTTTGAACTATTTTGAATTAAATAATTTCAGTATAGTGCTCAGATTTGATACCATATGTCTACATCAAATCTCACAACCCCATGCAACTGCCACGTAGGTTCTTTGTTTTCATGCCACGTGTCAATTTAGGAATTAATTTTAATTACCAACTATTAATATAATTTATTTTTATACACTTCTATTAATTTTAGGATAATAATTAATAGAAAATAAGGATCGTACATTAAACCAACGGTCCCATACATAATTATTTTTTTATTTATGAGTTATGACACATAATCACATGTCAATTAATATTTTGCTAAATAAATCTTTTGAGATTTTGTACTTTTTATTTTTTTCTATATAAAGTTGCTTGTTTAAACTTTAAACTAATTCATTTTGCGAAATAATAAAAATTATTTTTTTAATCAGAAGTTTTAAATTTGAGATTTCGAGTCTTTCGTCACTGTAGAGTGCAAGACTGGTAAATATTTTTCTAATTATATTATTTTTTCTCAATTTATATGACCAAAAAAATATCACATTTTTATAAACGAAAATAATTTAGGGGATAATGCTCAAATACCCTCAATCTATGCCCGAAATCTCAGAGACACACTTATACTATACTAAGGTTCTATTACCCCCCTGAACTTATTTTATTAATAATCTTTTACCCCTTTTCGACCTACGTGGCACTATCTTGTGGGCCCAACGATGGTTGAGTTTTTTTAAAACTAGTGTCACATAGGCAAAAAAGGGGTAGAAAATTACTTATAAAATAAGTTCAGGGGGTAATAAGACCTTAGTATAGTATAAGTGTGTCTCTGGAATTCCGGGCATAGGTTGAGGGGGTACTTGTATCCCATAATTTAGCTTTAAGATTTACTATTACTTACCTTAATAAAACGATTCATTATTTTTCCTTTCTTACTTAAATTGCGTGTCAAGTTAAACAGTATCGCGTAAATCAAAACAAATGCAACACTTATTTTTATACAATGTATAGAATCGTTAGATGTGATAGATAAAAATAAATAGTCATAGCATAAGAAAATAGTGATGAAATGAAAATTTTATGTCTTGTTTGGTTGTATGTCAGATTTGGGATAACTTATTCCATCATTTATTTCACAGTGATGGAATAAGTTATCCCAGAATAACTCGTTCCAGCGATGGAGTCAGGATTTTCAATAAGGGGGTTCAAAATTCGTAAAAATAGTCACACAGAGTAGTCGAAAGAGGTTAGACATCTACTATATACGCATAAAATATTATATTAATCATGTACAAATAATATAATTTTCTGTCAAAAAGAGTTCGGATGAACCCCTTGTACCTAGGTGGCTCCGCCCCTGACTCGTTCCCAACCATACAACCCGATATATATATATATATATATATATATATATATATATATATATATATATAGTCGATTACATAAGTGGTAGTACCTTTCAAGAAAAATCAACAACAATACGTAAGTGAAAAAAGGATACCACATACGTAAATCTTATCTATATTTTTACGATATAACAAAATTATTTTCGATAGACGTTCCACAAAACACCATAAAAAAAAATTAAAAAAAAAAGGTAAATAACCTCAACGGGAAAGTACCATAAATGACAAATACCCACTCCACTTTCATGTGAAACATAAAAAATAATAATAATAATAATAATATAATAATAATAATAATTTAAAAATTATATATATAATTTAAAAATATATAATTTTTTAAAAAATAGGCTCCTTCCCCACTTTTAAAAGCCTCACAGTCTCTGAACTTTTCTTCATTACTATACTCTCTCTCTATTTCTCCGATTAACCGGAAAACTCACCGGGAAAAAAATTCTGTTAAACTCAAAAAAAATTCAGTTTTTTTGATAGATATCTCAAATGGGTGATCAAATTTGTACTAGAAAAGTGATTGTAGAAGTTTGTAATGCTAAAAATCTAATGCCTAAAGATGGTCAAGGCACTGCTAGTGCATTTGCTATCGTTGATTTTGATGGACAACGACGGCGTACGAAGACGAAGTTTCGAGATCTGAATCCTCAGTGGGATGAGCGTCTCGAGTTTTTGGTTCATGATGTTGATTCAATGGCGTCTGAGACACTTGAATTGAATGTGTATAATGATAAGAAGATCGGTAAACGGAGTAATTTTTTAGGGAAAGTTAAGATTTCCGGTAGTACTTTCGTCGGAGTTGGGTTTGAAAGTTTGGTTTATTATCCTTTGGAGAAACGGAGTGTTTTTTCTCAGATTAAAGGTGAGATTGGGCTTAAGATTTGGTTTGTAGATGAAGAAACTCCACCGCCGCCGACGGCGACGGAGGAGAAAAAGGAGGAAGCTGCAGCGGAGGCAGCGCCGGAGAAGAAAGAGGAAAAAAACCCAACTCCGGCGCCGGAGGTGACAGAGGAAAAACCCTCTACTCCGACTGATGAAAACAAATCGGAATCGGCTGAGAAGAAGGAAGAGGAGAAGAAACCAGATAAATCAGGTGAAAAGAAGGAAGAAACCCCGCCGGAGAAACCAAAAGACGGCGAAACACCGGCAGCAGCAGCACCACCACCACCGGAAGTAATGGAGCATCCACCGATAGCTCAAAACAAACCCCCAAACAAAAACCCATCAGCAAATGAAAACACCAGTGAGCTCAAAATCCTTCATAAGAATCTCTCTACCGGAGTTGATCGTCGAACAGGGGCATTTGATCTCGTCGATCAAATGCCCTTTCTTTACGTTCGACTCGTAAAGGCGAAACGGGCTCATCACGAGCCCGATTCCTCTGCTTATGCTAAACTGGTGATCGGAACTCACAGTATCAAAACCAAATCACTCGCTGATTACAGAGAATGGGATCAAGTTTTCGCATTCGACAAAGATGGATTGAACTCAACTTCATTAGAGGTCTCGATTTGGGTCGAAAAGAAAGAGGCCGATGATAAAATCGTCGAAAATTGCATCGGGAATGTATCGTTTGATTTGCAGGAAGTACCCAAAAGAGTGCCGCCGGACAGTCCATTAGCTCCACAATGGTACAGTTTAGAAGGTGTCACCGGTGATCAGAACCCACCGGGGAATGACGTTATGCTGGCGGTGTGGCTCGGGACTCAGGCGGATGAAGCTTTTAACGAGGCGTGGCAGTCGGATTCCGGTGGGCTGATACCGGAAACCCGAGCCAAAGTTTACCTTTCTCCGAAGCTGTGGTATTTAAGACTAACGGTTATCCAAACCCAAGACTTGCAGCTAGGTTCGGGTGGTACCGAGCCTAAGGTTCGGAATCCGGACCTCTACGTGAAAGCTCAGCTCGGGGCGCAGTTGTTCAAGACGAGCCGTACCACGGTGGGCTCGTCCAGCTCGGCGTCCAATCCCACGTGGAACGAAGACCTTGTCTTCGTGGCCGCCGAGCCGTTCGAACCGTTTTTGGTGATCACAGTGGAGGATGTTACTAATGGTCAAGTGGTGGGGTATGCTAAGGTACAAGTCACATCCATCGATAAGCGCACCGACGACAAATCGGAGCCGAGATCAAGGTGGTTCAATTTGATTGGTGATGAGAAAAAACCATACGCGGGTAGAATACACGTGCGTACTTGTTTGGAGGGTGGTTATCACGTGCTTGACGAAGCAGCACATTTAACAAGTGATGTCAGAGCCACAGCAAAACAACTATCCAAACCACCTATTGGATTGCTTGAAGTTGGTATAAGAGGGGCCAACAACCTCCTCCCCGTGAAAACAAAAGACGGTACACGTGGCACCACCGACGCCTACGTGGTGGCCAAGTACGGGCCTAAGTGGGTCCGTACGCGTACTATCCTCGATCGTTTCAATCCGAGGTGGAACGAGCAATACACATGGGACGTGTACGACCCTTGCACCGTGCTGACGATTGGGGTGTTTGATAACGGGAGGTACAAGCACGACGACGCCCTCAAGAAGGACGTACGACTCGGGAAGCTGAGGGTACGACTCTCGACGCTCGACACGAATAAGGTATATATGGGTACTTATTCACTTATGGTCTTGCTCCCTAGTGGTGCAAAGAAAATGGGTGACATTGAGATTGCATTAAGGTTTACTTGTTCATCATGGTTGAGTTTGATACAAGCTTATACTAACCCTATGTTGCCAAGAATGCATTATATACGCCCATTTGGTCCAGCCCAACAGGACATACTAAGGCACACGGCGATGAGGATCGTGACAGCGAGGTTGGCTAGATCCGAACCAGCATTGGGACAAGAAGTGGTTCAATGTATGTTGGATTCCGACACGCACATATGGAGCATGAGACGTAGCAAGGCGAATTGGTTTAGGGTTGTGGGGTGCTTGTCAAGAGCGGCCACGTTAGCTCGTTGGCTCGATGGAATTCGTACAT
This sequence comes from Solanum chilense, assembly GCA_032847665.1. NCBI lineage: Eukaryota > Viridiplantae > Streptophyta > Magnoliopsida > Solanales > Solanaceae > Solanum > Solanum chilense. The sequence goes on along the minus strand of CM064963.1, from coordinate 2,421,120 downwards.
GGTTGCACCCTCCAACAACAATCTTGGTACATATACTATTAATAGCCATTGTGTTATGTCCACACCTAGTGTTACCTACAATATGTATGTATGCATTCTTGATCATTTCCCTAAGGTATCGATATCGTCAACGTGTTGCAATCACAATGGATCCTAGATTGTCACACGTAGATGCAATAGGCCCCGATGAGCTCGACGAGGAGTTTGATGGGTTCCCGAGCTCGAGGCCAATGGAACACGTTCGTGTACGATATGATAGGTTGAGGGCGCTAGCCGGAAGGGCACAAACACTACTAGGTGATGTAGCAGCACAAGGAGAAAGACTAGAGGCATTGTTCAATTGGAGGGACCCTAGAGCTACTGGTATATTTGTGATTGTGTGTTTACTTGCTTCACTGGTGTTTTATGTGGTTCCATTCAAGGCATTTGTGGTAGGGTCAGGGTTGTACTACTTACGCCACCCTCGGTTCCGCGACGACATGCCATCCGTCCCCGTCAACTTTTTCCGGCGACTACCGCCACTTTCCGATCAAATTCTCTAAAGATTGTTCAGTGGTGTTGTTATTGTTTTTCATTATTTTAGCTTTTAGACTTAGTTTTTCATGGTTGCTCTCTGTTTACTTTGTGTAAAACATGGCAATTGGCATAAAATTATTTATTTAATTCATTGTTTTGTTTTCATAATATTTGTATGTATATATTTTTGACCGTTGGTGTATTGGGACCAAAAAAAGGATAATTGTATACTTCAAAATTTGGGTTGGTGGGGTGTGTTAAAAAGTGGACCAAATATTGGATTTTAATGTGAAGTGACCGTTATGTTACTTGCATCTGAAAAAGAAAAGAACAGGTATATTGTTTTTAGAGTTAATTGTAAAAAAAACAACTTATAGTTAGAGACATGAAACTCGTAAAACGAAATTATATTTATCAAGACCAATGAAGGACATCAGAGTAGTATATAAAGGTCGAAGGTGAAAAAATGGTATTGACAAGTTGAGATTGTGGTTAAATATGGATTTCCACTTCTTACCGAGGAGTTAGAATAGATTCATGCAAGTCAGAGTAAGGAATTATCCACTTTATCGCCCCGAAGAGCAGCCTACAAAGAAAGACTCCAAAAAGTACCAAAAGCTCAATCTTCAGTGTGTAAAACATCATCATAACCAAAAAGTTCCAAAATAGAAGTCCTATGATTTTGCATAAATATATAGCAAAAAGGCATCTAATTTCTTATAATATATGCTAATGTAGCCAAAGGTTGAACTAGAATACTGCATTGAAGCAAGAAGGATATGCTATTAAGGTCATCAGTCCCAGTACTTTTACTTCCTGTTTCCGCGAGGCAGAGAAGAAACATGTTGCTCCTATGGCTGTCATTGATGCTTTGTATTCTGCGCTGCCAAAGGATACGCCTTTACATCAATCTTTATAGCAGAGTTGTAGTTCCTTCATGGAGACTACTTCGCGGGAGGATCCCTTGCTACAAATCAGATGTTGTATAAACCAAGAACGAGTTGCTCCTTGTATAACTCGAGATGAAGGCTTTTCCAGCTGAGGTTGGCTGAGAATAGGCTAACTCGGACTGTTTAAGAACTAAATCCTTGCAAAAACTTTCCCTGCATTAGAAAATGAGAAGCAAGTTCAGACTAAACTTAAATCATAAGCAATCCATATAAACGTGGAACTTTGGCCTTCCAGACAGCAAAATACCATTATTGTGCAGATAACAGTCATATAGAAAGTAGACTGAAGTGTTAACATAATTACAGATTTTGTGGATCCTCCATTGTATCTGGAATTGCATCTTCATCATATTCAATAACCAGATTGGCCTAAAAAACTAGAAAAAAGGTTCATCTTTGTTGAAGTCTGTCTATGTATGATTCTCAAAAGTTCTGTCATTTCTTTGAAGACTTACAGTCTACCAAATGGCTCGAGAAATGGTATTCTAAGTCTTCTGTGGTTTCTTGCATAACCATTCTTTGTTCCAGCATAGCTTAAAAATGGATTTGACATGGTCCTTGACATGACAAATATTGCCAAAAACATGCATCGTAACTGACTAGTAGTTCTACAGTGCAAGAAGAGGTGGCCAACATCTTTATAGTGTTCTTCACACATCCGACAGCTACTGCAAAGCTGAAATCCCCTATTTTGGAGGTTGGACTGAGTGAGAAAACCTTCCCTAGTGAACTCCATACTTTAGCAGTTTCTAAGCAACACCCAATCTTTCATCTTGGTGTACGTCTACACATGAGGATACTTTTCTTTATAACAGAAATTTCCGAAGGGCCAGTAGTGCATAGCTTGAAGCTGAGTGAATAATGCTCCCCATCCCCTCTACCTCCCTTCTCATCTTAAGAGACCATTGATGCTCAATTACAGAGATTACAGTTTCTTCAGTATGACTGCAGACATCAGACTTTATCATTTGGCAATTGAGATAGAGAACTAAACATCACATTATGAAAGGAAATACCACTCAAGTACCCCAGAGATCCTTTGAAACTGATAGCCAAGGATGGTTGCATCTTGTATCCTCTATTCTCCTGTAAGCTTGACTAAAGCATAATCCTTCCCCAAGGTAGAATCCCCTTTATCACCATTGACAGCTTAATCATATCTGAATTTAAAACTGCTACACGTTGAATATAGGAAGAAGTGGACAAAACCTTCTTAATCATTAAGAAATGGACTTTGGGCTTAACTCCGCTTCCAAAGCTAGCTCACGATGTGAAAATTGCCCAAGATCATAAAAGGAGGCAAGAGTTCATTTCCTCCACTGATATGGGACACTTAACGATAATCATCTCTAAACCATCTTGATAGTACTCAATTAACAATTTCCTTGTCAAGATAATTTTGCGTGGAAAGACGAGACATATTTGATATTCCAACGCTTTAACTTTTGTACCATATCCACTTTTACAAAGCATTATGTCTGAAAGTGTAATAGCACGGGAGTGTAAAAGTCTTTGGTAAACTTTAAAAAGTTGGAGAGGTCTTGATCTTGAGAAGCACCACAGTCCATACACAAAGCGTCTCAATCATGTATTCCAGCAGCAGTGAGTGCTACGCCATTCTAATTTTGCAATATAGATAGAGTACAATGTAGTAACCTAGTAGGATCTTCTCATACTATATAGATAGAGTAACCATTCTGACCTAGTGAATACCACCAGGACCCGTTTCATAAATTATCAAGTGTGAGTCGAGAAGAAGTCAGCTGCAAATCCACAAAGACACTTACCAAGTCAATGCATCAGATTGCTTACTCTATGAGAATTAGGTCTGTTGATCTGTGACAGTTGCTTTCCTTCTTTTTCCAGTGGTCGTGTTTCTCAGACATGAACTTTTTGTTTCCAATTGAAACTAATAAGAAGCAATTACTAGTTTGAACATCTAACTTTCGTCATTTTAACTTCACTGACTACTGAGCATGCAACTTATTTTCAATTAAAACTTCAAGAAACCATAACAACTCTGAGAAAGTGAATGGTGTTACCTAACAGCATCAAGTAAATAGCTGGCGATATGCTTTCTTCTGTTGGAGGGAGTGACCCAAATGGCTCTAATGCCACATAAAGCAGATACAGATTCCTTCTCACACAACACTACTCCACTGACGCTTTCATCAGACTCTTCACAGCTTTTGGTTGGTTGATTTCTTCTTACCATTTCCCTCTGGAAACTCACTCCCCCAAATTGGAGCGTGGTTGAAATCTGTCTTGCTTCCTTCTCAGGTGAGCCATTAGACCCGCTACCTTCTGGCCTGGAGAGTAGCTTATAAGCCCTCTTAATGGGCTCTGCTACCAGACATCCAGATATTCTTTGAGAAGATATAAACAGATACACCTGTTAAGGAAAGAAATGTTTCAGAGTTCCATTCACAGAGCTAGTAAAATACAGCCAGTCACATAACCACCACACAGAATTTTTCTCACTAAATTAATCAGCAAAATGGAGACTGACATTTGTCATAGGACGATTAAGAAGCTCATTGAACTCAAGTAACTTACAATTCACATTAAAAAGATAAAATGAAGCAAAGAGTAGGAAGCCGGAAATTTGAAATTTTCTAATAATTGGTGAACAACTTTGGACAATGAAGTTTGTTTCCTATGACCATAAGTTTATTAGAATTGCAAGAGTAGGTTACCTTGCATAGCTGATGATATATCCACCCATCTCCAAGTTCCATCTCCATCATCTTCACAACTTCCTTTACCTGCCAACAATGCACTCTCTCTTAAGTCTGTAAACTATGATTAACATGACTAACTAGAGAAATGCCAATCAAGGAAGTAAAGATACAGTTTTTCATGCAAAAACAAATAGTGTTTGTAAACCTTGTTTTTCTGAGGAGTAGGGTCATCGTCCAGCACCAAGATAATTCGCCCAATTTCAAGTGAAGGAATTTGAATAGTTCTTTCATTCCGCCAACCCTGGACATTTTGTCAAAGCCCGGAGGGACAAAACTTCAATGTTATTTCATCAAGCACAATAGAATATTTTGAAATACCAAATTTTTGTTACTGAATTACCTTCAATGGAATACCATGCGTATAATTCTTGTGAAACGTTTTATGAAACTTTTCATCCTCTTCATCACCTTTGGCATATTTGAATCCACAGATAGTACAACTATGTAATAAAAAATCAGACTGCCCGAGTTCCAAATAGAATTGGGCATACTTTCTCTTCTTATTCAAAATCTTCCCAGACTTTGCCACCTCCAAGTTTGGCACCTCCAAGTCTATTTCCTTGGATGCTTCACCAGTTGATGCGCCATTCATTTGCCTGCAAAAATCAGCTTAGCATAAGCGAAGAACTTGAAGAAAAAATAAGAAACGTCATCAATGTTATGTTAAATAGTAACAACTCTGAGATACAATTTCTAGTCAAACACATGGCTAAAGCCCCAGTTTAGCAAAAACCAATTTGCTTGAGAAAATGACTTAAGAAAGACCGAGTAATGATCAAACTTATATACTGAAAAGCATTCAAATTTAGTATAATGGTGTGATTTTAAGAAACTGCCATGAATCGTTTCCCCTTATTTGCCTTAAGTGACTATGTTTCTTTACAATACTCATTTCACCCTTTTGTCTTATAAACAAGTTAATTGAAAGCCGATGACAGACACGATGAACAACTATGTGTTAGCTCATTTATATATACAGTCCATCGTCTCCATTTTCCTTTTCTTCAATTCTCACTTATTTGAACTGACAAAAGACCAGTAAACCACATACTCAGAGACAAAAACACTAAGTGATTTCTTCCCATATGTCTGATAGACAGAGTTATCTGGTAACAATGTTGGTGAGAGGTAGCAGGTACCCCTAAAGAAGTAGTCGAGTTGGGTGCAAGTTCACACAGACACCACAATCATCAAAAAAAGAAAAGGAAGAATGACTAGCAAACCACTATCGTTGAACATTCAACGAAGCTCTTCTACAGCTAGGTGTAAGGTAAAATTCGAACAAAACAGCAATACCAGCGAAAGGTAATCCATAGAGATGTCCAAAAGCAAAACTAAATAAACTACAGACAATTTGGATTTAAAACAATACTAGGAAATCACAATTGAGGATGTAGCTAACAAACTACAACTTCAATTGAACCAAGTCCTTCAGTACAAAGCTTCAAATTTTTCATAAACATTAATAACTCCGTTTCAATTCATTTATCTTACTTTCCTTTTTCAATTCGCTTCAAAAAGAATGAATCTTTACTTACTTTTTAGCAAATTAAACGACATTTTTTTACATTACAGATATCTCAATTCAACATAGCCAAAAAAAACACAAACAAATCGAAAAGGGTACTTTTGATCAATAGTTCGAAATCATAAAAATAAAACCCGTCAAATTAAAATTCTAGATCCGCTACTGCTATCAATCAAACACTTCTCATAGCAGGATTCAAAGGGTATCTATGTATGTACATCAGAAGGGGGAAAAAACCCAATTCAATGAAATGAAACAGAAATTAAGTGAATTTAAACCATACCCATTTGGATTTTGAGGTCTTCGCTGGTATGTAACCAAAATTTCTGGCTGTACCTTGTTATACTCAAAATCATCACTGCAGATTTGAGATGAATCTACACTTTTGTGCGTAATCGATGATGAAGAAGAAGAAAATGGCTTAAAGAAGCTGTTAATCTTCGATTGCATAGCTTCAATTTCACTGATTTCTTCGATTTCTTCGATTTCCCTTCAGCCCCCTTTTTCACATTTCACCTGTAAATTTCATATGAAATTTTTGGTGTAAGCGCCATTTTTTCTACAAGATTTTCCCGCCAACATGATTATAATTTTAATTAATTATCACTCGCGGACTATTTTTTGTTTAGGTATAATAACATTTGTCTCTCTCCTCTCGACTCTCGTATATGTATACATATACAATTATATGATAGATGAATGTAATTCAACTCCCTACTTTCTCGTCGAAACTCGCTTATCGGATATACAGATACATATGTATATCAGTTATATATACAATTCAACAGATATACAATTCGAATTGTAGGTGAAAAAATCGATTTGAATTTTTTCGTTTTTGAATTTTAATTCGATTTTTTGATTGAGTTAGATTTTTAAGGTTGGTTTTGAATTTTGAGTCTTTAAGGCTAGTCATAACAATTCATTTTATTACAAAAATGTCATGTCGTTGAAAACTTGAAAAAAAAAAATTCAGATACCTAAATAGAAAAATAGAGAATATAAGGCATGAAAAAATATAGAGAATGCATTTTATGAGTAAAAATTATGTGTCTTCTTATTTATTGTTGAAATTATTATATTACTCCTTTCGATTAATTTTATTTATCAATTATTTTTATAAATATATTTATTTCTTTATTTGTTACTATTATAATATCAAGTATAGACAAAATATTTATCTTTTATAAAAATGTCATGTCCTTGAAAAAACATTTCTCAAATATCTAAATAGAAAAGAGTGAATACAAAGCATAAAAAGCTATAAGCAAACGCGTTTTACGAGTAGAATTATGTGTCTTCTTTTTTATTGTTAAAATTATTATATTACCCGTTTCTTTGAATTTTATTTGTCCACTATTTTAAAAAATATGTTTATTTATTTTATAGATTACTTTTATAATATCAAGAAAAGATAAATATTTTATCTTTTTAAAAAATATAATGTCATTGAAAACTTGAAAAAATGTTTCTCAGATACCTAGATAGAAGAACATAGAATATAAGGCATAAAACGCTATTATTGAAAGATTTTTATGAGTTATTAATTGTTGAAATTACAATATTACCCCATACATTTTAATTTTTTTTGTCCACTATTTTAAAAGTATATTTATTTATTTCATTTGTTACTTTTATATATAAAGAAAATATAAATATATATTTTATCTTTTAAAAAATGTCATGTCTTTGAAAACTAGAAAAAAATGTTTCTTACATATCTAAATAGAAGAATAGAGAATATAAGGCATAAACGCTATCAACGAACGTGTTTTATGAGTAAATATATGTGTCTTCTTATTTACTGTTTTAAAAATATATTTATTTGATTATTTTGTTTTTCACTTTTATAATATCAAGAAAAAAAATATTTTATCTCGTAAAAAAAGTCACGTCGATAAAAACTTGTAAAAACGCTTCTCAGATACCTAAATAGAAGAGATGAGAATATAAGGCATAAAACGTTATCAACAAAAACGCGTCTTATGAGCAAATATCTTATTTATTTTTTAAATTACTATATAACCCTTTTTGTTTAATTTTATTTATTCACCATTTTTAAAATATACTTACAAGCAAAGCTAAATATTTTATTTTAAAAAAATGTTATGTCATTGAAAACTTGAAAAAATGCTTCTCAAATACTTAAATAGATGAGAAGAGAAAATAAGACATAAATTGTTATCAACGAGCACATTTTATGAGGAAATATATTTGTCTTCTTATTTATTGTTGAAATTATTTTAGTAGCCCTTCACTCTTATTTTATTTCTTCATTATTTTTAAAATATTTGCTTATTTCATTTGTATCTTTTATATATTAATAAAATATAAATAATTATCTTTTAAAAAATTGTTATGACGTTAAAAATTTGAAAAATGCTTCTCAGATACCTACATAGATGAGCAGAGAATACAAAGCATAAAATGCTATCGTCGAACTCATTCTATGAGTAAATATTTGTGATTTTTATTTGTTGTTGAAATTACTATATTACCATTTCAATCTATTTTTATTTGTCTATTATTTTTAAAATATATTTATTAATTACATTTATTACTTTTACGTATCAAGAAAATATAAATATATCTTTTAAAAAATGTCAAGTCGTTGAAAATTTGAAAAAATGTTTCCCAGATATCTAAATAGAAGAACAGAGAATATAAGGTATAAAACGCCATCAACAAACCACAATTTATTAGTAAATATATACGTCTTCTTACTTATCATTAAAATTACTTTATAACCCTTTACGTTTAAGTTTATTTGTCAACTATTTTATAAATATATTTATTTTATTTATTACTTTTATAATATCAAGAAAAGATAAATATTTTATCTTTTGAAAAATGTCATGTCGTTGAAAACTTGAAAAAACGCTTCTGAAATACCTAAATAGAAGAGCTTAGAATATAAGGCATAAACTCATTCAAAAAATACGATTTATAAATAAAATTTTGTGTCTTCTTATTTATTGTTAAAATTACTATGTTACCCCTTCACTCTAATTTTAGTTCTCCTTTTAAAAAAATATATTTATTTATTTCATTTATCTTTTATATATCAAGAAAGATAATATTTTATCTTTTTAAAAAATGTCATATCGATTAAAATAAAAGGTATAATTAAACGGAAACATAAATAGAAGAGCTGAGAATATATTACATAAAATGCATCTAAAAAATGCAATTTATGAATAAAATTTTGACAAAATAATTATTTTTCTCGATATGATAAAAACAATAAATATATTCAAAAATATAATGAACAAAAAAAATTAAACGGATGGGGTAATATCATAATTTCAACAATAAATGAAAACAATACTAAAACTTACAAGTAAATCGCATTTAACAGAAGGAATAATAATGTAATTTCATCAATAAAAAATCTAAACACTAAAACTTACTTATAAATCACATTCGTCAAAAGCGTTTATCCTATATTTTTTCAGTTCTTTCTATTTAAGCATCTTAGATTATTTTTTTTTACCTTTTTCTGAAACACAAAAATAACGTTGTAGGTCGATAAATTATTACCTCTTCCAATTAAGTTTAAATTCAACTTTATAGAAGAAAATATAGCAAGTCATAAGAAAACGGTGCAAAGTCTAATAGAATGGAAATATCAACTAAATAATGCAAAAATCAAAAGATAATAAACAATATACTAAGATAGATTGTTAAAAACAATAATAAATAACGATGGATAAAAAAACAAACTATAGTAATATAACTAGTACAACGACAAACACCAACCACATTAAGCAAGACAATACTACACTATCTACTAACTCAATATATGTTTTCCACACCTTCTCTTCGCCCTCAACAATCTAAAGGTGTAACATATCCTATCTTATCGACCCCCACCCTCCATTTTTCTTTCAATCTACATCTGCCTATTTTCGTGATCTTTATAACCAACCTCTACCACTTTTTTATTAATACATAATCATATCTCATTTTTACATGTCAAAACCATCCTACTTTCGCTTCCTCACATAGGTCACTCTCACCTTATTCTAATTTTATCACTCATATTATATCTATACATCCATCTTAGCATTCTCATCTACGCAATATGTATTGTTGTGCATAAGATTTTTTGGTTGATCAATACTCTACCCATACAACAATGTCAATCTAACCACCATGCTATAGAGCTTAAAAAAATCAAATTAAATATTCAGAAAGTTTGAGTTGGTTAGAACTATAGCCACTCATACATGCAATGCAACAAATTACACCTAGGAGATGCGTGTGTTTAAATGTTCAATTTAATATTACTGTTATTTGTGGATACTCAAAATTAAAGAATTAATACATATCAACTAAAATTAAGTTTTAAAAAAATACATTTACATGTATTATTCCTAACAAAAATAAGCTATTAACTATTTTATTTATAAATTATTACATAGAAAAAACTCAAATATATGGTTGACCTTTGAAAAAAAATTCATCAATATCCTTCGTTTAATCTATTAGAGTACTATTTTTGTGAGAAAAATAACTCGTATTCATACGATTATTTCTTAACTTAAAATAATCTTGTTTTTTTAGAATCATTTTTCATATTTGATAATATAAACTATGCCGTCAATTTTTTTTTTTAAAAAACTTATACATCAAACGTCTCTTAGAGATTCGACTCAATTATATCAATTTTGCTAACAAATAATGTTGAATCATTTCTCAATCGTAAATGACATATAAACCAAACTTTTAAAAAAGAAATAAGTAAACCTTTTACGAAAGATCTATAAAAAATTCGATAACATATTTGAACATTCCGTTTTGGTATATTTTGTTGTTTACAACTTAACAAACAGCACACTCTATACACTCTCTCTCTGGATCTTGCAGATCTGAGTATAGACCAAATTTTTTGTTCATACAACCGAATTTCTCCTCTGAAGATTCAATCTGATTCAACATTTGTTGGATTTGATCTGGTGAGTGTGTTATTGTTTAATTTCTGCTATTGTTTAATCAGTTTTATCTTCTGTGCGCCATTGATTTTCGTCCTTAATTGTGTTTGTTGCTCGATTTCTATATCTGGGTCATCGTGTATCTATGCTTTGCGTATTGGGTTGGCGTTGAACTTTAGGAATTTGATGGTGTAGGGCTAGATGTCTCGGTTCAGTTATGCTAGTTTGATCGATTTAGATTTTTGTGTATAACTAATTTTCGTCCAAGTTCTGTTCTTTGTTTGATTTCTCTATTTGGGTCATTTTGTATCAGTGATTTGCGAATTGGGTTGGCGTTAAACTTTAGGAATTTGATGGTTTAGGGCTAAATGTCTCGGTTCAGTTATGCTAGTTTGATCGATTTAGATTTTTGTGTATAACTAATTTTCGTTCAAGTTCTGTTCTTTGCTCGATTTCTCTATCTGGGTCATTTTGTGTCAGTGATTTGCGTATTGGGTTGGCGTTAAACATTAGGAATTTGATGGTGCAGGGCTAAATGTCTTGGTTCAGCTATCGATTTTGATCGATTTGTGTTATTTGTTTGATTTCTCTATCTGGGTCATCTTGTATCTGTGCTCTGCCTTTTAGATTAACCTTAAATTTTAAATTTTTTGTTCCAGGACTGTTTTTTGCACGATTTCTGTATCTGGGTAATCTTGTATCTGTCGTTTGCTTGTTGGGTTAACATCAAACTTCAATTTTGTCCTAGTTCTTGTCTGTTACACGATTTCTCTATTGGGTTGGCATTGAAGTTTAGGAATTTGATGGTTTAGGGTTAAATGTCTACTTCAGTTATGCTAGTTTGATGAATTATATTATGTATACAACTGATTTTCGTCCTTGCTGTGTTGTTTATTCGATTCTCTATATGGGTTCCCTTGTATCTGTGGTTGGCTTGTTGTGTTGACATGAAACTTTAATTTTTGTCCCAGTTCTGTTTGTTGCAGGATTTCTCTATTTGGGTCATCTTGTATCTGTGATTTGCATATTGGGCTGATGATGAACTTCGGGAAGTTGATGGTTTAGGGATAAATGTCTCATTCAGCTATGCTAGTTAGATTGAATTATACTATTGTACAACTGATTTTCGTCCTAGTTGTGTTATTTGTTCGAATTCTCTACATGGGTACCCTTGTATCTGTGGTTTGCTTGTTGGCTTGACATTCGATTATTATCCTAGTTCTGTTTGTTGTATTATTTCCATATCTGGGTCATCTTGTATATGTGATTTGGATATTGGGTTGGCGTTGAACTTTAGGAATTTGATGGCTTTGGGATAAATGTCTAATTCAGTTATGCTAGTTTGATCGTATTATATTATGTGTACAACTGATTTTCGTCCGTTGTGTTGTTTATTCGATTTCTCTATATGGGTACCCTTGTAACTGTGGTTTGCTTGTTGGTTTGACATCAAACTTAATTTTTGTCGTAGTTCTGTTTTTTTGTTTTATTTCTATATTTGGGTCATTTTACATCTGTGATTTGCTTATTGGGTTGGCGTTGAACTTTAGGAATTAGATGGCTTAGGGCTAAATGGCTCGTTCAGTCATGCTAGTTTGATCGATTTATAGTATGTGTACAACTGATTTTTAGTCCTAGTTGTGTTATTTGCTCCATTTCTCTGTATGGGTACCCTTTTATCTGTGGTGTGCTTGTTGGGTTGACGTCGAACTTTAATTTTTGTTCTACTTCTATTCTTTGCTCGATTTCTCTATCTCTGTCATCTTGTATTTATGCTTGCTTACTGGGTTGACCCCAAACATTAACATTTTCATCCTAGTTCTGCTCTTTGCCCTATTTCTCTATCTGGGTCCTCTTGTATCTGTGTTTGCTTATTGGGTTGTCACCACACATTAAAAATTTATTCCTAGTTCTGCTCTTTTCTCGATTTCTCTACCTGTGTCATCTTGTATCTGTGCTGTGCTTATTGGGTTGGCATCCAACTTGAGATATTTGATGGTTTACGGTTAGATGTCTTGTTCGTTATGCTATTTTGATCAATTTGTGGATCTGACTTTGGTGGTTGAATAAGAAAAGCTGTGTGCTTCTTCCAGTTTGTTTGGAAGGTTGTTACCTAAGCTGTTATATTATGTTGTTAGTTTAACTATAATGCTTGTTTTGATTTTTACTTAAGTTTTATTAGATTGTATCGTTAACTTTGTCGATAGGTAACAAAGAAAAGTTCCATTTTGTGTAATATGTGATTTGGTGTGATTGCGTCATTATCTTTTTTTTTTTTTTCATTTTGTTTTTACTTGTTATTTAATAATCCTAATTTATCGTTTACCTTACCTTTTTATAGTAGCTCTACCCCGTATTTAAGTGCACCATTACGTAACAACATAAACTCCGTAACAACATAAACTCAGTAATTTTTAAATTTCAATATCACATTTTTGTTGTGTTTACCACTTCAATAATGTAATTTAGTATTGACTTGGATTCTGGCTTGTAGTAAGATTGGATCTGGTATTGGGTTGTCTGTTCCTTATATTGCTAAAGAATCAAAGGAGCATCACTAAGGGGTCGTTTGGTTGGGCATAAGTTATCCCATGATTAGATATCTTGGGATAAGTTATCCCACCATGTATGTGGGATAAGTTATCCCATCATTATGGTATAAATGGTGGGATAAGTTATCCCAAACTTGGCAACCAAACAAGACACCAAAATTTTATCCCTAGACTATTTATTTTTATCCCTCACACCAAACAACCCCTAAGTGTTTAATTATCTTGCAGTTCATTTCGTGCTTTTTCCCCAGTTTTTAAGACGTATTGTGATTTTTGATCTCCTTGTAAAATAGATGCATTCACAGAGTTGGTAGATAGAACAGCAATTGTAGTAATTTAACTGGTGCAATAGAAGAAAACTAGGACTCCTTTTCTTGATCCTTATGACTATATTCCTTCTTTGTAACTATAAATATTATCAGGTCGAAATTTATGAGAAGATACTTCACTTTCAGGTAAGGTGACTAGATTAATAAAATGGAGAAGTCATGCTCATTGTTGATACATTTTGATAAGGGTACGCCTGCTCTTGCCAATGAGATCAAAGAAGCACTTGAAGGAAATGATATCCCCGCCAAGGTTGAAGCTATGAAGAAAGCCGTAATGCTTTTATTGAATGGAGAAACCCTACCTCAGCTCTTCATCACTATTATTAGATATGTCTTGCCTTCTGAGGATCACACAATTCAAAAACTGTTACTTTTGTATTTGGAGATCATTGAGAAGACAGATTCTAAGGGGCGTGTGCTGCCCGAGATGATCCTTATCTGCCAGAACTTGAGGAATAATTTGCAGCATCCCAATGAGTACCTTCGTGGAGCTACGTTGAGATTTCTTTGCAGGCTGAATGAGGTTGATATAATTGAACCTCTAATTCCATCAATTATGAACAACTTGGAGCACCGACATCCATTTGTGAGGAGGAATGCAATTCTTGCTGTGATGTCTGTTTACAAGCTCCCACATGGTGAGCAGCTCCTGGTAGACGCACCAGAGAAGATTGAGAATCTCCTAACCACTGAGCAGGATCCATCGGCTAAGAGGAATGCATTTCTTATGCTCTTCCAATGTGCTCAGGAGCGTGCCATCAATTACCTCTTGACTCATGTTGATAGAGTCTCTGATTGGGGCGAGTTACTTCAGATGGTTGTATTGGATTTGATTCGAAAAGTTTGCAGGACAAACAAAGCGGAGAAAGGGAGGTATATCAAAATTATTATATCATTGTTAACTGCCCCTTCTGCTGCTGTTACATATGAATGTGCTGGAACTCTTGTTTCTTTATCTTCTGCCCCAAGTGCTATAAGAGCTGCAGCCAACACCTACTGTCAACTTCTTCAATCTCAAAGTGACAACAATGTTAAGCTTATCGTGCTTGATCGACTGAATGAATTGAAATCTTCGCATAAAGATGTCATGGTTGATATGATAATGGATGTCCTTAGAGCACTTTCCAGCCCGAACCTTGATATCCGTAGAAAAACACTAGACATTGTTCTTGAATTGATCACTCCTAGGAATATTAATGAGGTTGTTCTCACTCTGAAGAAAGAAGTTGTGAAAACTCAAAGTGGTGAGCTTGAGAAAAATGGTGAGTACCGCCAAATGCTCATCCAAGCCATTCATTCATGTGCCATAAAGTTCCCAGAAGTGGCAAGCACTGTGGTCCATCTATTGATGGACTTCTTGGGTGACAGCAACGTTGCTTCTGCAATTGACGTGGTCGTTTTTGTCCGGGAGATTATTGAAACTAACCCAAAATTAAGGGTTTCCATTGTGACAAGGTTACTAGACACTTTCTACCAAATTCGAGCAGCACGTGTTTGTTCCTGTGCCCTTTGGATCATTGGAGAGTATTGTCTATCTCTCTCTGAAGTTGAGAGTGGCATCGCAACTATCAAGCAGTGCCTTGGAGACCTACCATTTTTCTCAGTTTCTGAGGAAAGTGAAGCTGCTGATTCTTCCAAAAAGACTCAGCAAGCAAACTCCATTACTACTTTGTCATCTAGAAGACCAGCTGTACTTGCTGATGGGACATATGCTACTCAAAGTGCTGCATCTGAAACTGCTTTCTCTCCCCCGACAGTTGTTCAAGGATCTTTAACCACTGGAAACTTGAGATCCCTTCTTCTCACTGGTGATTTCTTCCTGGGAGCAGTTGTTGCTTGTACACTGACTAAGCTCATTCTGAGGCTGGAAGAAGTTCAGCCATCAAAACTTGAAGTGAACAAAGCTACAACAAATGCATTACTGATCATGGTCTCAATGATACAGCTAGGGCAGTCTCATGCTCTTCCTCACCCAATTGACAATGATTCTCATGACAGAATAGTTCTTTGCATAAGATTGCTCTGTAATACGGGCAATGAGGTTAGGAAGATCTGGTTGAGCTCTTGTCGAGAGAGTTTTGTTAATATGCTTTCTGATAAACAACTACGAGAGACAGAGGAGATCAAAGCAAAGGCACAGATTTCTCACTCCCAGCCAGATGACCTCATTGATTTCTACCATTTGAAGAGTAGGAAGGTAAGAAACTTCTGTCTGAAACATGGTGTGTTTGGAGGATACAGGAGGTTCTCTTTTCTAATTCCTGCTTATACTTCACTTGCTATCTACTGAAGATGTTAATTAGTAAACCTTTTGTTAACTGACCAGCATAACAGACAGTCTGATCTTGTATCCATACTCCTTACTATGTCTTCGTTCAGGCCCTACATGGGTCATTCTCATCTTGTCTTATTTTTCCACCTTGCTGAACCACATACCCATCTGGGATTTTTGGTGTTATTTCTGTCCGTCGAGGAAAAGAAAAGTAGTTTATTTCTGGTGTACCTCAGTGTTTTCATGGCTTAGTTTTTGTCTTTTATCTCCATGATAGTATTTCAATCAAATAATTAGAGTTATACATGTGTTTTTGTGAGTTTCTTTAAGCACGGGGAGTAAAAAATTGATGAAGTTTCCTTTAAAAAAGAATGTATTAGGTGTGATGCGTCTTTGTAATTTACCAATAGAGTAAATTGGAAATCTTTCCCTAATTTGTATGTGTGGTGCAAAAAATTGGACTTTCTAATACTGGCGGCACTTTCTGGAGTAAAACTTAACTTGCCTTGCACCTGATCTGTCTATACAAAGTAAGAAAAATTGAGCAATTACGTGAACTCTAATTTTGAGTTTTTTGTTTTAGATTATGCTAACCGACTACATTTGGCATTTCTTTTAAAATTATTCTGGAAAACAGTTTTCTTGAGTCAAGGGTCAATCAGAAACAACCTCTTTACCCCTCAAAGATAGGGGTAAGGGTTGTGTAAACCCTCCCTCCCCCAGACCCTACTTGTCGGACTATACTGGGTATGTTGTTGTATTTGACTACATTTCACTTTAAATACACAACTGTAAGATCTCATTGGCAATTGATGTATCATTTTTCTTTCTTTCTAGCACCATTAAAATGGAGAAAAGTTTCACAGTGAAATAGATTCCTTTTGTGTTTCTTGAGTCTTATTCAATTTAAAATGAATAGTTTTCTTTTCCAGCTAATTAAGTAATATTTTCATTCTATATAACAAATAAAATAGGAAATAAATGTCACAAATATGGTTGTGTAGACAAATAACTCCAACTTCAAAAAAATATGGTTGTATAGACAAATAACTTTTATTACTGTATTACAGACTTAAATCTGTCCACGTATTAGAGGTTTGGGGTGTTTTTGGTGCCAATTGCGTTTTGAATCTCCAAAAATTATGAATGAATGAAAGTGGACTTTGAGCCCCAAGAAGGTTGATAAGTAGGTCATGTGGATCGTGGAAAGCACGAGCTTTTCCATCAACAACGTTGGTGTTAAGACTTAAGAGAAGGTCGTATGGTTGCACATGTTCCTAAGGCTATTGTATTACATGTTCAGCTAAAAGGTGTAGGTCAAAATTACTTTTTGTTGCTATAGAAAAGGGGTAGAATACAATATGTAGGCTCTTTATATATTAATATAACGAAGACATTATTTGCTCTGGTCCCCACTATGCAACCCCTTTAACCTTCTCTATTTGTCCTCCCTCTAAAGAATTTTTGACTTGTAACTTAATTACACCTTATTCCTCTATCCCAAACAAGTTACAGTTGGCTATATATGAATCTTCACTATCCATGTCCCGTCTTAATTGAAATGAACGTATGTTACTTTAAGGCTCAAGTTATTTTTATCGTTCTCCTTATTTAACTAATTTGTGCAGTAGTTTCTAAATCATGCGAGGGTTTGTCTAGTTAATTCATTTTTTTCTCCCTTGGTGCTTAGAATCAAAATGCAATAGTTGCTTCTCCATGTCCTAACTAAATATATGTATGCCAGGGAATGAGCCAACTGGAGTTGGAAGATGAAGTCCAGGATGATTTGAAACGTGCCACTGGAGAATTCGTCAAGGATGAGAATGATGCTAATAAGCTAAGCAGGGTACTGCAGCTTACAGGATTTAGTGATCCTGTTTATGCTGAAGCATATGTAACAGTTCATCATTATGACATTGTCCTAGATGTTACCGTGATAAATCGAACCAAAGAGACACTTCAGAATTTGTGTTTGGAACTGGCAACCATGGGTGATCTTAAGCTCGTTGAGCGTCCACAGAATTATACTATAGCTCCTGAGTCAAGCAAGCAGATAAAAGCTAATATCAAGGTGTCTTCCACCGAGACTGGAGTGATTTTTGGTAACATTGTCTATGAGTCTTCAAATGTGCTTGAGCGAACTGTTGTTGTGCTCAATGATATCCATATTGACATCATGGATTACATCTCTCCTGCTATTTGCAGTGAGGCTGCTTTTAGAACTATGTGGGCTGAATTTGAGTGGGAAAACAAGGTAGAATGCCATGCTTTATTATTTCACAATCATTTGATAGTTCTTTTTTTGCTGCTTCTAATTCTCTATGCCTTTTGATGTCATAAAAGATCCGTTCCTTTGAGTTGGAGAAATTGAGACAAAGTCGTTCTCTTATGTTTTGATGAATTATGTCATGTGATTTCTGGGTTTTTTTGGGTGCCTTCAAAATGGGTTACGAGTGGGTTTACCAATTCTTTTTCGGAAATTAGTGGTCCGAAGTTGATATAATTCTCTAGCTAGTATGTTTCTTTGATGTGTGTTCTTGAATCTTGATCTTTTAATGGAGTTGTTTGATTTAATAAGTACATTTGTGATTTGACGCTATTAGACTCTCGTGTGGACTGTTCTTTGTCCTACTGTGAAAATAACAGAGCAACAGACACATGAATTATAAATTTATGCATTGATGAATAGTCCAGACTGAAGTGGTCTGATCAAAACCATGAGCTCCTCAGGCTAATATTTTACTTTGCAGGTTGCTGTCAACACTGTCATTCAAGATGAAAAAGGATTTCTTGACCATATTATCAAATCAACCAACATGAAGTGTCTGACTGCACCGTGAGTTCTCTGGTCACTCGCTACATGCAATATTATGGTTATTGCTGTTTGATCATTTCTTTTTAATTTGCATTTTCTTTTTTTTTTATTTTGTTTTTATTGATATCAAATATAATTTACATTGTAGAGTGTATATTCTCCATTGACAACATTTGTTTAACTGTATGCAATGCTGCGAACTGTTGGAACAAGCCTCGTGTTTTTTAATCCCGTAGAGTTTTTAATTTCATCTACCAGAATCATATTGTGCTGACCAAGAATGAGATTCTTTTTTCCAAATTAGATTTGTCTAGTACTCTTCTAATTGAGGTTTACTACTTAGTTTCTTTTCTATCATCTCGAGATCAGATTCTTTATTGTAACAGCTTTTCATCTACACTTGTTGAATGTATTTTAATTGCAGCAAATGTAGAAGATATATCAAGTAGATGTTTTGTTTTTCACTCGCTGCATATGTGAGGCCGTATTCAGTATACATCTCTGCATGTGTGTGTGCACTTGTGTGTCGAAATATATATATTCAAGTTCCTTGTAGAATGTAAAAGTTACCTGTGAGTTGATTTATCAAGAGAAAGAAGTAACGTGTTACTTGTTTGTTGCTTTAAGTCATTTAAGTCCTGTTTCCTTGTGGTACATGGCTGCTGATCAATGTATAACTTTTACGGTATTTGCTTTCGTACATAATTCCAGATCTGCTCTGGAAGATGAATGTGGATTCCTTGCTGCTAATCTTTATGCAAAGAGTGTGTTTGGAGAGGATGCTTTGGTGAATTTGAGCATTGAAAAGCAATCAGATGGTAAGCTGAGTGGTTATATTAGAATAAGAAGCAAAACACAAGGAATTGCTCTTAGCTTGGGAGACAAAATAACACTCAAGCAGAAGGGAGGCAATTGATCTTATCGTGTTGTTATGGTCCTCTCCTAGACAGCAAAGGTACCCTACTTCATCTATAAAGACATTTTACAACTTCCTTGTCTTTGCCTCGTATGTTTCCATTGAATCGTTACTTTAGGTGGGCTTTTCTTTTCTGCAGTTTCTGGAAAACCACACGGAAACGTATACAAAATACCTATATATTAGAAGTGTGTTTTAGATATCACTCCCTGGGTACCCTTTTCTTTTTCCTTCTGAACTTAGTAACTTTACTCCCTGGTACCATTTTAATGTGACACAGATAACAGTTGTCAATTGTATCAGTCTCAGTTGAAGTAATTGGTTAACGATATGTTGAACAAGTTTGTTTGACTAGGAACTCATCGCATTGTTTACTAACATAGGTGTCGTTTTCTAGATGGATAGCATCTTTGAGTCCCTCTAATCGGTTTTCACTGTTTGCAGGTCATTAAAACATGAAACTGAGACTCCTTCATATCTCCCATTTGTAGCTTGGAGGAGTGCTGGGGTTATTGAGTTAAACCTGTAGAAATTGTATTACTGCACTTACTTTTAGATTCGGATCCGCGAAATTCGAGCATTTTACTCTTCTTTGAGGACATTTTTTTGTAGAGAAAATTGGAAAGAGAGTAGTGCTGCTTTATCTCTGTGTTGTAAGTTAACTGAATTTGGTACAAGTCACTCTTTGCTTGTTACTTTCTGTAACTTCCAATTCCTGATTTCCATTTCTTTTTGTAAACAAAGGTTAACTCAGTTTCCATTGCCATATTATATATTGAAATTTTAGGTTTATTCCATTTTTCGTATGTATTAGCCCATGATATTTTCGTAGTATTGTTGTACCAAGCTCATATTTTTGGAATTGTGGGGCTAGAACTAGGTTTATAAGATTATCTCGACTTTTCGTGTGTGTATTATTAGTCCATGATTTATTTTAGAGTATTATTGATGCAACTTTCTTGAATTTTTAACCTTACATTTTATGGGCTCATCTGTTACGACCCAAACTTTTTAACCTTACATTTTATGGGCTCATCTGTTACGACCTATTGAACGATTCTCATAGCCTATTCATGATCCACACGACTATTTTTGAAATTTTGGCGCCAAAAAATAGGACTTCAAGATTATACGTATTTTTCATGTATATTAGTTTATTAGTTTTTTAGAGTATTGCTAACCTATACTTTGTGACCTCAAATTTTATGGGTCCATTTGTTGACGATACATGGAATGTCACATCATTTTTTTTTTTGAATTTTGGAGCGATAAAATAGAATTTCAAAATTATCTCGATTTTTTGGTGTATTAGTCCAGAATTTTTATGTAGTATCTATCGCTAAATCATACTTTTTCACTTCAAATTTTATGACGTCCATCCATGAGGTTTTTTTTAAAAGAGTTTTGGGGCCACAAAAATAAGAATTCAATATTATTTCAAATGTTTGTGTATATTCCCATGTATCTAGCGTTCGATGTACCCAAAAAATTTTCACAAAAAACTTTATGAGGACCACCGTGATGAGTTGGGAAACCTTCACATATACTCACAATATTTTTTTACGTCCATTTCTATATTTACAAGTTCTTTTTTAAGAATCACCGAAATTCTCCGATTTTTCGTGTGTATTAGCACATGGATCTAGCGCCGGAGCACTCAAATATTTTTTCCCAAAATTTTTTATGAGGACCTCTATAATGAGTTGGAGGAGTGCTAGGGTTAAAAACCTTCACAAATAGTCACATCATTTTAACTTTTATTTCCGCATCTACAAGTCTTTTTTTAAGAATAGCCCAAATTCCCCAATATTCCATTTGTATTAGCCCATGGGTCTAACGCTTGAATCATCCAAATTTCTTTGCTAAAAAACTTTTGAGGACCTCCGTAATAAGTTGGAGAACATTCACGTATACTCACGCCATTTAACACCCATTTTCTCATTTACAAACCTCTTTTAAGAATTGCCTATATTCTATGATATTTCGTGTGTATTAGCCCATGGTTTTGGTGCACGGAGCATCCAATTTTTTTTCTCAAAAAGTCTATGAGACCTCCGTTATGAGTTGGGGAACCTTCACGTATACTCACACTATATTTTAAAGTCCATTTCCACATTTACTAGCGTTTTTGAAGAATCACCCAAAATTCTTAATTTTCCATGTGTTAGCACATGGGTCTGGCGCTTGGAGCACCTAAATGTCCGATTTTTGTGTGTATTTGCAATAAATTTGGCTCCCGCCGCACTCAAATTTTTTCTCAAAAAACTTTATGAGGACCTCCGTAATGAGTTGGGGATGCTTCACGTATACTCTACCATTTTTAATTTCCATTTTCGCATTTAAAAGCCCTTTTTAAGCATCACCCAATTCCCTGAGTTTTCGTGTATTTTATCCCACGGATTTGGTGCCCCGTGCACCCAAAATTATTTTCTCAAAAAACCTAACGACGATCTCCGTAATGTGTTGGGGAACCTTCATGTATACTCACACCATTTTTAACGCCATTTTTGCATTTACAAACTTTTTTTTTAGAATCGCCCAAATTTCTCAATTTTTTTAAAAATAGCCCATGTATCTGATGCCCGGAGCACCCAAAAAATTATTTTCTCATAAGACCTTTTGAGGAACTCAGTAATTAGTTGGCGAACCTTCACATATACTCACACCATTTTTAACGCCCATTTTTTCATTTACAAGCCCTTTTTTAAGAGTTGCTCAAATTTCTCGATTTTTCGTGTGTATAGCCCATGATCTAGCGACTGGAGCACCCATAAATTTATTCTCAAAAAACTTTATGAGGACCTCCATAACGTGTTGGAGAACCTTCACATATACTTTCATCATTTTTAATGCCCATTTCACAATTCTGACCTTTTTTAAAGGTCAAACGAGCCCAGAAGCCGGTATACCCCCCATTTTGATGATTTTCGTGTGCTATAGCACACCACTTTTTGGGTGATCCGGATTCTGACGTAAAAAATACCAAATTTTTTCGTCGACTTCCATCAAGACCTTGGCTATGAATCCGGTTGGCCCTCACGGCTAGTCCGACCCATTTTCAAGGTCAAACGAGCCCCGAAGCGCATAAACTTCATTTTGACGATTTTCGTGTGCTATAGCACACCATTTTTTGGGTGATCCGGATTCCGACGTCATAAATACCAAAATTATTCGTAGACATCCGTCAAGAGCTTGGCTATGCAGACGCTTTGCCCTCACGGCCATTTGGACCTATTTTAAAGGTTATACGAGCCCCAAAGCGTGCATACCCCCTATTTCGACGATTTTCATGTGCTATAGCATATCATTTTTTGGGTGATCCGGATTTTGACAACAAAATTGCCAAAATTTTTGGTGGACGTCTATCAATACCTTGGCTATGTAGACAGTTGGCCCTCACGGCCAGTACGACCCATTTTAAAGGTCAAACGAGCCCTGAAGTGCGCATACCCCCCATTTCAATGATTTTTGTGTGCTATAGAACACCCATTTTTTGGGTGATCCGGATTATGACGTCAAAAATACCAAAATATTTTGTTGACGTTCGTCATTACCATGGCTATGTAGTCAGTTGGCCCTTACGGCCATTCGACCTATTTTCAAGGTCAAATGAGCCCCTAATTGCGCATACCCCCAATTTCGACAATTTTCGTGTGCTATAGTACACCACTTTTTGGGTGATCCGGATTCTGACGTAAAAAATGTCAATATTTTTTGTCGACATCCTTGGATATGAATCCGGTTGACCCTCACTGCTAGTCCGACCTATTATCAAGGTCAAACCAGCCCCGAAGCGCGCATACCCCCCATTTTGATGATTTTTGTATGCTATAGCACACCCTTTTTTGGACGGAAAATCCGACGTAAAAAATGTTGAATTTTCTTGTGGACGTCCGTCAAGACCTTGGCTATGCAGCTGGTTGGCCATCACGGCCAGTCCGACCCATTTTAAAGGTCAAATGATCCCCGAAGCGTGCATACCCCTCATTTCTTTATTTTTTCGTGTGCTACAACACACCTTTTTTGGGTGATTCGGATTACGACGTCAAAAATGTCAAAAAAAATTTGTGGACGTTTGTCAAGACCTTGAGTATGCAGACGGTTCGCCCTCACGGCAATTCCGACCCACTTTCTAGGTCTAACTAGCTTCAAAGCGCGCATAACCCCCATTTCGACAATTTTCATGTGCTATAGCACACCATTTTTTGGATGATCCGAATTATGACGTCAAAAATGCTGAATTTTTTTGAAAACGTCCGTAAAGACCTTGGCTATATAGCTGGTTGACCCTCACGTCCATCCCGACCCATTTTCAAGGTCAAACGAGCCCCGAAGCGCATAATCCTCATCTTGATGATTTTCGTGTGCTATTAGCTCACCATTTTTTGGGTGATCCGGATTCCGACGTCAAAAATACCAAATTTTTTTGTAGACATCCGTCAAGACCTTGGCTATGTAGCCGGTTTTCCCTCACGGACATTCTGATCTATTTTAAAGGTCATACGAGCCCCGAAGCGCGCATACCCCCATTTTGACGATTTTCGTGTGCTATAGCACATCATTTTTTGGGTGATTCGAATTTCGACAACAAAATTGCCAAAAACTTTTGTGGACGTCTGTCAAGACCTTGGCTATGTAGACGGTTGGCCCTCAAGGCCATTACGACCCATTTTAAAGGTCAAACGAGCCATGAAGTGTGCATACCCCCCATTTCAATGATTTTTGTGTGCTATAACACACCTTTTTTGGGTGATCTGGATTCCGCCGTCAAAAATGCCAAAATTTTTTGTGGACGTCTGTCAAGACCTTGGGTATGCAGACGGTTGGACCTCACGGCAATTCCGACCCACTTTCTAGGTCTAACAAGCTTCAAAGCGCACATAACCCCCATTTTGACAATTTTCGTGTGCTATAGAACACCATTTTTTGGAGGATCCAGATTCCACCGTCAAAATGCCAAATTTTTTTGCAAACGTCCGTCGGGACCTTGGGTATATAGATGGTTGACCCTCACGTCCATCCCGAGCCATTTTCAAGGTCAAACGAGCCCCGAAGCGCATAATCCTCATTTTGATGATTTTCGTGTGCTACAGCACACCATTTTTTGGATGATTCGAATTACGAAGTCAAAAATGCCAAAATTTTTCGCAGACGTCTGTCAAGACCTTGGGTATATAGCTGGTTGACCCTCACGTCCATCCCGACCCATTTTCAAGGTCAAACGAGCCCCGAAGTGCATAATCCTCATTTTGACGATTTTCGTGTGCTATTAGCACTCCATTTTTTGGATGATCCGGATTCCGACGTCAAAAATACCATAATTTTTTGTAGACATCCGTCAAGACCTTGGCTATGCAGTCGGTTTGCCCTCACGGCCATTCCGACCTATTTTCAAGGTTAAACAAGACTGTAAGTGCGCATATCCCCCATTTCGATGATTTTCGTGTGCTAAAGCACACCATTTTTTGGGTGATCCTGATTCCGACCTCAAAAATCTAAAATCTTTTGTGGACGTCTATCAAGACCTTTTCTACACAGCGGTTTGCCCTCACAGCCAGTACAACCCATTTTAAAGGTCAAACAACCTCCAAAGCGCGCATACCCCCATTTCGATGATTTTCGTGTGGTATAGCACAATATTTTTTGGGTGTTCCGAATTCTGACATAAAAAATGCCAAAATTTTTCATCGGCATCCGTCAAGACGTTTGTTATGCATCCATTGGCCCTCAAGGCCAGTACGACCCATTTTAAAGGTCAAACAACCCCCAAAGCGCGCATACCCCCATTTCGACGATTTTTGTGTGCTATAGCACACTATTTTTTGTTTTTTCCGAATTCCGACATAAAAAATGCCAATATTTTTTGTAGACGTCCGTGAAGACCTTGCCTATGCAGCCAATTGGATCTCACGGCCAGTCCGACCTATTTTAAAGGTCAAACGAGTCCCGAAGCGCACATACCCCCATATTGACGATTTTCGTGTGCTATAGCACATCATTTTTTGGGTGATTCGGATTTTGACATAAAAATTGTCAAAAATTTTCGTCAACATCCGTCAAGACCTTGGCTATGAATCCGGTTGGCCCTCAGGTCTAGTACGACCTATTATCAAGGTCAAACCAGCCCCGAAGCGCATACCCTCCATTTCGATGATTTTCGTGTGCTATAACATACCATTTTTTGGGTGATACGAAATCCAACATCAAAAATGCTGAAATTTTTTGTGGACGTCCGTCAAGACCTTGGCTATGCAACTGGTTGTCCCTCACGTCCAGCCCGACCCATTTTAAAGGTCAAATGATCCCCGAAGCGCGCATACCCCCCATTTGGATGATTTTCGTGTGGTACAACACACCTTTTTTAGGTGATCCGGATTTCGACGTCAAAAATGCCAAAAAAAATTGTGGACGTCTGTCAAGACCTTGGGTATGCAGACGGTTGGCCCTCACGGCAATTCCGACCCACTTTCAAGGTCTAACAAGCTTCGAAGCGCGCATAACCCCCATTTCGATAATTTTCGTGTGCTATAGCACACCATTTTTTGGATGATCCGAATTCCGACGTCAAAAATATAGCTGGTTGACCCTCTTGTCCGTCCCGATTCATTTTCAAGGTCATACGATCTCCGAAGCGCCATACCCCCATTTTGATGATTTTCGTGTGCTATAGCACATTATTTTTGGGGTGATTCGGATTCCGACAACAAAAATTCCAAAAATTTTTGTGGACGTCTATCAAGACCTTGGCTATGTAGACGGTTGACCCTCACGGCCAGTACGACCTATTTTAAAGGTCAAACGAGCCCTGAAGTGCGCATACCCCCTATTTCAATGATTTTTGTGTGCTATAGCACACCGTTTTTTGGGTGATCCGGATTATGACGTCAAAAATACCAAAAATTTTTGTTGACATTTTTCAATACCATGGCTATGCACTCAGTTCGCCGTCACGACCATTCCGACCTATTTTCAAGGTCAAACGAGCCCCTAAGTGCACATACCCCCCATTTCGACGATTTTCATGTGCTATAGCACACCATTTTTTGGGTGATCCGGATTCCGACCTCAAAAATACCAAAATCTTTTGTGGACGTCTGTCAAGACCTTTTCTACACAACGGTTGGCCCTCACTGCTAGTCCTACCTATTATCAAGGTCAAACAACCCCCAAACCGCGCATACCCCCATTTCGATGATTTTCTTGTGGTATAACACACTATTTTTTGGGTGTTCTGAATTCCGACATCAAAAATGCCAAAAATTTTCATCGACGTCCTTCAAGACCTTTGCTATGCATCCGCTTGGCCCTCAAGGCCAGTACGACCAATTTTAAAGGTCAAATAATCCTCAAAGCGCGCATAGCCCCCATTCGATGATTTTCGTGTGCTATAGCACACTATTTTTTGGATGATCCTGATTCCGACGTCAAAAATATCGAAATTTTTTTGCAGACGTCCTTCAAGACCTTGGCTATGCAGCCGGTTGGCCCTCATGGCTAGTCCGACCCTTTATCAAGGTCAAACAAGCCCAGAAGCGTGTATAACCCCCATTTTGACGATTCTCGTGTGATATAGCACATCATTTTTGGGGTGATTTGGATTTCGATGTCAAAAATGCCAAAATATTTTGTATATATCATTCAAGACCTAAGATATGCAGCCGGTTTGCCCTCACAGATATTCTGACCTATTTTAAAGGTCAAACGAGCCCCGAAGTTTGCATACCCCCCCATTTTGACGATTTTCGTGTGCTATAGCACACCATTTTTTGAGTGATTCAGATTTCGACGTCAAAAATGCCAAAATTTTTCGTAGACGTCCGTAAAGACCTTGCCTCTGCAGCCTGTTGGCCTTCACAACCATTCCAACCTTTTTTAAAGGTCAAACAAGCCCAGAAGCGGGCATACCCCCCATTTCGATGATTTTCGTGTGCTATAGCACACCACTTTTTGGGTGATCTGGATTCTGACGTAAAAAATGCCAAAATTTTTCGTCGACGTCCGTCAACACCTTGGCTATGAATCCGGTTGGCCCTCACGGCTAGTCCGACATATTATCAAGGTCAAACCAGCCCCGAAGCTTGCATACCCCCCATTTCGATGATTTTCATGTGCTATAGCACACCATTTTTATGGTAATATGAAATCTGACGTCAAAAATACTGAAATTTTTTGTGGACGTCCGTCAAGACCTTGGCTATGCAGCTGGTTGGACCTCACGGCCAGTTCGACCCATTTTAAAGGTCAAATAATCCCCAAAGCGCGCATACCCCTCATTTCTTCATTTTTTGTGTGCTATAGCACACTTTTTTTGGGTGATCCGGATTACGACGTCAGAAATGCCAAAAAATTTTGTGGACGTCTGTCAAGACCTTGGGTATGCAGAAGGTTGGCCCTCACAGCAATTCTGATCCACTTTCAAGGTCTAACAAGCTTTGAAGCGCGCATAACCCCATTTCAACAATTTTCGTGTGCTAAGCACACCATTTTTTGGATGATCCGGATTCCGACGTCAAAAATGCCAAAATTTTTTGCAGACTTCCAAGACCTTGGATATATAGCTGGTTGACCCTCACGTCCATCCCGACCCATTTTCAAGGTCAAACGAGCCTCGAAGCGCATAATCCTCATTTTGATGATTTTCGTGTGCTATAGCACAACATTATTTGGGTGATTCGGATTCCGAGGTCAAAAATACCAAAATTTTTCGTAGACATTCGTCAAGACCTTGGCTATGCAACCGGTTTTCCCTCACGTCTATTCTGACCTATTTTAATGGTCATACGAGCCCCAAAGCGCGCATACCCCCAATTTCAACGATTTTCATGTGCTATAGCAAACAGTTTTTTGAGTGATTTGAATTCCGACGTAAAAAAAGCCAAAATTATTTGTGGACGTCTGTCAAGACCTTGGCTATGTAGACGGTTGTCCCTCACGGCTATTCCGACCCATTTTCAGGTAAAATGAGCCCCGAAGCGCGCATACCCCCATTTCGATGATTTTCGTGTGCTATAGCTCACAATTTTTTGGGTGATACGGAATCCGACTTAAAAAATGCTGAAATTTTTTGTGGACGTCTATCAATACCTTGGCTATGTATACGGTTGGCCCTCACGGCAAGTACGACCCATTTAAAGGTCAAACGAGCCCTGAATTGCGCATACCCCCCATTTCAATGATTTTTGTGTGCTATAGCACACCATTTTTTGGGTGATCCGGATTATGACGTCAAAAATACCAAAAAATTTTGTTGACGTTCGTCAATACCATGGCTATGCTTTAAGTTATCCTTCATGACCATTCCGACCTATTTTCAAGGTCAAACAAGCCCCTAAGTGCGCATATCCCCCATTTCGACGATTTTCGTGTGCTATAGCACACCATTTTTTGGGTGATCCGGATTTCGACCTCAAAAATAGCAAAATCTTTTGTGGATGTCTATCAAGAGCGTTGCTACACAGCGGTTATCCCTCACAGCCAGTACGACCCATTTTAAAGGTCAAGCAACCCCCGAAGCGCGCATACCCCCATTTCGACGATTTTCGTGTGCTATAGCACACTATTTTTTGGTTGTTGTGAATTCCGACATGAAAAATGCCAAAATTTTTCGTAGACGTCCGTGAAGACCTTGCCTATGCATCCAATTGGACCTCACGACCAGTCCGACCTATTTTACAGGTCAAACGAGCCCGAAGCGCGCATACCCCCATTTTGACGATTTTCGTGTGCTATAGCACATCATTTTTGGGGTGATTCGGATTTTGACATAAAAAATGCCAAAAATTTTTTTCGACGTTCGTCAAGACCTTGTCTATGAATCCGGTCGGCCCTCACGTCTAGTCCGACCTATTATCGAGGTCAAACCAGCCCCGAAGCGCATACCCTCTATTTCGATGATTTTTGTGTGCTATAGCACACCATTTTTTGGGTAATACGAAATCCAACGTCAAAAATGCTAAAATTTTTTGTGGACATCCGTCAAGACCTTGGCTATGAAGCTGCTTGGCCCTCACGTCCAGTCCGACCCATTTTAAAGGTCAAATGATCCCCGAAGCGCGCATACCCCTCATTTCTTCATTTTTTCGTGTCCTACTGCACACCTTTTTTAGGTGATCCAGATTCCGACATTAAAAATACCAAAAATTTTTGTGGACGTCTGTCAAGACCTTGGGTATGCAGACGGTTGGCCTCACGGAAATTCCGACCCACTTTCAAGGTCTAACAAGCTTCGAAGCGCGCATAACCCCCATTTCAACATATTTCTTGTGCTATAGCACACCATTTTTTGGATGATCCAAATTCCGACGTCAAAAATGCCAAATTTTTTTGCAGACGTCCGTCAAGACGTTGGCTATATAGCTGGTTGACCCTCACGTCCATCCCGACCCATTTTCAAGGTCAAACGAGCCTCGAAGCGCATAATCCTCATTTTGATGATTTTCGTGTGCTATAGAACACCATTTTTTGGGTGATCTGGATTTCGACGTCAAAAATACCAAAATTTTTCGTAGACATCCGTCAAGACCTTGGCTATATAGCTGGTTGACCATCACGTCCATCCCGACCCATTTTCAAGGTCAAACGAGCCCTGAAGCGCATACTCCCCATTTTGACGATTTTTGTGTGCTATAGCACATCAATTTTTGGGTGATCCGGATTCCGATAACAAAATTGCCAAAAAATTTTGTAGACGTCTATCAAGACCTTGGCTATGTAGCCGGTTGGCCCTCACGGCCAGTATGACCCATTTTAAAGGTCAAACGAGCTCTGAAGTGCGCATACCCCCCCCCATTTCAATGATTTCTGTGTGCTATAACACACCATTTTTTGGGTGATCCGGGTTATGACGTCAAAAATACCAAAATTTTTTGTTGACATTCGTCAATACCATGGCCATGCAGTCAGTTGTCCCTCACGGCCATTCC
Source organism: Solanum chilense (assembly GCA_032847665.1). Classification (NCBI taxonomy): domain Eukaryota; kingdom Viridiplantae; phylum Streptophyta; class Magnoliopsida; order Solanales; family Solanaceae; genus Solanum; species Solanum chilense. Next base: position 2,390,645 of record CM064963.1, on the reverse strand, counting down.
GACCTATTCTCAAGGCCAAACGAGCCCCTAAGTGCGAATACCCCCCATTTCGACTATTTTCGTGTGCTATAGCTCACCATTTTTTGGGCGATCCGGATTCCGACCTCAAAAATACCAAAATATTTTGTGGACGTCTATCAAGACCTTTTTTTCACAGCAGTTTGCGCTAACAGCCAGTACGACCCATTTTAAAGGTCAAACAACCCCTAAAGCGCATACCCCCATTTCGATGATTTTCGTGTGGTATAGCACCCTATTGTTTGGGTGTTCCAAATTCTGACATAAAAAATGCCAAAATTTTTCGTCGAAATCCGTCAAGACCTTTTATATCCATCCTCTTGGTCCTCATGGCCAGTACGACCATTTTAAAGGTCAAACAACCCCAAAGCGCGCATACCCCCATTCCCTGATTTTCGTTTGCTATAGCACACTATTTTTTTGGTATTCCGAATTTCGATATCAAAAATACCAAAAATTTTCGTAGACGTCCATGAAGACCTTGCCTATGCAGCCTGTTGGCCTTCACGGCCATTCTGACCTATTTTAAAGGACAAACGAGCCCAGAAGCGGGTATATCCCCCATTTCGACGATTTTCGTGTGCTGTAATACACCACTTTTTGGGTGATCCAGATTCTGACGTAAAAAATGCCAAATTTTTTTGTCGACGTCCGTCAAGACCTTGGCTATGAATCAGGTTGTCCCTCATGGCTAGTCCGACCTATTATCAAGGTCAAACCATCCCTGAAGCGCGCATAACCCCCATTCCGATTATATTCGTGTCCTATAGCACACCAATTTTTGGGTGATACGGAATCCGATGTCAAAAATGCGGAAATTTTTCGTAGACGTCTGTCAAGACCTTGGCTATGCGATAGGTTGGCCCTCACGTCCAATCCGACCCATTTTAAAGGTCAAATGATCCCCGATGAGTGCATACCCCTCATTTCTTCATTTTTTCGTGTGCTACAGCACACCATTTTTTAGGTGATCCGGATTCCGACGTTAAAAATGCCAAAAAATTTTGTGGACGTCTGTCAAGACCTTGGGTATGCAGCCGGTTGGCCCTCACGATAATTCCGACCCACTTTCAAGATCTAACAAGATTCAAAGCGCGCATAACCCCCATTTCGACAATTTTTGTGTGCAGCACACCATTTATTGGATGATCCGAATTCCGACGTCAAAAATGTCAAATATTTTGCAGACATCCGTCAAGACCTTGGCTATATCGCTGGTTGACCCTCACGTCCATCCCGACCCATTTTCAAGTTCAAATGAGCCCCAAAGCGCATAATCCTCATTTTGACGATTTTCGTATGCTATAGCACACCATTTTCTGGGTGATCTGGATTCCGACATCAAAAATATCAAAATTTTTCGTAGACATCCGTCAAGACCTTGAATATGCACCCGGTTTGCCCTAACGGCCATTCTGACCTATTTTAAAGGTCATACGAGCCCCGAAGCACGCATACCCCCTATTTTGACGATTTTCGTGTGCTATAGCACATCATTTTTTGGGTGATCCGGATTCCGACAACAAAATTGCCAAAAAATTTTGTGGACGTCTATCAAGACCTTGGCTATGTAGACGGTTGGCCCTTACGGCCAGTACGACCCATTTTAAAGGTCAAACGAGCCCTGAAGTGCGCATACCCCCCATTTCAATGATTTTTGTGTATAGCACACCATTTTTTGGGTGATCCGGATTATGACGTCAAAAATACCACAATTTTTTGTTAGCGTTCATCAATACCATGGCTATGTAGTCAGTTGGACCTCACGGCCATTCCGACCTATTTTAAAGGTCAAACGAGCCCCTAAGTGCGCATACCCCCCATTTCGACGATTTTGTGTGCTATAGCACACCATTTTTTTGGTGATCTGGATGCCGACTTCAAAAATACCAAAATCTTTTGTGGACGTTTGTCAAGACCTTTTCTACACAGCGGTTTGCCCTCACGGCTAGTACGACCCATTTTAAAGGTCAAACAACTCCCAAAGCGCGTATACATTTTGACGATTTTCGTGTGGTCAAGCACATTATTATTTGGGTGTTCCGAATTCCGACATCAAAAATGCCAAAATTTTTCATTGAAGTTGGTCAAGAGCTTTGTTATGCATCCGCTTGGCCCTCAAGGCCAGTATGACCAATTTTAAAGGTCAAATAATCCTCAAAGCGCGCATACCCCTCATTCGATGATATTCGTGTGCTATAGCACACTATTTTTTGGATGATCCGGATTCCGACGTTAAAAATGCTGAAATTTTTTGCAGACGTCCTTCAAGACCTTGGCTATGCAGCCGGTTGGCCCTCATGGCTAGTCCGACCCATTATCAAGGTCAAACAAGCCCATAAGCGTGTATAACCACCATTTTGATGATTTTCGTGTGATATAGCACATCATTTTTTGGGTGATTTGGATTTCGATGTCAAAAATGCCAAAAGATTTTGTATACATCATTCAAGACCTTGGATATGTAGCCGGTTGGCCCTCATGGCCAGTCCGACCCATTTTAAAGGTCAAACGAACCCCAAAGTGTGCATACCCTCCATTTTGATGATTTTCGTGTGCTATAGCACACCATTTTTTGGGTGATTCGGATTTTGACGTCAAAAATGCCAAAATTTTTCGTAGACGTCCGTGAAGGCCTTGCCTATGGAGCCTGTTGGCCTTCACGGCCATTCCGACCTTTTTAAAGGTCAAACGAGCCCAGAAGCGGGCATACCCCCCCTCCCATTTCGATGATTTTCGTGTGCTATAGTACACCACTTTTTGGGTGATCCGGATTTTGACGTAAAAAATGCCAAAATTTTTCGCCGACGTCCGTCAAGACCTTGGCTATGAACCCGATTGGCCCTCCTGGCTAGTCCGACCTATTATCAAGGTCAAACCAACCCCGAAGCGTGCATACCCCACATTTCGACGATTTTCGTGTGCTATAGCACACCATTTTTTGGGTGATAAGGAATTCGACGTCAAAAATGCTAAAAAATTTTGTGGACGTCCGTCAAGACCTTGGTTATGCAGCTGGTTGGCCCTCACGGCAAGTACGACCCATTTTAAAGGTCAAATGATCCCCGAAGCGCGCATACCCCCCATTTCAACGATTTTCATGTGCTACAGCACACCTTTTTTGGGTGATCCGGATTCCGACGTCAAAAATGCAAAAAGAAATTGTGGATGTCTGTCAAGACCTTGGGTATGCAGACGGTTGTCCCTCACGGCAATTCCGACCCACTTTCAAGGTCTAACAAGGTTCGACGCGCGCATAACCCCCATTTTGACAATTTTCGTGTGCTATAGCACACCATCTTTTGGATGATCCGACTTTCGACGTAAAAATGCCAAAATTTTTCACAGACGTCTGTCAAGACCTTGGCTATATAGCTTGTTGACCCTCACGTCCATCCCGACCGATTTTCAAGGTCAAACGAGCCTTCGAAGCGCATAATCCTCATTTTGATGATTTTCGTGTGCTATAGCACACCATTTTTTGGGTGATCCGCATTCCGACGTCAAAAATACCAAAATTTTTCGTAGACATTCTTTAAGACCTTGGCTATGCAGCCGGTTTGCCCTCATGGCTTTTTTGACTTATTTTAAAGGTCATACGAGCCTCACAGCGCGCATACCCCCCATTTCAACGATTTTCATGTGCAATAGCAAACCATTTTTTGAGTGATTCGAATTCCGATGTCAAAAAAGCCAAAATTATTTGTGGATGTCCTTCAAGACCTTGGCTATATATCCAGTTGTCCCTCACGGTCATTCCAACCCATTTTCAGGTAAAATGAGCCACGAAGCGCGCATACCCCCCATTTCGACGATTTTTGTGTGCTATTATAGTAAACCATTTTTTGGGTAATCCGGATTCTGATATCAAAAATGCCAAATTTTTTTGTGGACATCTTTAATACCTTGTCTATGCAGCCGATTGGCCCTCGCGGTCATTCCGACCTATTTTCAAGGTCAAACAAGCCCCTAAGCGCGCATATCCCCCATTTCGATGATTTTCGTGTGCTACTATAAACACACCTTGTTTTGGGTGATCTGGATTCCGAGAACAAAATTGCCAAAAAAAATTGTGGACGTCTATCAAGACCTTGGTTATGTAGACGGTTGGCCCTCACGGCGAGTACGACCCATTTGAAAGGTCAAACGAGCCCTGAAGTGCGCATATCCGCCATTTCAATGATTTTTGTGAGCTATAGCACACCATTTTTCAGGTGATCCGGATAATGACGTCAAAAATACAAAAAAAAATTGTTGACATTCGTCAATACCATGGCTATGCAGTCAGTTAGCCCTTACGGACATTCCGACCTATTTTCAAGGGCAAACGAGCCCCTAAGTGCGCATACCTCTCATTTCGATGATTTTCGTGTGCTATAGCACACCATTTTTTGGGTGATCTGGATTCCGACCTCAAAAATACCAAAATCTTTTGTGGACATCTGTCAAGACCTTTTCTACACAACGGTTGGCCCTCACTGCTAGTCCAACCTATTATCAAGGTCAAACAACCCCCAAAGCGTGCATACCCCCATTTCGACAATTTTCGTGTGGTATAGCACACTATTTTTTGGGTGTTCCGAATTCCGACATTAAAAATGCCAAAAATTTTCATCGACGTCCGTCAAGACCTTTGTTATGCATCCGCTTGGCCCTCAAGGCCAGTACGACCAATTTTAAAGGTCAAATAATCCTCAAAGCGCACATACCCCCCATTTGATGATTCTCGTGTGCTATAGCACACTATTTTTTGGATGATCCGGATTCCGAAATAAAAAATGCCAAAAAATTTTGCAGACGTCCTTCAAGACCTTGGCTATGCATCCGGTTGGACCTCATGGCTAGTCCGACCCTTTATCAAGGTCAAATAAGCCTAGAAGCGTGTATAACCCCCATTTTGACGCTTTTCGTGTCATATAGCACATCATATTTTGGGTGATTTGGATTTCGATGTCAAAAATGCCAAAAGTTTTTGTATACATCATTCAAGACCTTGGATATGCAGCCAGTTTGCCCTCATGGCCAGTCCGACCCATTTTAAAGGTCAAACGAGCCCCGAAGTGCGCATACCCCCCATTTCGATGATTTTCGTGTGCTATAGCACACCATTTTTTGGGTGATTCGAATTTCGACGTCAAAAATGCCAAAATTTTTTGTAGACGTCCGTGAAGACCTTTCCTATGCAGCCTGTTGGCCTTCATGGCCATTCCGAACTTTTTTAAAGGTCAAACGAGCCCAGAAGCGGGCATACCCCCCATTTCGACGATTTTCGTGTGCTATAGTACACCACTTTTTGGGTGATCCGGATTCTGACGTAAAAAATGCCAAAATTTTTCGTCGACGTCCGTCAAGACCTTGGCTATGAATCCGATTGGCCCTCCTGGCTAGTCCGACCTATTATCAAGGTCAAACCAACCCCGAAGCGTGCATACCCCCCATTTCGACGATTTTCGTGTGCTATAGCACACCATTTTTTGGGTGATAAGGAATTCGACGTCAAAAATGCTGAAATTTTTTGTGGACGTCCGTCAAGACCTTGGCTATGCAGCTGGTTGGCCCTCACGGCCAGTCCGACCCATTTTAAAGGTCAAATGATCCCCGAAGCGCGCATACCCCCCATTTCAACGATTTTCATGTGCTATAGCAAACCATTTTTTGAGTGATCCGAATTCCAATGTCAAAAATGCCAAAAAATTTTGTGGATGTCCTTCAAGACCTTAGCTATGTATCCAGGTTTCCCTCACGGCCATTCCGACCCATTTAAAGGTAAAATGATCCCCGAAGCGTGCATACCCCCCCCCTCCCCATTTCGAGGATTTTCGTGTGCTATAGTAAACCATTTTTTGGGTAATCCGGATTCTGATATCAAAAATGCCAATTTTTTTTGTGGACATCTTTCAATACCTTGGATATGTAGCCGATTGGCCCTCATGGACATTCCGACCTATTTTCATGTCAAACGAGCCCCTAAGCGCGCATATCCCCCATTTCGACGATTTTCGTGTGCTATAAAGCACACCATGTTTGGGTCCGACCTTAAAAATTTCAAATTTTTTTGTGGACGTCTGTCAAAACCTTGGCTATGCAGCTGGTTTTTCCTCACGGCCAGTCCGACCTATTTTAAAGGTCAAACGAGCCCCGAAGCACGCATACCCCCATTTTGACGATTTTCTTGTGCTATAGCACATCATTTTTTTGGTGATCCGGATTCCGACAATAAAATTGCCAAAAAAATTTGTGGACGTCTATCAAGACCTTGGCTATGTAGCCAGTTGGCCCTCACGGCGAGTGCGACCCATTTTAAAGGTCAAACGAGCCCTGATGTGCGCATACCCCCCATTTCAATTATTTTTGTGTGCTATAGCACACCATTTTTTGGGTGATCAAGATTATGACGTCAAAAATACCAAAATTTTTGTTTTTGTTGACGTTCGTCAATACCATGGCTATGCAGTCAGTTAGCCCTCACAGCCATTCCGACCTATTTTCAAGCTCAAACGAGCCCCTAAGTGCGCATACCTCCCATTTCGACGATTTTCGTGTGCTATAGCACACCATTTTTTGGGTGATCTGGATTCCGACTCAAAAATACCAAAATCTTTTGTGGACGTCTATCAAGACCTTTTCTACAAAGTGGTTTGCCCTCACGGCCAGTACGACCCATTTTAAAGGTCAAACAACCCCCGAAGCGCGCATACCCCCATTCCGATGATTTTCGTGTGGTATAGCATTTTTTGGGTGTTCCGAATTCTGATATCAAAAATGCCAAAAATTTTCGTCGACGTCCGTCAAGACCTTTGTTATACATGCGCTTGGCCCTCAAGGCCAGTACGACCAATTTTAAAGGTCAAATAATCCTCAAAGCGCGCATACCCCCCATTTCGATGATTTTCGTGTGCTATAGCACACCATTTTTGGATGATCCGAATTCCGACGTCAAAAATGCCAAAAAATTTTGCTGACGTCCGTCAAGACCTTGGCTATACAGCTGGTTGACCCTCACGTCAATCCGACCCATTTTCAAGATCAAACGAGCCCCGAAGTGCATAATGCTCATTTTGACAATTTTCGTGTACTATAGCACACCACTTTTTGGATTATCCAAATTCCGACATAAAAAATACCAAACTTTTTTGTGGACGGCCGTCAAGATCTTGACTATGCATCTGGCTGGACCTCACGTCTAGTACGACCCATTTTAAAGGTCAAAGGAGCTCCAAAGCGCGCAATGATGACAACCTCTTGAATTGACTCCCATAACATATTCATGATCCACACGACTTTATCTGAATATTTAGAGCCACAAAATAGTAATTCAAGATTATCTCAAATTTTCGTGTGTCAATATTCGTCAATGAATTTTATATAGTGCCAACTAAACATATTTTTACCTCAAAACTTTTTGTGTCCATCCGTGAAGATCTATTGAACGACTCCGTTAATATTTAATTTCTTATTTGTCATTAAAAATGATGTGGATCTACGTGAATATGAGTGTACCACATACACATGTGTAGGATGAGGAACTAGTTTAGTATATTGTGTTTCAGTTCGTTAAATGGTTTCATTGACAAAGTTGTAAGTATAAGAGTCCAACTTACAACCAGAGTCAAATATAAGGTTTCCCATGTCATTCTGCTAAATTCATATAAAGATACATTAAATATGCAATAAGAATATATATACCTCAGACAATAATTATAATGTGATTTCAATAGTTGTAACTGAATGTTTTAACCACAGGCCATTACAATTTCAATTCAATGGTCATAATTGAATGTAACCATCGCACTGATCGAGGAGGTTGAGCAGAAACTCTACGTTTTTGTTACTGTGATCGATGAGGCTCAACAAAAGTCCTACTTACCCGCTCAACTGGTCTCATCAAAGATAATTAGATGACGATTGCATTCTTGATCCTCTTTCTTTACCACGAACTACATCGAGTCTGCAGATGGTAAAATGTCAATGAATGATCATTGAGATTGAAACATTCATCTTGTACTGCTAATTGTATCACTTCATAAAGCACAAACATCCCTAAATTATAAGTCAGACATGGAAAAGCATTATAACGATTGCACCAAACATGCTTAAGACTCGCGTAATCTATGCTGTTAACGGCCTTCTCAAGAACAAAACAGATTGTACAAGCACACACGCTACGTAGCAGATAAGCAGACTTACCTCAGATACACTATTCCAGGTTAGTCGTATTCCAATGTTCTAACGGCTGCAGTCAGTATGTCATAAGCACTTCGGATTTTATGTCTTTCTTCAATTGTCATTGTAATATCCTCAGAAGACTGCAAACACAAAATCGATTTCATGTAAATACACGTCCAAATGAAGCCCAATACACAGTTTCGTTCAACAATCTTAATGGAACTTGTTCTTAGAAAGTTTCATTGCACAAATACATAAAGTAAATGATCCTTTCTTCATATTAGACCTGAAAGAGAGACTTCTTACTCTTGAAAGCTTGAAAGTTCGTAATAAATGACTTCCTTTCTAAAACTCACTCATTTATCAATTTATACGGTTCAGAAGGGACAAGGTAGCAGCACTTGAAATTACTACGCATCCCAACAAATATTTATAATTTCACGACTCTTGACAAATCAGAACATAGGAATAATAACCTTATTGTATACATTACGAATAACTCGTATTATATGCAAGGTAACTTGAGAAATTGGAAGGTTGAGGTCAGAGTTTGATGTCATACCTCGAGTCTGTGCATGCTTTCTAATATATTTCTAATCGTTGTCTTGCATGATAGAAGAAGTTTCTGCATTTTAATATCTCCAAGCACAAGTAAGAGAACAGAGACTACAGAAAGAATTCTGCTTGAATGATCCTTTGCCAAGGCACCTTTCGGATGAGGCACATTTCCCCTGATAAATGATCCCATCACTTCCAATATCTGATTTAACAGCATGTTGCTCCTATCAAATAGGAAAAAACACGGAAGGAGGTAATAGTCCCTTGTCTGTCGAATCAAAAATTTAGTAGACTCGTCATCTTCCTCTGGAATGTTCTACATCAAAGTTAAAACAATTGAAAAGCCATGAGTTGAAGGTATTACAAGCAAATGACATTCAGAACAAAATTGCACCAACCATGCAAATCAAAGCTCTGAGAAGATGGGCTTTCGTTTTTTATGCTTTATGGGCTTCTATATATTCGAGTTACAAGATGGTGTTCTTCAACATACAAGTTAGTGGCAGAGACATAATCTTAACATCATGAAAGATTAAGCAACAAGTGATCAACAAAACTTTGGACATATCTATAAAGAAATAGTACATAAGGTTACAGGAAATTAACCGGTCATAAACAAAGGAGACTTGAAAAATACTTACATTCACAACATCTAAGAAGTACTCCGGAAGGACCTCGCTTAGTCTATTGATAGTTTGTTCAGAAAGTCGAGTAGGTTTTGAGTCTAGTGTGATAAGCAATCTTATAAAACCATAAATGTTGTCTACTGGTTGTTTCTGAGACTGCAGAACAAATAAAACCAAGAATTAAGTGACTGAGGAAATATCATGATCATCTATCCCAAAACAAAAACACCTTATCAATACAGCATCTACTGTTTAACTCACTATCTCATCAAGAACAATTTTCTCCAGCATCTGCAAAACGAGCACATCATCCCCTATCTGCGACAACCAAGAACAAACAGCCCTAACAACTGCTTTGAAGGTTCCACGATTTGACTTCCCTTCGTGCTTCTCCATAGGATCAATTTTCTCTGCAGAAAAGCATCCAGGTTCCAGATTTAATATTTATAAACAATAGATCACAGCAAAAGAACAACTAAGAAGGTGTCTGAAAGAAGGTATTTTTACAGCAAAAAAGGATTTAAAAAATAAATGCAGAATATTTAAGGACGAGTTCCTTGGCTCCTTGCAATGGACTCTTATTTCTTAGTCAGACTCAAATCTCAATACCTGCCAAATTTTTTTGTGGTAATCTTTCTATCGGTTTCTCTTCTTTATTAATTGTTTAATGGCTAATCAATACACTAGGGAATAATTATGTCTTTTAGTCCAATATTTCTGAGGCAACACACTGACCATAACATTTGGGTCAGCTTATACACACCTTGACTATTTCACTGGATACTTGCTACCTAGCACCAACACAAGTACATGTAACTTTGTCAACCAACGAGAAAAATCACCTCTGGGATTTAAATCCTGGTCTCCATTAAATGCCAATTTATTGATTGCTAGGCTACACATTTGGGTTCTGTATAGTGTTATCAAAGGCGAAAAGCGCAAAAAAACTCTAAGGTCCGTGAGGGCTTTAAGCGCAAAGCGCAAATAAAGTGTGGACTTTGATGAAAAAGGCACAAAGGGAGAAAAGAATACAAATATATATGTTTAGTCCAAGACTATTAATTATAAACATGAATGCCAAATATATGACCAAAGAAATTCAAAGAATTATGATAAAGTGTAATATCAATTATTTAGTGTCACTTCTTCATACGAAGCTCATTGGCAAGGAAACGTTTGCCTTAAAACCTTGATGACGACCCTGAAGCTCACATAAAGCGAGGCGAAGCTCTCAACACGTTTTGAGCCTCGCTTCAGGGCTTAAGCGCGCCTTTGATAACACTTCTATAGTTTTCAAATGCTTAAAAGGACTGAGGAAACACCAAAAAGCCTGATTCAGAAGGTACCAGGATAAACTTGAAAGCGTGAAAGCAATGTGATGAAGAAGCTAATGTAATCTGCAATCTGGATATGGCCAGCCTTGTAGGCTGAGTGTAGAACTTCCATGACTCGGAATAGGATAAATGGTTCCAACTCGTGACCTACATTAAAACAACCATAGATGAAATAATATCGTGAGAATGACTGCTCATACTCATACAAGAGAGAAGCACCAAAGATATATATTTGTGCTTCTTCTAATATATTTTGACTGAATAATTTTTTGTAACAATACATGTAGATGCTAACCAAAGAGAATTTCCCTTTATTCAAGTATATAACATTTCTTCCCGATACAAAAAGGAACATTTATTTAAAATATGTCTGAACCTATAAAGTCATATCATTTCTCCTGAGACAAGAGAAGAACGTTTATGTAAAATATTTTAGAACCAATTCAAACAATAAGGTCATTGGAACCGTCATGGCCTGAAAGAACATACGCCAAACTTCTATCAAAATCTCGTCCAATTTTACTGTAAACACAAAAAAAAAACACAAATACACACCCAAAAAAAGAACTTTTAGGGAACACTGACGTATTGTTGACACTCATGATCCATGAACATCAACTATAATATTTAAGAGAACATCAATGAAAACCTGAGAGACAATAATCCTCCGGTTCAATGCAGTAAACATGCTCCATAAAAGCTACAAATTAGTGGGCATATGCTGGAGGAAGAAGATGATAGTTATAATGATATAATATAATATTATCAACACTTGTGATGAGAACATTGACTGGGGACAACAATTTATTGGAAATATTTTAATATGTGACGAATTAGTTAGAGTAATAAGGAATTGCTTGAGAATCCATTTGAGAGGGGTGGAAAAAACGGTAAAGAATTATTCACGATAAAAGAATCGCGACCTGATGATTTCAATCCAACATGCTCTGAGCATTGCAGGAATGTGATGAAAATTGATGTTATGACACACTTGCACTCTGTAACTCAAAAAGAATAGGTCATGCATTCATGGTAGTCCAACTGGTCTAGCAGCAAAAAACTTACTGATGCTAGAGATGGTTTTATTCAAGTTGTCAGTGACATTGTTGAAACCAGACCTATAGGCCCACCTTACCCCCATGGAATTGGAGGACATGGGAGTGTCAAGTAACTCATTTGGCAAGTACCCTTAAAATCCAAGTCATGCGGTTAACTTTATATGAGTTTTCAAAGATATTTCAGGTAGAATCACGCAAACATTTTTACTCAACCAGTAATTCAGCCCTTCTTCTGCTCTATCAATTTCTCTCCATTTTGCTACTCCTAGCTTTGCGCCTTCAATTTTCCTAGCCTCTTTTCTATTTTCTTGTTTAATCAATGGGATTCACTCGCAAAAGAGCTATAACACTTATTGAAGATATAATTTAAAAAATAGAAGTATGTTCTCTAACAACATGAACTTTTGGATGAGATGGTCACACACTTCAATATTACCTCAAAGCGGCCTCTTAAGATGGTCCTCAGTCCACGTGCTTGGCCGATTAAAAAAACCAAGTTCGCAGCCAAGGGAGCATGTTGAATATATAAAAGAATAAATTAAAGTGTATTCCTCCAACAAACTTTTATATAAGATGGTGACACTCTTAAATTACAATATTCCCGCCAATCCCTGAATAACTAGGCAAATCATGCAACATTTGTATTGAAGACATAATAAAGTATATAAATGGGATCTCTCTAATCAATTAAAACTTTTAGATGAAATGATCAGACACGCAAACAGTTCAAGATAGTATCAAAGCCTCTACGGTCTTGGTAGAGATCCAATAGATTCTCCTACCGGCAGGTAGTATCGGCCCAATGTTTTCTTTGTTTGCTCTAACGTTTGTAACTATCTCCCCCTTCCACCCATCCTTTTTTGCCCAAAACCAATGTAGTTACCATTTAATCATTGTCCCTTCTCTATATATAATACATTTGAAAGTGTCATACACAAGGAATGTATTTGTGTAGTGTGTATATTACCACATTTCTTTTTATTCCCACCCCCAACCCACTTACCATTTTCTTATATCCCTGATACTTAACTCAATCTCCATAATTTGATTGTTCTCTTGCATTCTTGATTTTCTGATTATCGAATTTGAATTCCCATTTGATTATTTAAAATTTTTAGAACAACTTTGGACATATTGTAGTGGGAATTTGAGATGTTTGATCTTAATCTTAGTTTTCGAGATATTCCAGTGGAATCCCTTTCCATACAAGGGCAAATAGCACCGGAAAAAGCTCAACGAACTGTCACCTAATGAAGAACTCTAGACCTCCAATTCCTCCATTGTTTACATTGAAATATCTAGTACTGTCAGTGATGATTAGTATCATGTCCAGATATTTGCTGCAATGGTTATGCATTTGATATACTGAAAACACATAGAGAAGGGGATGACTACGAAGAGTTTAGGTATATGAAGATTTGGAGAGTTATTTCTATTGGTAATTGCAGAGGCTGAGTTGCCGCAGCAGTGGTGGTTGGATCTTTTGGCCAACTACGATGCTTCAAATGAGCAGAGAATTGCTATGTCTCGGTAGCAGAGATAACAACAGAGGAAGAGTAGGAGAGGACCCAAGTTTCAGAGTACTCGAAATTGTTTAGTTATATGCTGTTGAAGGATTTTAACATCAGTGATAAAGTAGAATTTCACCAAAGAAGAATTTTTGGAGAGGACCCAAGTGTCGGGGGGTCACTCTGCACAAAAGCAGATGATGGGAAGCATGTATGGGCAGGAAGTATATCCATCTAGGACTATTTGACAGTGAGAAAGAAGCTGCAAGGGCATACAATTAGACAGTTATAAAATGCAATGGAAGTGTGCTCTCCCTAACAACTCAAACTTTTAGATCAAATGATCACACACATCAAGCAATTCAACAATGTGAACACCAATTAGTTTTGTAAAGGACATTGATATCGCCATCTAGTTAAGGAGATAAAAATCATTCATGGCAAGGAGTTGTACTTACATATGCAGCATGAGGCTAAAGACTGGAGTATCACCTTGTCCAAGAAAGGGAAGTAATACAGGCAGCATACAGAGAGCTCCTGAATATCTCTAGGAAGCCTCATGAATGGACCATAGCTTACAGTTTCTACAGTGCAAGAAAAAGGGAAAACATGTGAGGAATTAATAATGTGAGATTCAGAATTATGAAACAAATAAAAGTTGGAACTAAATGAAGATGAATCTTAAGTACCATTGGAGTAGGTGCAGTAAAAAGCTCTTATAAAGTACTGCATATTTTCATATTCTTTTGTCGGTGTCATGTTTAAATTAGCAGTTTGTCCAACACGAAGCTGAAGACGTAACACAGCCTACAAGAGGCAATTATTGTAGAGGCACAAGATGAATTTCAGCTCAATGTGAAAACTTGAAGAACAAATGGATATGCATATAGCATTAATTTCAGCCCAAGAAAGACCAATACTGGTGGTAGCTAAGTAGGTACCTTTGAATGTAACGGGTGTTTATCACCTAAGAGGACTAACAGCTTTGGAAGCTCCCCTATCCATGTACTATGATTTAATATTTCAAGATCTTTGGGATCCAGATAAAGGCAATTCTGCTCCTACAATCACCCAAAGTTTGATATTAGATAAAACGAAGAAAGCATATAGGGACATCAACCTTGTGCTGATTGTCTAGCAACAAGAGATAATCCAAGTTACTCATCCAGCTGGCTGCTAATACATGACTTTTTCTTCAATTAAACAGATAACAGCAACCAGACAGAAGGAGTTTTCCCTTCGATTAAGACAAGGGAGTTATCACAAATTAAAAATGTAAACACTCCAAAGATATGCTAGGAATATCAAAAATGTGTTCTTTTGATAGATAATCTTACAGGAAGTAGCATTTCTTCAACAACAGAAAGGCAAGCCAATTTCATTGAGGACTCTGCACTGCAATTCTCAAAAACTTTCGTAAAAGCCTGCAATCGATTGAAAAATTTTACTTATTAACACTGGTAGCACACAGCACATGAAAAACAAATCAAAAGGGATCATAATCCTAGGGTCTAAATACAGTTGAAAATTTGAGGGCATGCTAAAGATTAAGAAATAATGACATAATCAACGTCAAACTTTTTTTATCAATTCCTCCAATATGTTATACTAAAACTGAAAATTATAGTTCTTCGAACTGCTTGACAAGACTGAACCATAAATCAAGAAAACAAAATGGTGAAGTTGCTAGAGAGACACTTGACTTAAAAAGTAAATGTTTTTCAGTTTGATGTGCAAACCTGAAGGATACGTGACTTCCAAGCAACAGACACTTGCATAATGAGTTTTGGGATAAAAGCAACCAGTGAAATTAAATGCTTCTCATGATGTACTTTACCAGCCTCTCTGCCATCGTGAATCTGCAGGATATAGGTATCCTATTATAGCATACCATCAGGACTAAGACACAGATACTCATCTTGAGAGGCAACTTAAACACAATTAGAGAGATGAAACAGGGAAAAAGGCAAGGCAAGAAATTTTCAGAAGGTCCGAAAATTTCTGGGGAAAACAAGCAACTACGAAGAATCTAGCTTTGAGCTGAATAAATAAGCAGTAATGATACCTAACATTTAGATTTTTATCCCAAGCTCTGCGTGTTGTGCATATTGCCAAAGCTAATTTACTTATTCTTTTCTTTTGTGAAAGGTTACAGACAGAGGATTTTCCAGGATTACATTACAAAAATGATAGAAAATTATGACTAAAATATCATTCTTCAATGTGAACATTTTACTTTTTCCTTTTTTGAGAGAGAAAGGCAAGTAAAACCAACTCACTGATTTAAGCAACGAAGGAGATAGAGAGCAGAAAATTTTTCACCAGTCAGGCAGGTATGCTGAAGAGACCTCGTGAACATTGAGAAAACAATGACATTAACTTAAGACTACTGGAGGACATTTTATTCTTTAGTTAGTTCCATATAACATGTTCTTAATAGATATTGCTTCTAAGCTTGTTGCGTTTTTTCCTGAAAGACATCTAAAATTATACTTGTTAACCTTGAAGCAAGATTTCTATCTATGGTTCTCTGCATATAGAGAAAGAGCTTTACTAAAACGTGTAACAACTCCTATTAGTTTTTAGGAGCCAAAGAGCCACCTCAGATTGAGGATTAAAAGAGCCACCATGCTCAACAAGATAAAAGGCTTCGCTGCTCCAATGATTTTTCTTACGGTAAAGCCGTAAAAGGTATAAGTATCCCCTCAGACTTGCCCCCCCCCCCAACCCCCCAACACGCACTTTCAAAGTGGATTAAATACCATCCTAAAACAGGATGACCAAATATTTGGGGCATGGTGAAACATACACTAGCTGGCAAGTTCAGCAATGACATTCTCATTCCTAAGTTACTTTTGCACTTCTTGTCATCAAAAAGAGTTACTTTTTCACTTCTCACTGGCAAAATTCTTAAAACTTTTACAGGTTCAGAGCTTTCAATTGCAACAGCAACAACTAAATCTTAATCCCCACTAGTTGGTCACTTTCTCATTGTCTATTTGCTTCCAATGTTCTTTTAATGCTAAATTCACATTGATTCCTGGAGATTGTACTATGTAACATATCGGTCTTGATTCTCTTATCCCTGCTCATATTCCCTGACTCTGGATTCTATGAGCTATCCAAAACGAATCCCAGAAAACCATTATCGTTCAGAATATATCTAACATTAACCCCACACCAACAGTATTGTCCTTTAGCTCTTTAATTTAACTCCCAAGTTCTTTTTCTCTACACTAAGTAAATGAAGGGCTTACTTCTCATTCATAGGCATAAAAATTAAAATCAGCATCACAAACCTTTTCAGATAGAGAACTCTCAATGAACTCCAGAAATCTTTCCAGCAACCCAGGTGATAATTTGGACCCATAACTTAGATGCAAAAATATTTCTGTAATTACAATATTCAGCATGAAATATCGGTCACCGTCCTGCAATATTTTTTTAAAAAATAAGATAGAAAAATTCAGAGAAAAATTACTTTCAATGAGAAAGGACAAAAGGAAGGAAAACAGAAAGAATAAGAGAAGTTATTGCATCCATGACCCAATAACGTATGAGCATTTTAACAATAAATTTGTAAGGATGTCAACAAGGTAAATCATGGTCTACTTTACTCTAGCAAAGATGTCTTGTTTGGAATGATTGTCAAGATTGAAGACAATATTTTGAGACAAACTATTTTAAGAATGTTTGAACCACAGCTCAAACTTTAAATGCATGTGGCATGAAATTAACATGCTAATTACCAAGTGTAGTAACAGTTTGAACAGAGATATCCAGTTAACTTAGACTGGCGTCTTTAACAATTTCAAGCATTCAAGACCTATATTTAAAGACGTCAATATTAAAATATAGGTGATCCCACAAGAAAACCATTACTTTCCTCTTCCTTTCGTCTTTCTTGGAAACTAACAACTGAAAGAAAAGAGTACATTTCCCTACCCGTGTCTTCTCTTCCCTGGTTTCCAAGTTAGGGGAAGCGGGGAGGTGGGGGGGGGGGGGAAGAAAAGTTAAGCTAAGGAAACAAGAAAACAAACACCAAAAATAAATAGAGAGCGACATGGATGAAGAAAAATAATATCAATAAGGAAACTGTACCTTCTCTGACAAGCAATGATTCGAACTTAAAGGAAACTCATCCCATAACTTTTTTAAAGTCACTGCTGATATACTTTGGTCCGATATACTAAGGTTCTTTTTCTTGTAAGCAGGTGCCAGATTTTGGAAGTCGTGTTGATTATTGCCAGATGCATGAACGAAGAACCTGACCACAAGATCAATGCTTTGAAGTAAAAACGACATACAATCGAAGGATTGCACATCGACATGGGCCATGGAGTGGATTAATGGACTAAAGTCCTGGAAGCAGCTAACCAGAACGGGTAAGAGATCTGTCAATTTGTTGACAACACCAGAAAGATCTGCAAAACAAATGACATCTAGATTCAGTTTCAGCAACTCTTGAAAGGAAAAAGACCATTTGGAAGTCACAATGCATGCAGGTAGGAGCTATATCCCAATAGATCATCACCGGACTGTAAGCAACCTCAGGCTTCAGCAGAAACTTTTCTGGTGCCGGCGAGGCAACCGGAGTTATTCAGAGAACTGGACAAAACTCAAAATATTGTTAAAGATGTCGTTTCAACCTCTTCATGGAGCGTTGTTTTTGCTTATAGCATAGGGAGTGTGAGTTTTTCTACTAACCTATATATCCCCCAATATCAACTAGCGCATAGTTCAATGGGTCGGGCTCTATCTCCGCTTAAATACCATGGGGTTCAAACTCGCGAAGTGCACCTAACCCACACACCATGCTCAACACTCTTATCACTAGACAGATTCCGAAGGGGTATGTAGTGGAGTTAATAATTGGATAATGCTTTGGTATTTTGGCCAATGGAAGAACAATAGCCCACAAGTGATACCATGTTATTAGATGTTTAACACAATCAAGGAGATCATCTAAGCTTTTGTGGACTAGATATCATGTGATTGTACATTGTGCATCTAGATGATAAAAAATATTACCAACTCCCTAATGGTTGGTATAAGTACTCAATGGTTTCATCAAAGTATCAGTTGAATTTAAGTTATACGAGGGTGTATTTATATCCATTACAAGGATTTATCAAAAGTAACCTTGGTCTTTCAAATGAAAGGAGATCTGGAAGTTCAATTAAACAGAGTCTTACCGGTAGATTTATCAGAGAGATCAAGGTCAAAAGCATGCAAGCTAGCCCGGGTTGCATCCTGTACAAGTGAAAGAGTAATTATCTTACAGGGAAGTATTTGCAAGCACAGTATGGAACAACGGCAAATTGCAGTACATCAACCACTAGCTGGCAGAACTATCTCGCCCCTAATAAACAAGGAAATACAAACATAAAAAAGGTAACATGAACACCAAAGAAAGTTAAATTACAATGGTCCACTTTCGCAATGCCATTAGGAAAGGAGAAACTTACTCCATATGCAGGAGGATTTTCTGAATTTGCAAGTCTAAATAAAGAGAATAGGCCAGTCATCAATCTTATGTTGTGTACAATGATAGCAACTAAGAACATGCATTCCAATTTATACAGTTTGCGTGGCTACATTCCATTCTATTCTACATCAAGTCCCCCCCCCCCCCTTTAAAACTAGAAGTTATCTAGCAGTATCTTATATTGGCTAAGCTTTTCGATGAGATTATGGTGGTTAGGAACTCTACTGAATACAAGTGTTCGCACATCACTGTACAAGTAGGCAAGCTTGGTGATCACTAGTCACTACATTTCTTACCTATAAAACAGAAAACAAAGATGGTAAGTTTTCCCCTCTTCACTGTTGTCAAGATTCAACCTACAGATTATTATTCAAAAGAACGTCAAGTTACTGACTTGGACGATTAGCTAAAACCTCCATAGCACTTACTCATGGATCCTAACAGAATAACAAAACATGCTTTTGTCGGATATAGAAGATAAAACTTCATAGAACCTGAATAGGAGATAAGACAGAATAAGTATGTGTTGTATAAGAGCCAGAAATATCAACTAGTCTGATTTGATGCAAAATTAAACATTGCACACGTTCTTGACTACCAAAACAAATTATTTCCTCTGATCAGAATACAAAAACAATTTACTGTAAGTAACACAGAACCGTAAACCTTCAAAAAAGAATGCACTTGAGTATGCTTATGGCACAATTAACAAAATAGTACATTGTAACTTAAGGAGTCGCCTTCTCCTTGATTACTACACGGTAACAGAGACAAGCAGCGAACCAACCCAGCAAGAGCGTTCTTTAGCCTCCCCTTGTCTTGCAAGTAAAATTTGTTCTTCTGCAGAATGTCCTCATAGTTCTGGAGAATCTGTAAAAAGAAGAAGCTTATTGAGAGAAAAACTCCATCATGGCATTTAAGACAATAAACTCTAACAAAATAAATGAATGAAATAAAATAGAATGCTACATAAAGATCTTACATCAGACAAAATGGTGCATGAAGAAGTTTAGAAAGACATAGCAAAAGAATAGTCATGAAACACCACTATACAACAAGAGCAGTTTCATCAATTTAAAGACAATGGTATGAGAAAAACAGAAGCAAGAGCGTAAGACTCTTCTTCTCTGATAAGTAAACCTAAATATGATTATATTTAAGCACATTATCAAAGTTTACATCCACATGAACTGGAATGTATTGGTCAAAGAAAATATCGAGAAGGTATTTTTTTGTTAAATCAAGATATAGATAGAGAATTACCATCAACAACTAAAACAGTGCCCAAATAAAAATCAAGTTGGAATTTGGAGCAATATTAAGACTTCCCACAAAGAAAAACCTACATATCTACCTTTTCAGCATACAGCAAAAAGCAAGATGGAAAATACTGGATCAAGAGGTCAAAAAATTTGAAAGCCATCAACCGCACTTCAATAGCCATGTGTGTCATTGCATTAAATATATATGTCATCATCAAGGAATTAATTGGCCCCTTGTTATCCTGCAACACAAACAAATAGCGTCAGCCCCGTCTTTTATAGGATAGATATAATACAAACTACAAAGTCCTGTATCAAACAAACAACATCCATAATCACAGCAAAAAGAAAATACAGCTATCTGCACTTAAATACTAAGAGAATATAAGCAGATACAGCAAAACCACAAGCAGAAACAGGGGATTCATGGGAAGGTTTAACTAATCTGAAATCCTCAAGACGAACAAGCAGAAATGGAACTAATAGTAAAATTTGAAGGCAATAGAAGCAAACTCTAGCTCTTCTTAAAATTTCACCCATGGAAATCAAATTAACAGCAGAGGAAACACACATGCTGTATTGCTTCAATGATAGTGTGAATGCTTCATTCAGTATCATCATCACCCCCAAAAGGAGAGAACTACGAGCACAAAGGACTATAGGCCTATTAGTCTAGTGGGAATTGTCTATAAGATAATCTCTAAGGTGCTTTCTGTTAGACTTAAGAAAGTGTTAGACGAGACGAGACTGTCTCTACTTCGTAAAATGTTTTTGTGGAGGGCAGACATATTCTAGATGCAGGGGTGGCAAACAAAGTGGTGGATTCAAGGATAAAGCAAGGAGTGTTGTGCAAACTTGATCTTGAAAAGGCTAATGCTCATGTGAACTGGAAATTCCTAGATTCCATTATGCTTGAAATGGGATTTGGTGAGAAGTGGAGGAAATTGAAATATTTTTGCATCTCTTCAGCGAGATTTTCTGTGTTGGTGGATGTTAACCCGTGTGAGTTTTTTGGAAGTTCGAGTGGTCTGAGATAAGAGGATCCTCTATCACCAATGTTGTTCATTCCAGTTATGGAAGCTAGAGAGAGCTATCTTGGGGGGATTGCTTGAAGGGTTTTGATGTTGCGGTTGGGGGTGTAGGGACAGTATCAATGTCTCATTTATTGTTTACAAATGATGCCCTATTTTTTAGTGATGCAGTTGAGACTCAATTGGTTTATTTAGGCATAGTTCTCACTTGGTTTCAGGTGGTCAAGATGAGGGAAGTGACACTACGATGGTTTAGGCATGCGAAGAGAAATATAGATAACCCAGTGAGGAGGTGTGAGAGGTTGGCGAAGGAGGGCATTAGGAAAGATAGAGGTAGGCCGAAGAAGTACGGGGAGGGATTAGACAAAACGTGACACATCTTGAGTTTAACTAGGACATGGCCTTAGATAGGATGGTTTAGAGGGAGTGTTATCAAAACCAAAATGCATAAAAAAGCTCGAAGGTTTGTTGGGATTTTAAGCGCAAAGCACAAATAAAGAACGGGCTTTTAATGAAAAAAGACGCAATGGGAGAAAAAATATAAATATATATATGTTTTGTCCAAGACTAACAATTATAAGCACGAATGACATTTATATGAACAAAGAAACTGAATATAAAATAAAGTAAAATTTCAATTGTTTAGCGTCTCATTGGCAAGGAAAAGTATGCCTTGGAACCTTTAATAACGACAATGAAATGCACACTAAGCGAGGTGAAGCGCAAAACACATTTGGAGCCACGCTTCAGGGTTAAAGCACGCCTTTGACAGCACTATTTGGAGACTGTGAATTAGGATAGAAAGCTAGTTGGTAGTTGAGCATTTACACGCTTCCTGCACGATAGGCATGGTGGTCGTGCTTAGACCTTCTTTCTTACTAGAGGTATTAGCACTTTACTAGTGGTATTAGCACTATTCTCGTTGTTTTTATTCTTCGGATTTGGTTATCACCTTTATTTTTTGTGCTTTGACTATCGCATTAATTTGTTGTCACTACTGTTCTTTCCTCTCTATGTTGTGTACTGCTCTTCATTTCACATTGTTTCATCGTTGTTACTATTCTTGTTTCTGTTCCCCTTTTGAACTGCTTGAATATGCCTTATTTAAGCCTAGGGTCTTATCAGAAATAATCTAGCTATCTCTGGCAGGGTAGGGGAAGGTCTGTGCACACTATGTCCTTCCCCAATCCCACTCATGGGTTTACTGGGTATGTTGTTGTTGAAGTACAACAAGAAAAACGATGGTCACTTAAGTGGGATTGTAGTGCATGGAAACTACTACACGTGATGAATAAATTTCTCTAGGAAGTGTTGAAGAAAGAGGCTTACAAGTGTAGTAGTAGTATGCATACCAAATGCACTTTCACTCCTACAAACCATGCCAGGTGATAAAGAGAGGACTGGAAGAAAAAAGGTTAATGAACCTACCTCTTTACAGCCAGGAAAAATAACTGATTTGAGAAGTTGATATAGTGCTTCACGGACCAACTTATCATCATCACTGATACGTTCCCTCAGTTTCTCAATAACAGCAAGCTTATGAAGTTTCAACTCAGCTGGGAATTTAAGAAGAACGTCTCTAATTCCGATTAATGCATCTGAATTTAACAGAAATTGCACATGGGTAACGACCACATTATACCATAACTTCAAAGACAAGAAATAAGGCATAAAAGCAACAATATGGGTAGAACTTGTTTTGCAATCTCAAATACTTGCCTTACTCAATATAGGATGTTCACAAGACACCTAATATTTTTCTAACCAAAGGAACAAATGACTTAAAAAAAACACAAAGTGAACTTTAAAGCAGTGAAAGGCTAGCTCTAGAAGAGTGACATAAGTTCATCTTTTATAATCATACTACTGCCACTTGAAAGTTTTTTCCAAATAGAAACCAAAAGGAAAACAGAATACCAAATAGAGAAAACGCAAAAAGAAGAACGGAAGGAGAATGCAAGTGCCAAAGGGCACACATAACATGTAAGTAGCAAACAGATACAACATTGCATGATGCGGAGTTTTGTGAAATTTCTGGAATAATCTTCTCATAGCTTTTATCACTTCACCTCGGGAGCCACCCGAAAGGAGAATTGATTAAATGCAGCAACTTTGCTTGATTAGAGCATATGCCATGTAAATCAATTGATTGATTTGTTCTTCTTTCTCTCTTCTGTTTTTTTCTTCTTCTTTTTTTTTTTTTTTAAATAAATAATAAAAAATCAGAAAGGTTAAGTGTAACAGTTCTGTTTTTCACTTTTCTACTCTTTAATGTGTTGAAACTGCATGATATTCAGATCGTTGTCCCCGAAAAGCAATAATCTTAACAAGTTTTTACCTTTACGAACTTTTGCATTGTGATGACTTGTTTGCTGAAGAAGCTCTTTCAAGGTTAAACCTTTCTTGCTCACAGCTAAACCAGCCTTCTCCGAAGCTATACTTTGCTCAGGTAGAATGATTGCTGCAATTAAGTCATCAATAAAGCACTTTAATTCGTTAATTCTCCTCTACCGCAGATACGGGTGTTATACTTTTGGGGAAGAAATTAAAAGAGAAGATAGGGTGTTATACTTCGCTCTGAAAGATCTTTTTCTTTTCTTGGAAAAAAAACTGCAATACTTGTATTACTTATGTAAAAAAAGTAGTATCTGTTTCTAGTTTGTATCAGTAGCTGCTGAACTGGATTTAACAAATGAACCGGCAGCAAAAGGTGTTGAACATGAACCAGTGGCCAATAGTGGCAGAGGAAGCCGAAAAAAGGGACAGACCTCCGGAATGTCTACGATACCATTGCGTATACGGTATACTCGGGGTAGAAGCTTCGTATAAAAACGTATCACCATGCTATTAAGTATTTTACTTGCATTCTTTTCTTACTAAGAGGTGGAATATAACACAATGGTATATCCCATAATAGGTCGCATTCTCCTACTCTTTCCCAGAAGTCGACGACTATTCACAACTATTACCTTGACACTCAAAGAAGAGTTCTACCCAATTCTCTATTTCTCTCCTAGTTGATCCTGATTCGACATTAGAAGTATATTGCTAAAGGTTCCACCTTTTCTAGTGTGTTAGGGAAGATCATTAATCGAGAAAGACCTGAATTCACATTACTAATCGACCCCCATTAACCCAAACTGGTTAAAGCACCAACTTCAACACATAAAAATGGATGAAAAACTAACCAAACATACAATTACAGAAAAAGGGGTTATCCATTTTACCATTCTTTTTAACATAAACTACATACAAACAACAACACAATACATATGCAAAATACACCTAAAACATTCAGCATTTTCTTTACCTTTTGATTTGATTTCAGTGTTGGTGGCATTCTGTGCAGGAGGCAATTTTCTTCCAATCTTCCTTCTTATTTTCTGCAAACCAAAAAAAAAATCAAAAATATCCCAGTTCAATAAACACAAACAAGAATCGATTTTTATTAACAATTTCAAGATTCATTGAATTTTTATTTTTATTTTTTTTACTTTGAAATCAACACCACGCTTTTGCTGCTTTTTGGATTGAGCTTTATTCTTCACCATTATTAATCGCAGAGAAAAAAGTTACTAAATTTTTTTAAAAAAAATCAAGAATTTGAATTAGGGTTTATCAGCTAACACAGTTTGCAAGGGTTTTAGCAAGTTAGGTAATAAGGAAGAAGAAGGGAGAAAATATTATATATATATATATATAAAGTTTTTAGTCTCAATTTAATTTAATTAATTTTAAATTAGTTAATAATTTATTTATCTTAATTCAATCCATTTTCAAAATTAGACGGATAGGCAATTCAGATTATTATTTTTTTATGATAAGGAAAATGGACAGTTGCTATCCTTCGGATGTGCACGGGGGATAAAACTCTCGCTCTTATGTAATAGCTCGCAAATCACATAGGAGATGTAATCCGTACCAGGCGAACTCGATCCAAAAGGCAAACCCTTTTCTTTCGGTGGCAAAGGGTTTCGAACTTGAGACCACCAACATAGAAGTCTTAAGTTCAAACCACTGGACCACCCCGAAGGGTATAAGCAATATGGATTTTGATCAATCAGAAACTTTGTCTAAAAAGCTATTTTTTATATATAAAAAAATCGATATGTTAATAGATAGTTGTAATATAAGAAAAACATTTTACCATAAATTGTAAGAAAATAAAAAAAAAATTATTAAAAAGTTTGACGAATAGAATTATGGCTCGATTTTTAACACATTTCAATCTAAAGAACTTTGAAATCTATCAATAATCGGTTTGTTTATTAATTTACATGTTCAATTTCAGTTTAACGCACTCATTAACACTCGTATTCGTATAGGACATGGTGAAGAAAAACAATTAGAAATTAAAGAGTTAAAAGTATTTTTAATAATAAGATTGTAAAGTTTTCATTAAACCTATTTAGTTGTATTTAATTGATTTAAAGGTTAAAATTATACAACATAATATAATTTAAGAATTTTAATTGTAAATTCATTATTATTTGTAATTTATAAGAGTGGAATTTAAGTTTTTTTCGATCCGTTTATATTAATTAGTGGACTTCTAATGTAAGGGAATTAATTTTGACGTTTTATAAATATATTTATAGATACTTAAAATTTATATTAAATTATCATAATTACGTAGAAACTAATATAACAATGTATATTAATTAACTATGATTATATGATAAATACGTCATGTATGTTATAAAAATTTAATTATGTTTTTATGTCTAAACACCATTTCAACTTCTAAATACATTTATTGAATTTAAATTATTAAATTTATTCAAATGCCAAAAATGGTTAAAATTTTTAAAGATTCTATATTTGCCAAAAAATAAATAAAACAGAACTTTTATGACAATAAAAATAACATTTAGGTCTCAAATTTAAGTTAGTTGAAAATTTATAATAAATTATTATAAACTAACTAACTATTACGCACTAAATTAATTTACTCTCTTTTTTAATATTAATGTGTCCAATCTGTCCAGCAAAGGTTATTTTAGGGTGTTTCGTAGGTCGAGCGTTAAAAAATAAATTATTATTAATATAGTTTTAAATTAAAAAATTTTGGTATGAATTTAAATTAGTAAAGCCTCAAAACAAATATTGAGTTATTCACTTGTTTTATATGCAAATTTATTCTAAAGATAGTATTTGTAAATTGAAGTTTAGGTCTAAATTTAGTCAATATCATACAAAAATTATATCGCGAACAACTAGTAGAGTCGTCATCATATTATGATTAGATAGATAAAATTTCTTCACATTTTTAATCAGAATTCTCGAACTGGGATATGAAATCAGAAAAACTTCGTTTGAAAATGCTTCCTCCTCTAATGAATCTTACGCAAAGAGGTTCTCCAGATAATATTCGTAATTGAAGTTTAGGTCCTATATCGTGTAAAATTACATCATAAGCAACTAGTAGAGTTGTCGTCAAGAATTATGAATGGAGAGATAGATAAATTTCTTCATATTTTAAATCAAAAGTCTCAAACTGAGATATAAGATAGGAGAAATTTCATTTGAAAACGTTTTATCTTTTAATGAATCTTACATAATACGAGTTCAAATCGATCAGATGAATACCGACCATCAAATTATATTTTATTTTTAATTTAAAAAAAAGGTTAGGAGAGTCACAAAATTGTGTTTTTTTTTTGTTGATATTTTGGTTAGGGAACATATGAAAAGTGATAAGGACTAGCACCAAATATGTGGACCAAATATAAAGTGATTCATGCATGAATAATAGTAATAAAATATACATCCCCTTAAATTGTGCTAATTATATTAATTAGTGTACAAATTATAGTCTTAATTCCATGTCAATCAAGTAATCTAATTTTGTTGGTTAGTTAAAAGACCATTTTTTGATGGCTTGAAAATGACAATCTTGAAATTCAGCTAGATTTTGACAATGATATTATTGTTTTTTTATTTCAAAGTTTGAACTCGTGAACTCGATAACTGTATCATGAAAATTGTACTGTCGCTCCAACGAAATTGTACCGTGACCTATAGGTCACACGAAGACAACTATATTGTGATATACAGGTCACACGGAAATAATAGTATCATCGTTTCAAAGCTCCAATTCAAGAAAACTTAAATTCTTTTATTATTGGCGTTTTGAGGACTCAACGAGGGACTATGCTGCTCGGATTCTTAAAAAACGTTGATGCTTCGTGCAACAATATTTTTAGAGAGTCCGAACTACATAGCTGAGGATAACTAAAAGCCATGCCTTTTTAAGGGTCAAAAGATCAAAGGTAAAGAACATATCAACTTCAGATTAAAATGTGATCAACAAAATAAGATAATCTAATACTATACTCGAACCCTCCAAAAATGATGTTGTTTGCACTCGTATAGGATACTCCAAAAACCATAGCTTTCGGAGAATCTAACACACACATGACAATACTTCTTTGAAAAGTCTGAGCAACATATATCACACTTTTTTCTCAATGTGATCAACAAAATGAGATAATCTAATACTATGCTCGAACCCTCCCAAAATGATGTTGCTTGCACTCGTATCAGATACTCCAAAAATCATAGCTTTCGGAGAATCTAACATACACATGACAATACTTTTTGAAGAGTCTAAGCAACATATATCACACTTTTTTCTCAAAACAACAATGATGAGGGAAACATAAGGGTTATCTTCTCCAAGTATTGCCCTATTTGAGCAGAAGGAAGAAGCTATATGGTTAGATTCTTCGAATCAAACGACATATTCTATTACCGAGCTACTTCAACGTCAGTATGTTTTTCAGCACAGAGCTTCAGAAGCAGCAAACTAAACGACGAAAATAAGCAAAGGTGAATAAAATGCTCTTAAATCTCACCATAGTAGAAGATGAAAATAGTGACTGAGCGAGGAGTTCAACTGATCGATGTATAGTTCTCCTTCACCGCTATTTTATATCTACAGAAGGAACTGAGGCTACACATGGTTTAAATTTCTAATACATTCACATTGAAGGGGGAGAAATGAACGAAGGCACGTGGAGAATACGATCAAAATCTCAATACAATACAAAGAAAATTGATATCTACATCTACTACATAGAAGTACCTCCATTATCTACCATCAGCTGATGTAAATGAATCTGCAAATCCAGTTGGTCTTGCTGGGATACTACCCTTACTGTCCTCGAGGTCCACGTAACTTAAGTCTTTTCCTTCCGATTCTTGCCAACCCTTGACCATTTGATTGAGGGGAAGACTGTAGTCGATACCACAATAGTCCTCTGGATCATCCTCAAGAGGCTTCCATTTCTCAACAAGTGGGGACAGCACGTTTACAGCATGGCCCATATCTGGCCGTTGACCAGGCTCTCTTGCAGTGCAATGACCAGCAAGTTCAGCTAAGGTGGAAATGCTCTCGGTTATCTCATCTTTCACGTCTAGAGTTGGATCAATGACTGTCATAAGCTTCTCTTTAGAGGATTTGGCGTTCCAGAACCACGAAACCAAGTACTGGCTTTCCTCAGGTCTATTCTCATCAAGTGCCATCATCCCAGTTAACAACTCCATTAGCACAACACCAAAGCTAAATACATCAGCTTTCGTGGTGATTTTACCCGTAACTGGACCAGATAAACATCTCATGTTAGTTCAGAAAACAGCACATTGGGTATGCAAAATAATAAAACTCTATTCACATTAACATGCATTTTAAAAAAACTATCTTCTCTTTGACAAAGTAAGCAAAAAATTGCTTACCAGCATATTCAGGTGCCAGATATCCAAAAGTTCCGGCCAGCCTGGTGACAACAGATTTCTCTTTATCAGGAGCGAGTTTCACAAGTCCAAAGTCGGATACTTTTGCTCGGAAATCATCACCCAACAAGATATTTGAGGATTTGAGATCTCTATGAATGAAGCTCTGATGTGCTAGTGTGTGTAGATACTCCACACCTCTAGCAACATCTAAGGCAATATTAAGCCTCTTCTTCCAAGAGAGAGGCTCTAACTTGAAGTTTTTCCAGCGGAAAAGATGTCTACTAAGTGCACCTTGTGGCATGTACTCATAAACCAGAATTCTTTCACTACCTTCAACAGAGTATCCCAGTAGAGACACTAAATGCCGATGCCGGACTTTTGAGAGAACATCAATTTCAGATCGAAATTCATCCAAAGCTTTGTTGCTAACAATACCAGCCTCCATTCTTTTGACAGCTATTTGTGTCCCATCATCTAACTCTCCCTTATAAACCACACCAAAACCACCACGCCCAAGTTCATTTTCCGGAGAAAAATTCTTAGTCACATTCCGAAGTACTTGAACCGATATGAGCAAATTCCCAGCTTCGATCATATGGGATTCACCACTGTGTATGCTAGCAGAACCACTTGCATTTACTGTGGAAAGACTTCCATTAGT
The DNA here is from genome assembly GCA_032847665.1 of Solanum chilense. NCBI lineage: Eukaryota > Viridiplantae > Streptophyta > Magnoliopsida > Solanales > Solanaceae > Solanum > Solanum chilense. The sequence continues at coordinate 2,361,198 of CM064963.1, read as the reverse complement.
CTGATTGGCAGTCGCAATCTTGACCACATTATCCGAATCAGACGGATCTCTGGGATGAACCACAAGAGCAGTTGGAGCTTGATGCTTATCTTTACTCTTCTTACAGACATAAATGTACAGTGGAATAGCAAGAAAAACCAAAAGTAGAGAACCAGCAATAGGAACCACAACTATAGATATCTTTGACTTCGAGTCCTTTTTTTCGGGTGACTGTTCACCGGGTTTAAAGATCACAGAGCTTGAACTGTTGGGTCGTGAAGATGGTACAGACGACGTGGGTGAATCTGCGGGAGTTGTGCTGTTGTTTGGTGAAGGATTTGCTCCCGGAGGATTAGAAGTCAGCTTTGGATTTCCATTTAGAACAAGTTTCAAAGGGGTGGTAAATTTAGGCAAAGGTGGGGAAATATTGTTATTACTCAAATCAAGAATAGACAGAGATTTCAAACTAGTCCAACTAGATGGAACAAAACCAGAAAGATTATTTGATTCAAGATAAATGCGAGTAACGGTTTCAAGGTTCGCGATTGAAGGACTCAAGGTCCCAGAAAGATTAGACTTGGGCAAGTTTATAACACTAACTTTTTGGTTATCGTCACAGCTTATTCCCCACCAACGTCCGTCACAAGGGTTGTTTCCAGACCATGATTCAACAAGCCTAGAAGGATAATTCACCCCATCAAGAAACTCTAAAAGTGCCATAACCTCAGGGGCACATACTGCTCCTTGTTTGGTTTGACAAAAAGAGTTGGACATAAAACTAACATTAGTAGCCTTGAACTTAGGAACTGGTCCCATAAAATGATTATTATTCAAATCAAGATTGTCTAATGGCATATTTGCTAAACTTTCAGGGATTAATCCAACAAGGTTATTTGTATTCACACTGAGATCCTTCAGATTTGTTAGATTACCAATCTCTACTGGGATTTTACCTGAAAATTGATTCCCATGGAGCCAAAGATGTGTAAGTGATACCATAGTTGCAACAACATCTATTGAACCACTCATACCATCACCCGACTGATCGTTCAACCAAAGCATCTTCAGCACTGCATCCTTGAAAGTACCTGGAATAGGCCCTGCAAGCCTATTTGTAGACAACAACAAAACCTCTAAAGAAGACATAGTTCCAAGAAATTCAGGCAAAGGACCAGCTAAATTGCAGTTTATCATTGTTAAATTGATCAACTGAGCTGAATCTTGAAGCCCATTTGGCAATGACCAACCACTAGTAGCATTTAGAGGATTTCCATCTAAAGCCAAAACTTGTAGATTCACAAGTCCATCAAAAAAATCTAATGGGATTGTGTCAAACTGATTGAAATCCAAGTAAGCAAAGCTCAATTCAGATAAACCACTAAAAGATGGCAACTTTCCACTAAATTGATTCTTTTGCAACCCCAAATGTGTCAACCTAGACAACTTATTCAAGTTTTGAGGTAAAGGGCCTTTTAACCCTAACCCCATAACTTGAATCTGCTGAATTCTACTACCACTACACACAATATGTGGCCAAACTGGAGAACCACAAGGGTCTCCACCATTTTCAGGCCATTTCAAGACCTCAGGATTTTCCAACCCTTTTCTAAACTCATTAATAACAGACAAGTCATTAGGGTCAGTGACAGTGAAAACAAGTGAAGCAAAAGCAAGAAACAAAGCTACAACAAACCATATGTGGTGAAAATAAAACTCCATAGATGATCCACAAAGCAACAACATTTGAGCATTTGCATTAACATTCAACAACCAAAAAGAAAACACCCCACTACAACAAAAATCAAGAAAGCTTCAATCTTTGCCACCTAATGAGGTTGATTCTTGAAGACCCCCATGTCAAATCTTGAGACAATAAGATGTGGAAAACATGGGGTTCAGATCACTAAACCCCAAAACATAAAAAAGGAGAAAGAGAGTGATAATTGGAGTGAGAAAAAGCACAATGCTTGCTAGTTGCTACTACTATGGTGTTGTTCTTGCTGACAACACAGTAGTTTTTACAGAGTAATCCAAAAAAAATTGATCTTTTTTATGATAAATGAAGATTTAGTAGCAAGAAATGACCATATAAAAGTGGATTTTTCATCTGAAGAATGCTTACCAAGAAAGTGACAAACTTGCACCATATAATAATGGTATGTTTAGAGGGAAAATTTGTCTTGAAGACAAGAACTTGTAGGGGTATTATGGTCACTTTCATACATATATGTGTATGTATATTTAATTGGAGTAAATTTTTTTTAATTTTTTTTTATTTCATGTTTTTCATCAAGTCATATTCAAGATGGACTTGGTAGGGTTGGTTGGGAAAGGAATACAAAGTGATCGAACGGTGGATTGGTAAGTGTTCATTCATTTTTAACAAGAGGTTTCAGATTTAAGTCCTCAAGATACAGAGTCGATTTTGTTAGAGAGCGTTTACATCACTGTGAGACTTTTTCGACGCGAATGTGAATTTAATCGAACTTCAATGCAGATACTAAACAGTGGATGAGAACCCCTCTAAAATAAGTATTTGAAGTGATGAATATAACATTTGGCGAACAAATGATATTATTGAACTCTTTATAAAGTTCAGACAATTTTCTTTATTTTGAACTAATATTTAGATTTTCAATCAGGTTCAAGATCTAATTTGACATAATGTCAAAGTCAGGTTCAATACGAAGCCCTAAAAAGCTAGAAATTGTTGGAGGTGAAATACATGTTCGTAAATGTGTATGCACCGCGAATTAGAGAATAGAACTTTGGATAAAGAATATACAGATTCATATATGAAGAGGTGATGAATTAAATATCTCACATCGTGAATAAATAGAATTTTGAGCTTTTATAAGACTTTGAGCAAATCCTCATTCTCTTAGCTATTTGTTGAAATAAATGATAATATCCAAGATTTAATTTAAAAACTCTTTTTTCAGACAAAAAATCGATTACTTCAATTTCATTAAAAAAGACAAATCGCATGAAAAATCTCATATTTAAGCATAAAAAATATATCATAAATTAAAATTAATCAAAAATTTAAAACAAATATTGAATATCGAAACGAAACAAATTAAATAAAATATATCTCTCCAAAGAAAATATTGAAATTTTAGTTGTTATTACTCTATACTATCAAAATTCAAAAGTACTTCCTCTCCTCCCATCCCAAAATGTGTGGTTTACTTTATTGCAGGTTCAATATTAATTTTATTATACTTTAGACTAACTTTATTTTTTTATATATTAGAAATATTTTACAAAAGTATTTTGTTAACTACTTTATAACAGGTTCAATATTAATTATTTATTGCATGCCTAACAAGAAAACATGATTATTAATGCACATGAATATTAATTGTACCATTGAAGTTTAAGTAGTTGTATATTTGTTAAAGTTAAAAAAATTTATATTCCTACAATAATATTAGTAGGTAGAGTTTTTAATGAGTAAAACAATATAAATTTTTGAATATTTAATTTTTCATATTTTCTAAGCTAATCTTTTACCTTTCAAATTTATGATGTTATAGTGAGATATTTTTATATAAGATACTATATTGATATTTGATGATTAAATATCTTAATTTTTATAATGCAACAAATAATTTAACTATATTTGGTAACTAAGAAAAATAGAAAATATGAATTAAAAAAAATAATTTGGGCATAATTTTGGTAAATTATAATTTTCCTCTACTTGTGAGTGAACAATCATTAAGAGCCCACTTCCAACCATGTGGAGTTTGTTTAAATTTATTAGTATATAGTATTATTTTTAGGAAATAAGATTTAGATCTTGTATTTTTCATTCTTCATTCGAAATTAAGAAGTGTTATATCGGGAATTTTCTAACATGTTATCGGAAAGAAAGTTGAAAAAAAACGAACTCTTTCTTTAGAGAGAGTCGAACGAAGATGCGATGTTTGTTATTAGGTCAGAGAGAGGTCTGTAACTCGTAAGTTTGACTCTCTTAAAAATTTACTACGTGATAGGAACAGACTTCTTGTATTTTCATCTGTTTTACATATATTACTAATAAACTATTTCTGCTGTTTCAATTAATATGACATATTTTTTTTATTAGTTTGTTCGGAAAAAAAAAACATAATTCTATAGTTAAAATAATATTATTCTGACCATTTAATTTACACATTATACTCTGACAGGAATCCTTCATCAAAACGTGAATGTTATGAATATTTAAGATCACAAGTTTCAAAATGTCTATAAATTATAACTATGTGTATATACATTATAAAATATTTAAAATCATATATATATATATATATATATATATATATATATATATATATATATATATATATATATATATATATATATATATATATATATATATATATATATATATATATATATATATATATATATACATGTATCTTTTACATCATAAATTTTAAAAAGTTATTTTTTTATAAATACCATCAAATAAATTAATTTCTATTAGTGTCCTTTTATCCTACTAACTTCCAAGTAACTTCTTTTTTTCCCTTCATGGTAAAGTGGATTATTAATTTCTATATTTATTTTGCTCTATTTTGCCATTTAAGGTTCATGGAATTTGCCCCAAATGATAAGAAACTAGGTTTCAATAAGTGTATAAGTCCTTTAATATATATATATATATATATATATATATATATATATATATATATATATATTACAATATGAAAAATTAAACCCTTATCATTAACATATAATAATTCAGATGGCCAACCAACTAAGCAAAAATATGTTTAACTTTTAATTAGTAATTTTGATAAATTTAAAGTACTAATATTAAATATTTTTCTTACTCACGTTCCACGAAGTATGTTGAATATATATTGTTACTTTGTATTTAGAATAACATAATTCTACATATAATTTAAATATAACATATTTCTTACGTAAAAAGACAAGAAAAAAAAACATTTTAATTAATTTAAAGTAATGTTTACATAATGACATATATATATGTTGTTATTTCTTACGTTTGAAGTCTTTGATTCCCAGCCAACAAGCCAAGAAACAAAAATAATAAACAAAATATAATTTTAAATCACAGTTTCATCCACTAAATACTGAGGTTAATTAATGGATATCTCAAAAAAATTTAAAAAATAAAATCAATAGATGACTAGTACATATATTGGATCAATTATTCTACTTATAGAATAATACAAATATAATGGCACATTTTTTAATTTATTTGGTGTGATGATCCTACAATTTTTCTATCGTTAAATCTAAATTAAAGATAGCGAATTTAAATTTTAATGAGGAATATTTTCCTATTGAATGGATTTTATGTAGTATAAATTTAAATAAGTCGAATCCTTAATATATATTTTTTGTTTAAATGTTGAATCTTTTCTTTATTGTAAGAAGTATTAAATTAATTGATTATGTCGTATGGTCTAATAATCAATAAAGTTGAGATAATTATGTGATTTCAAATTTAAATTTAACGAAGACAAAAATATTTCGTGATATTTTTTCTTGTGTCTTAACCTTAGAAGTAGAAACATCTGATATTGAGCTAACGGAAATAGTATACACTCGGAAAAAATATAGTTATGGTGCATATAAATTGACTCAAACACCGCAATCATAAGGAACAACAATAGCTACCATATCTTACTCCCAAAAAAAAATAAGATCGACAGTATCAATCATCAAAATTTCATTCAAACTTAATGCATATCAAATAACACAAAACAAAATAAATATCGTGTATAATAATTCATCATAAACTGATATATTTTATGTTATCTGACAATTTATCGTAAACCTCTTCGTTTTTCTCATACCAAAACCTGAAATTAGTAGTAGCGAGTAAATTTATACAAACGGACTTGAACACCATCGTTATAAAAAAGTATATAGTTATTTTTACAAACAGACTCGAACAACACCGTTATTAAAAAATACATAGTTATTTTTAAGTGTGACATTATTTTGGTAGGGCATGCTTTGCAAAGCAAGCCTAACCACAAAGGTGAAGACAAAATGAGGTCCCATTTGTGGGGACTTAAGTCCAAATTAGTCAAAAAGTTGGGGCCATAATAATACTTTTATAATTAACTTTTTGTTTTGCCTTAATTTCAAAAAAAAAAATGCTAATTACTATTTAATTAAAAGAAAATATTTTTGTCTTTGAATTGACAAAAATCTTATGTTATGTCTAAAGTTTATTTAGGGACTATTAGGTCGGTGTTGGAATTACCCTTCTAAGTGCTACAAATTTCACAAATGCCATTTAAGATTAGTATTATTAATCACATTTAAACCCTAATTATTGAAGAAATCACAAGTAGTAATAAATAAAAAAAATTAAAGTGAGTGGTAATTCAATATCACAACCATATTAAGTTGCATTTTAGAGGTTTAAAGTTTAAAAAAGATGTGATTTTTTATTGAACATTTTTGTCATAATATCATTGAGAAAGCGAGATTTTAAATTCGTCGAAAATATATTCAATGAATTAATTTTTGACAATTTTTAATCGGAATTTTCCCATTGAAAATTCGTGTGTTATAAGCATTTTTTTCCATTCAACATCAATCTTGCATTTTAAGAATGTATAGAGTTCGATTGTCAAATTATTCATGTCTTTTTTATTAATTGCTCATTCTAGGTTTTTTACTTTTAAACGTAATACGACAATTTCCATTAATGATAATAAGATAGATTAGACTAATTTGTCAATGAAAAATTAATTCTAGTTTTGACACTAAGCAAATATGTGTTAGTCCATTAATTGGCAATTAATAACATATACATCAAAGAAAAAAAAATCTAAAGTCAATCCTTTTGAAATTTGAGCAATATGATTCAACTAATTATAACAAAAAATTCTAATAACTTCTTCTTTCTCTTTTTGGAATATTGAAAATGCATTTCATCTTATAACTTATTAGACTTGTTTTAAAACTAAAATGAAAATATCTAAAACAATTATAATTATAACGCCTCAATCCCAAACAATTTAAGTTGGTTATATGGATCCTTACTTCTAGTGACGGAGTTACATACAGTTGAAGAGTGTTAATCGATATTTCTTCGTCGAAAAATTATCTGTAGCTAGAATAAAAATATTTGTATGTATATATATACATATACATATACTGACGCTCTTTGACTTTTACGCGATTTTACTTCTTTATATTTTGACACTCCTTAGTCGAAATTCTGGCTTCGTCACTTTTCACTTCTTCTCGTGATACGGAGGGTAGGAGGAAGATGAGGATTGCAAAAAGGCCGACGACCAACGTAAAACGTCGATCATATCTTCGATTTAATTGGAAAACCCTTCTATCGTTAAAAAGCGAGTTTTATTAACCAGTACTTTAGCTAGTAGTCACTTTCTTATATATGACTTTCGGCTAGTTTGTGTAAGTATCTTTGTAAGCAATACTCCTAAAACTCCAACAGGAAGAAGTCGTCGTGCAAGCCGAAAACTTTGACATAATAGGAACGCCTCTTATAAGGGCTCGATCCTTATGAATCTTAAAAAAACAAAAATATAAAATTGAATAAAATAAAAATAAATATATTTTTAATTAATTATTGTCTTGCTTTATAAGATTATGCCTATAGACAAAGTGGGTCTGGTCAATATTTGGAGTAGAATTTGTGGGAATATTTTATAACATAAAATGCAAAAGCAATTGTCTGCTAAATCTAAATAAATGCCTTTTTGTCTTTGAAATATATTCCTTGTAACAAGTACCAAGTTTTAGAGTTGGATATTAATATTAACATAAAAGGTAAAATTTACAAATAATTATTTTTCATCTCTTCTAATTGAATTTTTTTTAGATATTATCATGAAATTTTAAATTTTTTTATTTTTATAACTGAAAAATCGATATCATCATGAAATTCTAATTTTTATTGGACAAAACTCGATAATAACAACTATTTTTTAACTAGTGTAATGTGAGCTTGACTCCTTCTATCTTTAGTATATTTTTTTGAAGTGCATATGATTTTTATAAAGCTTTATAATTAAGTCTAGCTAATTATAAGTAAAAATTATAATTTAATTAACTTTAATGTATGTGTGAGCCCACATAAAAGTAGAAAAAATATTTAGAATATTATAACATGGTGCATTATGTGCAACTTGGAAGTGATTTGGATTAATGGTAGTGACCAAAAAGGTGAAAATAATGCAAAAGAAATGAGAAAAGAGATTCGATATCTATTAGATATAAAAATTGAATTGTTAATGATAATTTATTAGTTAGTTTTTTAGGTGTCAACATACGTCTATCGTGCGAAGAAAATCTAAAAGAAAAGGTCTCATAACGCACAATCGACAGAAAAGTTCAATTAAATATACATAACACACGATATACTAAATCTCGAATGTTAACGAAATACATTTAGATGGTACATAACCATAATTTTATATTACTATGACCTAATTGGATACATTATCCTTTCTATAGACACTTTGGAGATTTTTCTACCTTGTTATTTTTCTTCGTTCATATTTAAATTTAATATATTTTTTTAAAAATAATAAATAAATTAGTAATTCTACTATACCAACAATAATTATTAGTTTATATATGCTAAGAAATATATAGATTTAATTATAGTATTTAACATAAGAAAATAAATAAATATAAAATAATCAATTATCTCTTGTTTTTCTAAACTAGACCAATACAAATGGACATTTATTGTTAGTATCGAAATAACCTATGATCTATCGAAAACAAGTTATTTATCTCTACAATACATAATTAAGATCTACGTAAATTCTACTCTTCTCATATCCTATTTGTAGTATTAGACAGAATACATTCTTCTTCTTCTTCTTCTTCTTCTTCTTATTATTATTATTATTATTATTATTATTATTATTATTATTATTATATAATGGATATATAAATATGAACAATCTTCTCATTTTTCAAGTAGATCTGATACATTAGTTCGATATTTCTAGAAAAAAGAATTAAAAATCAGCCACTCACTGAATTTCCAACCCCACTAATAAGAAAATGAAGAAGATTTGTTTGGACCAATAGCTATAAATTGTTGAAAAATATTAAAAATTCTTATCCACACAAGTGTGAAAAAATTGTTTGGTCCAATTGCTACATTAATCAATCAATTTGGTCCACGTTACAATGAATAATTGGTTAGTCTGCTACAATAATTTTCATTATTAAGAAAAAAATTTATTCACGTTGTTAACAATGATAATAGAATGATAAATATATTTTTTCAATTTTTATTAAAGATCGACTCTCGAATTTGAGTTTTGAGAAAGCAGTTGATCACCTTTGCTACGAAAGGCTTAGTATTATCAAAGTGAGAATTTTCCACTTCAATTTAAATTAATCGAAATCTAAAATAGATATCGAACTTCATATAGTAAATTAAAAGGGAATTCATACTTGACTTTTTATTGTATTACTCAATCACATTTTAACAGATCAACTTAGATGACTCACTAGCAAATAAACAATGAAATCTTATAAATCAAGTAGCTAAAAGATGATGAAATATATATATATATATATATATATATATATATATATATATATATATATATATATATATATATATATATATATATATATATATATATATGTCCGTAAAGCTAATTATATTTAGGTTATTACAATCAAACTTTTGTAACGATATTTTACTATGACAACTTGATTTTCTTCGAAATTAATTTCTTATACTATATTTACTTCTCTATTACAACATTCTACCTATAACATCAAGTGTTTATCGTCAAAAGGACAACTATTTTGATAAAACGTATCGAACATACCCTTTCTAAAAATTAATATTTGCGTACATTCTATTATTTTCAGATCTCACTTTACGATATAACACCGAATATATTATTGTTATTCTATGCGTATATACACATTATTTTTAGTTCAAACTATTGATTCGATGTCTATTTAGATTAATTTTTCTAAAAAAATCATTTTTCAAAATTATTTTTGTGAGTGAGGTTTTAAGCCCATTGGGCTTTTCCACTCTCAAGTTGGTGTCTAAGTCCAGTGAGTATTGTTGGGTCAAAATCGAAGCCCATCCAAATATTATGTATTTCAATTTTATTTTTTTGATCGATTTAAAGTTGTATAATTAAGATTTATCAATTTATCAAATTAATGACAATTTTTTAAATATAAAAAAGTTTTGACTAATTATCTAGTCGAAATTTTCAATACTGTTATAAAAAATGTGGTGCATCAAACACAGTTTGTTCTTTCCTTAATTAGAAGTTTCGATTTTAAACTTTGAGTTCAGAAAATTCCTTAGTGAAGAGAACACTTTCCATACACGACAAATTCGATACACAACAAATTTGAATTAGTCGAATTTCAACATGACACCATATTACGAATGAATTTCCCTTCCCCCCTAAAAAAAAGGAAAAATAATTTTTCAATACTTTTTAGGAAAAAAAGGACAAATATACTCCAAACTTTGGTAAATGATACGTCTATATCCTTCGTTATACTTTTCGTCCATCTCAACCCTTGCCGTCCAATAATCGATGCACATTTACCTCTCCTACTAATGACACCCTTTATGTATACACGTGGCAGAATCCTAATCACTACCACATTAACCAATTATTTTATAGCTATTTTTTTTTATTTGATAAATATAAATTTTATCTAGCATTTTCGAATCATAATTGGGTGGAAAAATTAATTAATTTTTTCTAAAAAATATAATTTTAAAAAATATTTTTTAATTCAGCTAGGTTTGTTTAGAACTCTTTCCCCTTCACTAGCTGAAGCCATCTTTTCGAGTAATTTTCTTCAGAAACTCAGTTTTTCTCTTCTTGAAGTTTCAATCTTTCTTTACTAATCTTCCATTAACAAGTAAGTATTGTATTAATTCTATCAATTAAGCTTTTTATTTTTTTGAAACCCAATTTTTTAGTTTAGTATTTTGTTGTGTTTGGGGACATAATTGTTGTGTATAGAACAGGAATAAAAATCAAAGGTTCAATGATTTTTGTGTAGTAACTGATATGGGGTTTCGACCCTTTACATGTTTCTTGTTTATCTTTTGTAAAGCTATGATCTTTTTTAGGTTCAGATGTTATGGTGTTCAAGCTAGTGTAATTGGTTCCTTTTATCTTATCTCTGTCTGTCGTAAAATTAACTTTGTATAGTAGCTCTTAGAGCTGATTATAATCCTCAAAGTTCTCAATATTTTGTCTAAATTGCATAATCTTTGGTGGTTTTTTTGTATAAAGGTATTAGCTATTATTAACAGCAGCAACAGAGGATAAGATGAAGTTGGATGTTAACGTTTTGAGATACCTTTCGAAAGATGATTTCAGGGTCCTTACTGCCGTTGAGATGGGAATGCGCAATGTCTGTAAAATCGTATACACCCTTTTCGACTTTGAGTTGTTTTCTTTTCAGTTTATGATGGTTCGTGTTTTGGCTTTTTCAGCATGAGATTGTGCCTTGTGAGCTCATTGACAGGATTGCTCGCCTCAAGTTAGTCCATTTTTCTGAATTGGAAATACATTAGCTGTTGTGTTGTGTTGTTATTTTTTTTCTGTTTTTTGTTTTTGTTTTTATAGTTATGTTTAATTGTTTTTAGGCATGGAGGCACATATAAAGTGTTGAAGAATTTGCTAAAGCACAAATTAGTGCATCATGACTCTTCTAAATGTGAGTGTTTTGATTGTTTTTGTTTTGTTAAAAGCTACAGTATTGGGGCTACCTTTTTGTTCTGAATTTTATTTCTTAACATTGCTGTGTAGATGATGGATTTCGACTCACCTACCTTGGTTATGATTTCCTTGCGATAAAGACTTTGGTTAATCGTGGGATTTTTAATGGAGTGGGTCGTCAAATTGGTGTTGGAAAAGAGTCTGGTAATCTTTTATCAATATTCTTGTGTTTAACTGTTGTTTTTGTTACTTTATAATTTATACTTAAATGTATCCGTTTTTTATAGATATTTTTGAGGTTGTAAAGGAAGATGGCACAGTTCTTGCAATGAAGTTGCACAGACTTGGTAGGGTTTCTTTTAGGGCAGTCAAATCAAAACGTGACTATTTGAGGCATCGTAGTAGCTACAATTGGCTGTACTTATCCCGACTTGCTGCCTTGAAAGAGTTTGCTTTTATGAAGGTAAGTGCAGCTCTCTAATTTGCCATATCGTCTTTGAATTAGGAGATCTGTTTGATATTAAACACTTGTGTAAACAGGCACTAGAAGAGCATGGATTTCCTGTTCCTCAGGCTGTAGATTGCAACCGACATTGTGTGATTATGTCACTTGTCCCAGGCTATCCACTGTAAGTATTGCACAAATATAGTAACGATGGAGATTATCTGTTATACTAGAGTTTCCTAATATCTCTGAACTTCTGTAAACTTGGTGTTATTACTTAATTACGTACCAGTACATATGCGGCATTTTTAGTCTATACCTAGCTTTATAATATTAGCCATAAGGATGCAAGAAGAGTTGTTTATTTCTAATCACCATCATAACCTGGAAAATATAGTTTTTGTGGTATTTGAGGTTTAGTATAACCATAATTTTTCAGTAATTGAGTTTTTGTATAGTAGTAATTGGATTCTCCATAGCTTGCTTTATAGCAGTTCTCCTATCATGTTCTGTGTTTTTCCTTTCTTAAGTATGTTACCTTCATCTACTTTTATATGATCAAATTATGTGGCTAAACTGACCTTTGACCTTAACTAAATTGGTAATGTTAATTTTTCTTCCCAAATACTATTTAGGGATTCTCGCTCCCGCATAAACCCTATAATCTTGGCTAATCTATTTTGTGCTTATAGCAACAACTCATTGTAATAAATGGAATGCTTGGATACTCTATTAATAGCATTATGAGAATTATGCTAATCTGTAAAAGAAATTGTTATCTATGAACTTAACCTTAGAAAAAACATATTCTTGATCTTCGGCTATCAGTGCATTATTATTGTATTTTTAGTTTCTTCTTAGAAATGGTGGCTTTAGAACTTATAGAAATGGTTATAATAGTGTGCAGGTTAGGGAGCTGCAAAACCCAGATGTGGTTTTTGAAACAATCATTGCTGCTGTTATTCGTTTGGCAGAACACGGGCTTATTCACTGTGACTTTAATGAATTTAATATAATGGTATCTTCTATTCCTTCTTTGATTTATTTAAGGTTATCATTATATTTAACTGCTTATTTTTTTGTTCCTTACGAGCTTGGTTCGCCAGTGTGCAACTGGAATATGTTGTTCCATTTTTCATTTTTAGACCTGTTCATCAGTTTGCTGATTCTCCTTGTGTGATTTATTGGATTACAGATTGATGATGATGAAAAGGTCACCATAATTGATTTCCCACAAATGGTGTCTGTCTCTCATCCTAACGCTCAAATGTAAGATATTTTCCATCTTATTCCGTCTAAACAGTCTTTCAGAATTCTGTTTCTCTTGTTAGTTCCCTCCCTTCATCTGGACCACTATGTGCGATAGATTGCTCTTAGCAAAATTGCTGTCCCTGATACAAGTTTCTACATTTTAGGTACTTTGATCGTGATGTGGAGTGCATCTATAAGTTCTTTGCAAAGCGGTTAGTGAATTACTCTTTTCTGTTTATTTGGAGAAGTTCGTCTGTTTGACCAAGACGCTACTGTGAAGACTTCTTCCACTTTATGATGTATTTTTGAGACTCATCTTATGGAGTCACTTTTTTATCCTGATAACTATTTTGCTGCTACATATGAATTTGAGACGCTGAATTTTCCTTTGAAGCGTGAGCTCATAGTTTATCTCTCTTACCTATCTTTAGGTACAATATGTCCTTTGATGAAAATGAAAATGATTCTGATGGTTTGGAGGTTGAGATAAATGAAGCTGGTCGCCCCCAATTTTCTGAAATAAACAAGAACAGCGGTTTCTTGGACAAAGAACTTGCTGCCAGTGGTTTTACGAGAAAGGATCAAGATGAGCTTGAAAAGGTACAATCAAATGGCTCGATTGCAACTAAAATTTGTGAACCTTACTAGAAGAAGAAACTTTCTGGATATAGCCTTATTCCAGTAAGAAGGGAAACAAATAAAATAAACTATGTTTAGATTGAATGACTTCTTTTGGAACCCCAATGAAGCTGACTCTCGTATTATTCTGGAAACTTAACTTTGAATATTGCTACTGTGTGTCAAATGTGATGGTATTTGTTGCTGAGTAACTTAGATATTCATATTCTATTGCCTTCTCATGAATGAAATAGACTGGCAACAAAAGAGAAGGGGAAAAAGTTTGTCTTTTAAGCTTGCAGCTTGATTTTTTGGGAACAAGTATTTTCTTTTCCTTTTATGGTATGTTGTTCCTATGTCATGGTTATTACACAGTCATGGGGATTTCTGATCCTACTTTTCCGTGCAACCCCGCAACTTTACTTATTTTAACCAAAATCTTTGGGGCTAGGCCACTTATCTTTGAAGGAGGTAAGCTTACTTAAAGGCATGAAGTTGCCGATTTTTGATTTTTCCTTTCAGAAAACCTGGGGGACTGGTTTTGTGGGATGTGCTGCAATGCTGTGAAGACACTTTTATGGCCCTGGCACATGATTACCTCGACATTGTCTGTCTTCTTGTGTCAAACATAGAAAAACTTATCGCAGCTTTGTGATATCCTGCCATTTTGAATTTGGATCGCCTGTTGTACTCGACTTTGTAGTTATTCTTTACTTTGTTTGCAGTTGATTGAGGGAGAACTTGAAAATCATTCAGATTCTGACGATGAAGGAACTGCTGATGAAGAAGATGAAGAAGACATTAACAACACAAACGTCAAGCAGCTCGAATCCTTGGACTTGGCGAAGGTAATTCATCTTTCTCCACTAAGAAACAATGAGAGAAGAGGCAAAGACTTGTAGTGATCTCACTACAGATTAAAGTCGTAACATGAAATGTTTCTGGTTCGTTTGGTTGATAGGAGAATTTGGGACCCAATTCTCTATACTATTCTTTATTATTTGAACATAGTAATGTGCTACTTTAATATGAATTTCACCCGAAATATGGAAACATCAGATGAGCCTCAAACAGTTCTCGTATAAATCTAAATAAAAAACGAGATGACAACTGATGAACCATTTTTCTACATACTACGCTTTGCTGTAAAGCAAAAGAGAACATTTCCTGTGTCTCTTGGCATTTACTAGAGATATTCTCTTGCAGGAAGACGTTAATCATCAAACTGGGGATGATAAGCACGACGATAACCATCAAGTTGGGGATGAACATGATCCCGAGGAAGAGGAAGAGGAAGAGGCCGAGTCTGAAGATGATCCTGAACTAGAGAAAAGCCTGAGCAAGCAGAGGAAGAAGGCTATCCAGGCTGCCCATCGGGGCAAGAGGAACTTTGCCTCGAGGAATACATACAAAGACAAAGGTGGGAAGTCCTCACAGAACTCAAAGGTCCATAAGCAATTGAGTGGCTGGTGAAGTATACACACTATTAAAGAATATGCAATCCAGTGTCTTTGAAGGCCAATCCACGGAATTTCTTTTGCGCGAAGGCGTTGAAGAGAATATTATCATATAAAAACTAGCTATCGATAAGTTACTGAGTGATTCAGTTTCGACTCAGATATATACATTGTCCTAAATGTCTGTCTGGTGTATATTTAAAATTTTGGTAGCATGTTTGGCAGAACATATAGGCTCAAGATTGTTAAATGTGTATTTGTTGTTTACTAAAGATTATAAATCAAGAACAGCTATGTAGTTGTGAAGAACTACTTCAGATATTCTATTGCTGGTTATACTTCTGCTATTTTCGATTGATTTTCCTGTCGATTATATCTCGACGTATCAAACGAAGATCAATTACCTGGTGACCAAGTTCGTTTTTCTGTGATATATTACGTTATCGATAGAGGGAGTTGATATGTGAAACCATAAAATACACTGAAAAAGGAACATATCTGAGATTAAACTTCACAAATCTGCAATCACATTACAACTTCTTTTGGAGGCAAAACAACACATAATAAAGTGTACAACAGATACAGAGCGTCAAGACATATAGCTAGAAGCTCACATGTATATTAAAAAGAAAGCTCAGTTTCCGACTCTATAGCGCGTTATTACATATCAAGAAATGATACTAGCTAGTCGTAGGTGGCAAAACTGCGAGACTAGGTTCAACAACCCGGAGCAAGCCAGTTGCTAGCCTTGTTGTTAGATCTTCTGCAGATACTTTCATCACATCCCTCCGCATACCAATATCAGCTGCATAGCGACTGGCACAATAGACCCCAACAGCTGTTGCTACCATCCCATAAACGTTGGTGGTGACTAGACGTAGTGGTGTTGACATAACAGCTGCAAGTGGTCCACCGATTATAGACACTGCTTGTCCACTTTGTCCCATTGTACTATCATCTACCACGAGTAGTCCTGTCTTACAGTAGATGGCAAAGTCCTCACAGTTGTTCTTGAACACATTGTACAGTCCAAAGCCATTTGTAAGGAGGTAGTTTGCTCGATGGACTACAATGTCATCTGGATCCGAGACTGCAAGAGTGCATGTTCCTCCACGTGCTTTTGCGAGGAAGATAGCAGGAGTTACAGCATATTCAAAGCGATAGAGGATACCTCCAGCAAGAAAGCAGTCCAAACATGACGAGACTACTCCGTGACCATCAGATGGTGGGGTGCAAACAGTACAAGGAACAGTAGATCGATTTGGAATTGAACTTACCAAAATATGATCCAGAATGGTTCCAGTTCCTACTTCTTGACCACGTCTTGTGAAGTGAATGACTTTATTATCCCCAACATAGATACCTGTTATTTAGGCATATCCAATAGTATTACAAAATAATCTTTGTTTTCTATAGTTTATTAATCAAGGTAATCAGGAAACTAGATGGTCGATGTGGATTCAGAAGCATAAGCAAGATCAAACTTAAATAACATGCCAAAGCGCAAACATTTGGATAACATTATCTATGCACTTCAAATCTTCTTTAGACTAATGTGGTGAATACTGGCAACGGGCCAATTGCCTTGAACTTACAGAAAGACCGATAACCCTTCACTGTAGCAAGCAAATTACTACAGGATTTTACGAATAACATCAGTGGATCATCTTCTCTTCTATAATTAACTGCTTTATTAAGTGAATGAGCTACAACCCATATTGGCAAAGCCCTCTAAGGTCTATCACTAAGCACATAGTCAAGAAAAAGGTAACCCCTAAGAATTACTTGATCAAAGAAATGGATCACTCACATAACACATTCCGTTCCTAATTGCTTATGATAACCGCGCATTCCACAAGAGGTACCTACTACCTCCCACCGACACATGTACCACAAAAATCTATCCACCAGGCTTAGACAAAATGAAAAGAACATATTCCAAGTATTCGTACTTGAACAAAGTTTTTATCAATTTAACTAGTTATAGTCTAAAAACATAGAAACAACAGAGACTTAGCAAAATCTAAATACTCACAGACACAATTCAAAAAGAAAACACAATTGCCTTGAAAATTCAATGCTATCAACAAATCTAGAACAACCCCATGTATTATCTCATTTCCATAATTAACCGAGATACCTCATACCTACAACCTCCCACCAAGAAGTTACAAACGGGGAAAAAATCACTTGCGATTTGAACCAGACACCTCATGGTTCCACAAGCATAGGTACACATCCAACTAAACATTATTTACCATAAAGAACACGTTTTTTTCTATATCAACATTAAATGCTATCAACAAATCTAGAACAACCCCATGTATTATCTCATTTCCATAATTAACTGAGATACCTGCCACCTCCCACCAACAACAAGTCACAAACGAGGGAAAAATCACTTGCGATTTGAACCAGACACCTCATGGTTCCACGCCAATAGGTACATATCCAATTAAACATTATTTACCATAAAGAACAAATTCTTTCTACATTCAACATTAAATGCTATCAACAAATCTAGAACAACCCATGTATTATCTCATTTCCATAATTAACTGAGACACCTCATACCTGCCACCTCCTACCAACAAATTACAAACAGGGAAAAAATCACTTGCAGTTTGAACCAGAAAACTCATGGTTCCACACCCATAGGTACATATCCAATTAAATATTATTTACCATAAAAAAACAAGTTTTTTTTACTACACCAACCTTAAATGCTATCAATAAATCTAGAACAACCCCATGTATTATCACAATTCTCGAAACACCTGCCACCTCCCACCAACAAGTTAACAAATAAGAAAAAAAGGAATTTGAACCCGAGACCTCATGGTTCTACACCCTTGGATACATATCCAATCAAACATTATTTACCATAAAGAACATTTTTTTTTTACATCAACATTTAACATCAGATTAAAGCCTTTTTTAATGTTCATCTACTCAAATCAACATTATTTAACATAAAAAACAAGTTTTTATTTTTCTACATCAACATTAAGATATCAAATTAAACCAGAAAATTTCAGATTCTAACCATGATGGGCATAAATATAAGCAGTACGCCAAGAATAAATATGATCTCCAGGTTTGAGGCTGCTTCTATCAATTCTGTCAATCATTTCACCAAAAACGAACAAAACAAAGATATAAATCAGTAAAAACTTCAAAACCCCACCAAAAAAATTGAAAAAAAATTGTGAAAAAATTGGAAAAAATCAGATTACCTATTAGAAAGCAACCCCATTTCTTAATTTTTTTGGATAAACAGAAGGATATGATGAATCTTTTGTGCTGAAAATTTGATCAAGAACAACAGTTTTTGCTTATTAAGTAAATGATAGACACAGAAGACGCGTATCCTTCGTGGTTTTTTGTGTCTGCTTTACGGCACGCATTTCGATGGAATTTGAAGATGTGAAATGAACAAAATTACCCTTTTGCATTATGTAAACTTCTCTATTAAGAAAACATGTGTGTGGGAGGTGGGGGGGGTGGGTGGGGGGTGGGTGTGGGGTGGGGTGGGGGGTTGTGGTGGGGTGGGGGTGGGGTGGGGGTGGTGGGTGGGTGGGGGGGTGGGGGTGGGTGGTGGTGGGGTGGGGGTGGGGTGGGGGTGAGGTGGTGGTGGGGTTGGTGGTGGAGGTGGGGGAGGGATATATTCTTTCGAGGAAAAAGATAATAATTATATATATATCTCCGAATTATAATATA
Organism: Solanum chilense; assembly: GCA_032847665.1. Classification (NCBI taxonomy): domain Eukaryota; kingdom Viridiplantae; phylum Streptophyta; class Magnoliopsida; order Solanales; family Solanaceae; genus Solanum; species Solanum chilense. The sequence goes on along the minus strand of CM064963.1, from coordinate 2,342,035 downwards.
TATTATGCAGATATCCTCCGTCATATTTTTGGGACATGACTGTCTCTGCCGTAAAAAAACTAGAGCGTATATAACCTTTATACTAACAGATATACACGTGTCATAATCTTATCCACCGACCGAACATCGGATCGATGGATAAGATTGCGCCACGTGTCCCTATTTAATCTTCCGTTAGAGTGAAGACATATACACTCTAGTTTTTGGACGACATAGACAATAACGTCTCAAAAGTATGACGGAGGGTCTTTGCATACCATTTATGATAGTTTGATTTATCCTTTTCTTCTAAATATAAGGGATTTTTTGGTAGCGGTATAAAACAAATCTCATTCATGTATTAGAGTCTATAGGTTATAACTCATATAACTTTTGATATGTGGATAAGAAAAAAGTTAGTAATTCATATATAATATTAATATCACGTTTGGTTGATAATTTTAAGGATGAAAAATTTGTGGTTTATGTATATGAACAGACGTGCACGTGTCATAATCTTATCCACTGATCTAACATTTATTAAATATCGAATTGACGAATTAGATTGCGTCACATATCCCTATTTAGTCTTCAGTTACAATTAAAGGGCACATATGCTCTTGTTTTTACACAAACAAAGATTTACCGATGTTCCAAAAATATGACGAAAAAAATCTGACATATACATAAAGTTTAGCAAGAATATGACCTTAAATATAAGAGATTGCTAGTGGTATAAAACAAATCTTTTAGAGTCGATAGACTATAACTCATACGACGTTTGACACGTGGATAAGAAAAAAGTTGAGTAATTCATATATAATATTACTACCACGTTTGGTTGACAATTTTAAGGGTGAAAATTTGTGAATTATCTATATTAACGGATATATACGTGTCATTATCTTATTCATCGACCTAACAATTATCAAATATCGGATCAACGAATTAAATTGCGCCACGTATCTCTATTTAGTCATCCGATATAATGGAAGGGGAACATAGACTCTTGTTTTTCCGCCAATATTCCAAAAATATAACGAAAGAATATACATATCCTTTACGATAATTTGAAGGTATATTTGATGCTATTATATTCACAATCCACAAACTAGGCCCAATCCGTTCACAGTCCAGGCCCAATCACATCACCAAAATCCACGTCATCGAATCACATCCATCCACGTCATCTCCCGGGAATCTAGCGAGTACAGGTGTCATCCTACGTGTCATTCCACCATTGTTAAAAGCTTCAATTTTCAACCACTCATTCTTCTTCTTCTCCAAATTTTCAGGAAGAAGAAATAACAGAGCAATTGCTAAAACCCTAGAGAAAAATGATGAATTTCAAGCCGCCGGAGACTAAAACGACGCCGTCATCGTCGTCGTATTCGTCTACGGCGGAGAAAGCGTTTTCATTGATATCTAAAGGATGGAAAGAGGTTCGTTCTTCCGCCGACGCAGATCTACAACTCATCAGAAACAGAGCTAAGGAACTCGAAAACTTCCTTAACTCAGTACCAACAATTACCGCTACCGCAACTGCAACTGCAACTACTCCGGGAGAAATTGATTTTGTTAAGAAGCTCCGTCCAAAATTATCGGAAATACGTAGGGCTTATTCGTCGCCGGACTTCAATTGGGCACCGAAAGGGAAGCTTAGGATCGATTTATCGGGAATTACGAATGCGATTGTGACGGAATCGGAAGATGAGAAATTGGGGAAATGGAGAAGAGAGAAGAGGTTTAAGGATGAAAAGCAATTTGGGGAATTGAGTAATTGGGAACCAATTAGGGCTTTTAGGAATCGATTAAGAGAGATGGAGGTTGAGATTAAGAGTTCGAATTCGTCTTCTCCGGTGGAGATTTTCGAAGGGATTAAGAATAGTGAATTTATGGAGAAAGTAAAATCGAGCTTCGTAAGTTTTTTCTTCCATTATTGTATTGTTTCGTTGTCGCTATCGTTAATGCTCTCATTTAACCCCCTCTCGTGAGATTATACTGAATATATTGTTGTCGTTGTTACGACTCTCATTGTATGTATTTCCCTTTTCAAAATGCTTCATTTAAGTCGAGAGTCTATCAGAAACAACGTCTTCTATCTCTACAAGATAGGAGTAAGGTCTACGTACACTCTAGTGGGATTACATGATACGCGTAAAGTCTGTATACACTTTATCCTCTACTTGTGGAATTACATGATAGGAGTAAGGTCTGCGTACACTCTATCTTTCGCAGACTCTACTTGTGGGATTACATGATACGAGTAAGGTCTGCGTACATTTCTATCCTCATAGGAGTAAGGTCTGTGTACACTCTATCCTTCGTAGACTCTACTTGTGGGATTACATTGGGTATGTTGTTGTTGATTGTTACAAAAGAGAAAAGTGGTGGCTTTTTGGGCAAAAGAACCAAAAAGTTACTACCTTTTTCTTTTGTAGAAACAGCCCGAAAAAAAAGGAGTTCACGAAACGTTTTTTTTTTTGTCAAAAATTTAAGTTTTGAGCTTTTCGAGCCAATGCGACAATGTTAATGTTATGTTTATGTACGAGGAAGCAGAATTACTTAAAATAAGGCTAACTAGTTGAAGGTGATTTGCTTCACGGACTAGCTATGGAGGAATTATAGCACGAAGATTATCGTGTGTGAATTGTGATCTATATATATAGTTTTTACGCAGTCAATAATTTATGTAAGTGTTAGTTATACGAGTTTTACACTAGAAGCTAAATTTCTACTTGTAATGTAGAGTTGTATGCCGATTTTTTTTAGAAGAGAGTTTGATATGAAACATAGAATTGATCCGACTTGCTACTTATCATGGCTTTCCTTTTCACATGATTAATCTGCTGTTTTTGTGTTTTGTCTAATGATTTTTCAGAAGTCAATTTGCAAGGAACCAGAAGAGTCGAAGGTTAGTGTCTTGCTTTTACATTTAGTGAAGTTGTAATTGCAAGGTTTTAGATGTGTTAGAACTTTTCAACGAGTTGTGTAAATCATGCTTTGCTTTGTCGGTTAAGGTAGGCTAGTTTGAAATGACGATTTTGATTGAAGAACAGCGAAGAAACATAACCTTATAAACCGACCATATTAATGTTTTACTAGAAAATGAAGCTATTGGTTCCTTTACATGATCTTTGTCTATGCAGGGAGTTCCGCCACTGGACGTGCCAGAGTTGTTAGCATATTTGGTTAGACAGTCAAGCCCATTTTTGGATCAAATTGGCATAAGAAGAGGTAATAGTCTGTCAAACGGTTTGTGGTTTTTGTAAACTTGTAGGTTCGATCTGAGTTTGTGTTTCTCTGGATTGTTCTACTTGCAATAGATATCTCAGACAAGATCGTTGAGAGTTTATGCAGCAAACGGCGAAACAAGCTTTTATTACGTGCTTTACCTGAAGGAGATTCTTCCCTGGTCGAAGGCGATAATATGAATGATGAACTAGAACTACGAATTGCCAGTGTACTACAAAGTACTGGTCATCATTATGAAGGTGGGTTTTGGAGCAATTCGACAAAGCAAAACGTATCAGATGGTAAAAGACATGTAGCCATAGTCACAACTGCTAGCCTTCCGTGGATGACAGGAACAGCTGTCAATCCTCTCTTCCGAGCGGCTTATTTGGCCAAGTCTGAAAAGCAGAACGTTACACTCTTGGTTCCATGGCTATGTAAATCGGACCAAGAACTAGTTTATCCAAACAACCTTACATTTAGTTCACCAGAAGAGCAGGAACTCTACATACGGAATTGGCTTGAGGAAAGAGTCGGTTTCAAGACCGATTTCAAGATCTCGTTTTATCCTGGAAAGGTATTTCATGCGAACTTACTGCATATTATTCAGTAAAACAAAATGATGTTACTGAAAGATGCTGTGATTATTTGACACTTCGTTTTCCTCTCCAGTTCTCCAAGGAAAGGCGAAGTATACTACCAGCTGGAGATACTACTCAGTTTATTCCATCATGGGATGCTGATATTGCAATCTTAGAGGAGCCAGAACATCTAAACTGGTACCACCATGGCAAACGTTGGACCGATAAGTTTAACCATGTCGTTGGTATTGTTCACACAAATTATTTGGAGTATATCAAAAGAGAGAAGAATGGGGCTCTTCAAGCTTTCCTTGTGAAACACGTAAATAATTGGGTCACAAGAGCGCATTGTGACAAGGTAAAATTCTTACATATTGATTGAATTCTCCAAGAAGGAAGTAGGAAAAGTTGTTGACCAAAAGATGCGTTAGCACTTTGAAATTTGTTTATCGTGTCTAATTATTTTATTTATCCCGGTTCTCTGATGGAAATGCTAATTTCGTTGTTTAGGTGCTTCGCCTTTCTGCTGCTACTCAGGATTTACCCAGGTCTGTGGTCTGCAACGTTCATGGTGTAAATCCGAAGTTCTTGAAAATTGGAGAAAAAATGGCTGCAGAAAGACAAAGCGGTCAGCAAGTTTTCTCTAAAGGTGCATACTTCTTGGGAAAAATGGTTTGGGCTAAGGGTTACAGGGAGTTAATAGACCTTTTAGCGAAGCACAAAAGTGACCTTGATGGTTTTAATATGGATTTGTTTGGCAACGGGGAAGACGCTCATGAAGTGCAGACAACAGCTAGGACGTTAAATTTGAATGTCAACTTCATGAAAGGCAGAGACCACGCGGATGATTCTCTTCATAGGTATGAAATATGAATCCTTTTAATAGAACCCCTTTTAGTTTTTCTACGAAGATGCTGCTGGTAATATGTTATATCATAAAGCTGCTTTAATACTTCGATCTTTAGATAGAACATAGGCTCTACCTATACTTTACACACGCATACGTAGACTTGAAAGCATATTTTTTGGTTCTTGAATGGATTTGAAAGGCGATTGTTATGATCTTAGTCACTTGCGTAAAAAATGTACTTCATGGTTCATCTTTCCTGATCGATAAATTTTTACTTGCAGTTATAAAGTCTTTATAAATCCTAGTATCAGCGATGTACTCTGTACAGCTACAGCTGAGGCACTCGCTATGGGGAAATTTGTAGTTTGTGCAGATCATCCGTCTAATGAGTTCTTCCAGGCATTTCCTAACTGCTTGACGTATAAGACATCAGAAGACTTTGTAACAAAGGTTAAAGAGGCAATGACCGGTGAACCTCAGCCTCTAACTCCCGAGGAACAATATAAGCTTTCGTGGGAAGCTGCAACACAGAGATTCATCGAATATTCTGATCTCGATAAGGTTTTAACTAGTGAAAAAGGCGGTGACAGGAGAAAAACCAGGATCAAAGGCATAGGAAAATCAGTTTCCATGCCAAATCTCGGAGGGATGGTTGACGGGAGTCTGGCATTCGCACAGTATTGTCTCACAGGGAACGAGTTCGTGAGGTGGTGTTCTGGTGCAACACCGGGAACACGAGATTTTGACCAGCAGCATTGTGAAGATCTCAATCTCTTACCTCCCCAGGTAGAAAACCCAATTTATGGCTGGTAGTTATATATATATACATCTCATTTGACCTGTATAGGTGTGATGTAACTTGGATACTCATAACTCCAATCGTTACCTGGTATTAGTGTCGTAACCAGGATTTTCACGTAAAAAGTCATTTTGATCTTATATATAGCGTATTTTTTTTTTGCAAAGAGATTCGGATGAAACCCTTCGTGTTCCCTAGCTCCACCTCTGCACTAGTGTTTCAGGTTTTATTTTGATGATTTTTGTAACTAGTGATGCAGCAAGAAAAGTAAATAGGATGTGTAAAATTTGTAAAATTATGATATATGTTCTTTGTATATCTAAAATGTGTCAAATTATTTTTTTCATGTATTTTTGTAAATTAAATATATGAAATTTCACTTTGTAGAGCAAAAACTAACTTGTATTACACACACAAAATAATATTGAAAGGGAATTAAATACTTGAACAAATTTCACTACACTTTCATATGCAATTATTTACAATTTTCTATTTAAAAAAATTAAATGCTATCATAAACCTTTGTATCGACTAAATTTACAAAGTCTCCTTTTTTTTCTGTCGTTTTCATCTCCTCTACTATTGTTGTTACGGTAATCAATATAGATTCAAGAAATTGAATGCTATTATTAAACTTTATATCTGTTAAGTCTGTTAGTTCTACTTTCTTCTCTGTCATTTCCATCTCTTCCACTTTTGTTGTTGTCGTGTTTCTACGTATCCCGATAACAATAGATTCTCTTTCTGTCGTAAATAGTGGATTATTCACTTGATCGCCCCCTCTAGGACTGTTAGTACTCCTTTTGTTGATTCAACAAATTGAATGCTGTTATAAAGCTTTATATCGACTAAGTCCATAAAATCTCCGATCTTTTTTGGCGTTATAATCTCTTCCACTATAGCCATTGCGGTGCTTCCACGTATCCAAATAACAAAAGATTCTTCTTTTGTTGCATTTATTGTATTATTCACTTGATTCACCTCTTCTACTACCACTTCCCCCTTTGATTCTACATTCTCACCTATCTCGATCGTAACAAAATCACCACCATCCATCTCATCCTCCACCGTAGGATTCACAGTCCCACGGTGCAATATCCGCGGCCGATGCGATCGTGATGCTGTTGCCAACGACATACTCTTTTTCTCGAAACGTGCTTTGCTCGAAAGCTCCTCGATAGCCTTAGAGATCTCGTCGACACATTTAGTAACGGCTATAAGTAAGGACACGACGGATGCGGTGGGGACACAGTCCATGACGCGCGATTCATCGTATCGAAAAAAGGTTTTTGAAGTGCCTAGTGTGAGTTTTAGGTCATCAATGACATTTTTTGTGTTACATATATAAGAAATTGGTTGTGCCATAGTTTTAATGGACAATGCAAATTCTTTTAATGCATTTTTAGATTCCATAATCATTTTTTTGCATACTTCTTCTGTCCTCTTCTCAAATTCATTTGGTGCCTACAAAATTAACAATTAATAATATGTTAATTTGACTATATATATATATACCATAAAATTTAAGTTATATATATTAAACAAACTTTTATACTATTAAAAACATAAGTTGATCTCTCAATAAACAAAAGAAATAATATATTATATTTTGTTTTAATTTATGTAGCATTATTGATTTTTGACTTTTGGTGTTACAAAATGTTTGACCATTCAAAATTTATATAATTGTATTAAGTTGTTCTATGTTTTAAATATCTGATACTCTTTTAGTAATTATTCGGGTTTTGACTATGTAAAAATTATAAAATCATATCGTGATACATTATTGTGCAAAAGTAGGTTATCCTCTTGAATATATATCATGAGACACGATATTTTTTAACTGTTTCTAGTAATTCGTACAAGCCCCCCCTCCCCCCCCCAAATCTTTGAATTTTTATTTTGTAAAAATTATAAAGTCATATCGCGGTACATTATTGTGCAAAAGTAGGTTATCCTCTTTAATATATATCATGAGAGACGATATTTTTTAACTGTTTCTAGTAATTCTTACAAGCCCCCCTCCCCCCAAATCTTTGAATTTTTACTCTGTAAAAATAAAGTCATATCGCGGTACATTATTGTGCAAGTAGGTTATCCTCTTTAATATATATCATAAGACATGATATTTTTTAACTGTTTCTAGTAATTCATACAAGCCTCCTCCCCCCCTCACAAATCTTTGAATTTTTACTCTGTAAAAATTATGAAGTCATATCGCGGTACATTATAGGGCAAGTAGGTTATCCTCTTTAATATATGTCATGCGACACGATATTTTTTAACTGTTTCTAGTAATTTGTACAAGTACCCCCTCCCACCCCCACACCTCGAAATGTATATCACTAGGTGAAAAAAAAAGTAGGGTTTGAAAAGATCAGAACGTTTAATATATGTACCTGAGATTTAGAGTTTATGTGACTATTAAGAGCTAGAAGATGGCAAGCACATTTTCTAACAAGACTACCAGTCTTCAAGTATTGTTTCCATGGATGGTTAAACTTGAAACCTCCATGAGGGGGTTCCCACCATGCTAAGTTTGCCTAAAAAAATCGAATAAATAATATATTATCAGTATAATTTAACTTATCATATCATGTTGCTGAATATCTAGTTTAAGTATTGTCAATCAATGTTGTTAACTAAAGTCATTCATAATACGAAGTTCTTTTGTATCGTTAATGAATAAAATTTAAATTCTGAAAGTCGTTATAAAGTGACTCTCATGCATGTGTTACAAAGTTGATTTTAAAAAAAAGTAAGAAAATGTCTCATCATATGTAGAAAAATAATAAATACTCAAATAATAGTAACCTTTCTTCTGGATGCAATAAAACTAGTAATGAAAAATTATTACTTTTTCTTTAATTTAAAATTATAATAATTATAATATAATTTACTTACCAAAGATTCTTCATTGGCCTTAGAACCAATAATACTTAATAAAGCTTCATGAAATCCTTTTTCATTATTGTTGTTACCTTCAACACTTTTTATCTCAGAAATGTGAAAATATTCACTTCCAAATCCTGTAAAAACAACCAAAAAAAAAAATTAAAATTTTTCAATTTGATGCTCCATATAAATTCCTAAGTTAATCATGTGACAAAATGTTAAGTATTATTTCGTATGTTTCAGTTTATGTAACTGTGTTTGATTATATTTTAAAAAAATAATATATTTTTTCTATTTTTTAGATTTTGACGCTCCTATTAAGAAAATAATTTAATAATGTTACTTAATAAGGGGGACAATTGCTTAACTAGATAAGACAAAATTCAAAAAATTAGAAAATCATTTAATGTGAACCATAGGGAGTATGACATAGGGGTCATATTTTGAAAGGTTAGGTAAAGTTAAATAATTTCTAAATTAAAAATAAAATAAAGTCATATAAATCGAAACAAACCTTCTAGATAGCTCGCTAGCTTTTCAAGGTTGATACTAGCAAGCTTATGAAGATCTTCTCCGGCCCACACTGGACGAATAACCATTGAGATGAACATGACGGTGAAAACACCGATAAAAATAGTAGATATTCGTCGATGAGCTAATTCAAAAATATTTTCTGTTCGATAACAGGAGACGGCAACCAAACTAAAGGTCAAGACAAATATCATGGTTCCATAGTCATACCTCCTCTTAATATGAGGGTAAAATCTCGTAAATGTACCTAAAGCACCTGTATATATATCATTATAAATAAAGTTAAATTTATCCTTAATTCGTTTCGATTTATATAATTCTATTTTTAAAAACTACTAGTTTATCCAATAAAAATAAAATCTTTTTTTTAAACTTCTCATTTTATCTTTAATGAAAAACAATGTAAATGTTATGACATACTTACGAGACAAAAATTTACAAACAACCACATTTTATCTTAGTAGAAAAATACTTATATTTTTATTTACAACTTCATATATTTATGATTTTTTTTTTTAAAGACATTCAAAAAATGACCATAAGTTTTAACAGTATTTTTTTTATAGTAAATTTATTTAGATCATAAATTTCAAAAAATATATATATTTTTTGAGATAATGCACGAGTACTCTCTCAATCTACGTCCGAAATCTCAGAAATATACTTATATTATACTAAGGTCCTATTACCCTCCTGACTTATTTTATTAATAATTTTATACCCCTTTTCGGCGTACGTGGCACTAACTTATGGGTTCAACGCGATTGACTTTTTTTTTCAAGTTAGTGCCACGTAAACGAAAAGGGGTAGAAAATTACATATAAATATGTTCAGGGGATAGTAGGACCTTAATATAGTATAAGTGTGTCTCTGAAATTTCGGATATAAGTTGAGAGGATACTTATTATTTTCCATATTTTTTTCTGAAACTTATTAGTTGAGATTAGTCAAATAGATTCACATAGTAGACTTCACTCACTTTAACATTTTTTTTATTTTTTTGCTATTATTTTATTATATAATATACTTTGCATTTTCATACCTACAATAAAGACCAAAACTCCAAGAACTATAGGATTTGGACCTTCTCTCCCAATTAATTCAGCTAAATAATTAGCTCCAAGACCAAATGCACCAGCTAGGGCTGTACCAGTTCCTCTATTTATGCTCTTTGATATGGTTGCACCTGAATAAATAAATAAATAAATAATTTAAAAAATTAGATAATTCGTAGCTAATATAATTTTCGATAATTCATCCCTGATATGTCATTAGATAATAATTTTTTTTGCTATTTAGTAACGAAATTGAAAAATTAGCTGTGAACCTCATCGCTAAACATAGCTCACATCTAATAATTATCTAATTCATAGTTTAATAAGATGGACGATACGATTTTTTTTCCATCGATAAAAATTGGAAGATAATTATAGTAAACAAAAAAAAGAAAAAAATTACCAGCGGTGAATTCAAAAGTAACCACCACAGTCAGGATAGCCCACATTACTGGTTGATCAAAATTATGAAATAATGGTTCAGTGTAATAGAACAAAGAAACTAAAGTGAGAGCTAATCCCACTTTAAATGCATGCCAAATTTTTCTTGGATCATCTTTGCCAATTTGCTTTGTGTTTTGAGCAATTTTTTCAATTTTTTTTTGAATTTTTCTTGGAATATACTTAAGTTTGTTCCACCACTTTGTGGAAACACTATGATTTTCTTGATTTGTTGAATTAATCTCCATGAAAATAATCGTCTTTAGGTTAAGTAAAGTGTGTTGGGAGAGAAAGAAGAGAGACGAGTTAAAGTGAGGATTTTGTAATAAAAAAATCTGAAAAAACCTCAATTTATAGTTGAAAAATAAATGAGGTGGAATATTTTAATAATTTATATTTTGTACATGAGTAAGTTTTATTTTAGTGGTAGATCTTTATAATAACAAGATAATAATATCATGCTACTTCAATAGACAAATAAAATAAAATAAAAAGAGTGTAGATACTAGTAAACTAAGAAAAGTCATTATATTGAATTTGACTCTCTTATTCCTTTCTTATAGTATATATATAGATCATGAAAATCAATTATAAACCTCATAATAATACATACACAAGATATTTGTTTCATTTTAGTTATTTAAAGTGTTATCAAAAGGACATTCCTTACGATAAAAATAACATTTAGCAGAAATAATTATACATAATAACAAAGAGTGAGAAAGTCTTTACTGATATTAGTTAATTGTCATTGGATCTGGTGTCATTAAAATTTTTAGGAACATTTAGAAAGAGTGCTCAATGACGCTAAAAATACATTTTTAATGACAATTAAGTTATTATGTTAATTAATTATCGCTAAAGAATATTTTTGATATAGAATATTCGTATATACTAAATATATCAACAATGATATTTATCTTTGTAGAACACACAAGTTGTTTAGTATGATAAGTACTATTAAAAACTATTATGCTAATAATAATATCTTATCTACTCTAATTACTAAATAAAACAAAAGAGGATAGAGATACTAAACAAAAATGTCATTGAATTAATTAACTTGCTTAGTACTTAATTTTTCACAAAAATGCCATGAACATAAAAGTCATAAATCTCATATATGTATATTATGACATTTCATTTATTTTAGTATATACATTAATACATATTAAAAATCACATAAAGCTAAATGGCCAGAAAATTACAAATATTTTAATATCTTTTTTCTTGTAATTATAAATTGATTTTTCTTCATTTTTTAGTTAAAATATATTAAAGTTAAAAAAATAGAAATATTTAATAAAATAAAATAATATAGATAAAATACCATTCTAATCAATTTTCTGGCCAAATGAATTTTTCTTTAAAAATCAAGGAGATTAGTTTCCCTTTGTAGATCACACAAGTTATCATAGGTGGCCAAAATACTATAAGTACTAATAAAATAAACACTATCATAAATAACAATACTCTTTTCGTCCTAATTTCTGCGACTTTTTATTTTTCGAGAGTCAAATAATTTTTGAACGAAAATTACACATGAAATTTTTAATTCTTTTGAAATGAATTTTATATATTTGTAAATTACGTAAAAGATACTGTAAGTCACAATAATTGATAATTCAAAATATCTATGAAAAATTTACGATTAAAAATAGACTTATTTAAATTTTAAAATTCAAAAAATGCCACATAATATACAACAAAAGTCAAAAGGAGTAATATTTCATCTACTATAAAAGCCCAATATATATATATATATATACACTTTGAAAAAGAGTCATTGAATTTGACTTGCTTGATTCTTGTTACTTATTTATAGGTCTGCCTCTGAATTTTTCAAAAGAATAACACAATCATAAAAATCATAAACATATGATATTTGTTTCATTTTAGTTATTTAAAGTGTGATCAAAAGGACATTAACATTAGTACATACTAATATCAACAAGGGTATTTATGTTTGTAATATACACCACATGTTGTAGGAAGTCAAAATATTATAAGTACTTGTAGATACCTTTCTTGTAATATATATGTCTGTGAGGCGGTGTTAGGTGGATATTCATGGATTTAAACGAATTCACTAGCTTATTCGTACACTCTATATTTGTAATAAAAAATAAGTTATGTATACGAATAAATTGATTCAGAACTCCAAACTTCTAATATTGTTAATATTTCAGAAGAATTGACGTGAAAATAAAAGTCATAAATCTCATATAGTATGTAAATAAGACATATAATTCATTTTAGTTATTTAAAATTTGATTAAAAGGAGATTTTTTACATCAATACATATTAAAATCAACTAGGTTAATGTTGCTTTGTAGAGCACACAAGTTGTCATAGTAATAATAATATTTTATTTACTATTTTGAAAAAAAAAGTCATTAAATTTTGACTTGCTTAATTCTCCCTTATTTGTATAGGTCTGCCACTCATGAAATTTTCTAGAAAAATGAACACAATTATAAAAATTATAGACCTTATAGTACAAATAATATTTGTTTGATCATTTTTGTTATTTACAACTTGATCAAAATGAAATTAAATATTAGTATATAACAATGTCAACAAAAATGGTTTTACTACTAGTAGAAATTGTTTTAATAACAATTATAATATTTTATGTACTCTAGTAGTCAAATTAAATAAAAGAGGCTTGAGATAGTAGAAATTAGAAATCATTGAATTTGACTTGCTTGATTTGTTCCTATGGTTATATATTAAAATCGTATATGTTCTAGTTTTTGGACGGTAGGAATATCAATATTCCCAAAATATATCAGAGATATCTGCATATCATTTACGATAGTTCTACGATATATTTATCCTTTTTTATAATAAAAAAATCATAGATATTATTATGTTAAAACATTTGAATTTAAAGGTTTTTACAATTTTTCATGTCACACTAATTAGTAGAGATAATTGAAATGAAGCTTTTTTAGAAAAAAATATTTTTCTCAACTATATGATAGAGATGATTTATACATATTATAGATTTGTCTAGATTATTACTTTGTAAGTTGAAGTGTTCAAGTGACTTATCAATGAAAATAGTTTAATATCTTGGATTGTTATTCACTAGATTTTCCTCTTCTATAACCACTCTCTCTACCATTTCTATGTTGTCATCTATCTCGATTATAATAAAATTACCTTTCTCACGATACGACAAATACGACATGGGCAAAGTTCATAACGCACGATTTGTTGTGTCGAAAGAAGGTTTTCGAGGTGTCTAGTGTGTATTTTTAGGTCATCAATTACATTTTATGTGTTATGTACGTGAATTATGAAAGACATTGATTATTATTTCGATGTTAAATTATGTTAAAATTATAATTGATGAACTAAAAAAATTGCTCACTATAATAATTTAAGTTTTTCGATAAGAGTATCATATATTTTCTTCATTCTTAATATATATTTCTAGGGCTGAGCCTTGAAAATACTATTTTTTTTTACATGGAGTCTTTTTTTATAAAGTGAGTTCTACGTAGTGTAAATATATATTAATTGATTCAATAATTTCAAATATAAACACCCATATGTTAAAGTATATAATAAAGTAATTAAAAATATGTTCTACTTCCCTTCTTGAATGAGAACATGGTGTAAATCTGATTTTAAAGTTAGAAACTTAAAAATTTGAGTTTTTAAAGTTGTAAATGGTTATACAATTTTTTTTAAAGATTAGTGAGTAAAAATCCCCAAAAATTTAAAAAGCTTAAAATATTCAAAGATTAGATTTTAAAATAGATATATACCTTTTATCAAACAGAAATGACACATCAGATTAATGTATCAACAAATCAAATTAAGGTATTTCGCTCATCAAATTAATGTATCACATGCATCATATTAGTGTATCATGTATAAAATGTACATCATATTAGTGTATCGTGTATAAAATGTGATGTATCTTACTTAACGATTAATGTATCTCGTGAATCAGATTAATGTATCAGCGGTTATATTATTGTTTCAGTTTGAAGAATTTTTGTAATTATAAACTTATAAGGGACAATGATAATTTTACCTTAAAAGTATGTGATTTTTGTATAAATAATAGACAAAATTTTGGATGAGGACCAAAAGTGCATCAATATTACAAATATGAGGGACTATTACTGCTCTATGTGAAAATTCAAGAATCACTTTGAACCTTAACCCAAAGAAGAATGACTATTTTGATCCTTTATTTAAAATATGAAATATTTGTTTTTTAAAGAAAAAAATGGAGAAAAAATTTTCATTGCAAATTAATTTTGACGATGAAATAAAATATGAATTCGTCGACTTCAAAATTAATGAAAATAGAAATGGATTCTTTTATCGCGAAATTTGACAAATAAATATTATCCAGTGCAAGTTTTGCAACATGTTCGATTTTTTAATTAACAGATATAAATATATTAGCAACGAACAAAAATTCATAGCTAAGTTATTGAGATAATTCCTTTTATTTTTTCCCTCGTAGGATTACTCAATTTCATATAGCTAGGTTCATTTTATTTGACTAAATAATAAAAAGTACATCTTAATCTTATTATCTTAGCATTAAATATAATTAAGTGATTGATAGCCATTAGTTCATATTGACCAATTTATCTCAACCTAGTTAAGTAACCTTTGGTGAATGGTGACCATTCATTTATTAACTCGATTATTTTAATCTGTTTAAATTTAGCCAAATATACAAATAAGATTATTTTAGTATTATAGTTTGAATTTTGACCTTATTAAAGAAAAACAACCTTTTAGAGTCAAAAATAAATTAAATCATCACAACATGCTATTTAGTGATGACAAGATCTTGACTTATCTAGAAGATTTTCTTTTAGCATTTGTGACTGGAATTTTTACGATTCGTCAAGATTAAAATTCTGAAAAACCTTTTATATAGAAATTTTAAGGATACATTTTTTCTTCGTAATTGATCCAATCAACTCCAAATTTAATAACAAGATTCAATTCAAACCTTACAAAATTAATGTTCACTTGGTGTTCTTCTACGAAAATAGTATTTTTCGACCAAAATTGATCCAAAATAATCATGTATAAGTATGAGAATTCAGTTTTCTACTGTACGTATAAAGAAAATGGTAAAGAAGGAGGAGGAAGAGGAAAAATCACGACGAATATACATATTTACATTATTATGAAAGGACACTCCGCGTAAACATCTTGTTTTGGTGCAACAACATTTTTGTAAAGATCGTGGTTTAACAAAAATGGGCTGACCCGTAAACTTCTAATTGAAGCCCAATTGAGTTAAAGTATTTTCTAATTAAAGCCCAAAAAAAAATTAAAGCCCAATGGGCCAACATGTACTAACTTCATATTATCCTTAGTTTTTAGTAGAACAACTTTCACATATAGCAAACATAAAATTCATATTTGTATGCTATAAAGTTTGTATAATTGCGCTCCATAGCAAACATAAATATGTATAATTCGTTATACATATACAAAGAAACCAATTGTATAATTCGCTATACATATATACAATAAGAAAGCAATTGTATATAAATCAATTGTATAATTTGAGTATGTATAAAACGAGAAATAGAGAAAGACAAAAGAAAATTGGGCAGGAAAATATTTGTATTTTATAATTATAAGTGTATAGGACAAAGATTTATGTATTTGCAAGTGTATATACAATCTCTCTCTCTTTATACAAATAGAAACGCAATTTATGCATTTCGTTTCTGTTTGTATAAGCGATAGAGGCGAGCGAGATCTGGGAGAGTGGCGAGCAAGATCTGGGAGAGGGAAGAGAGGGGACGAAAATAATGTATATATACAATTTTTTCTCGCTTTATACAAACATAAATGCATTTTATACACTCGTGTTCGTATAAAAGTGAGAGGAAGCGAGCAAGAGAGGGAGAGTGGCGAGCCAGAGTTTGAGGGGGAGAGGAAACTGACAAACAGTTTGCTACAGGGCACAATTAAATCAAAGTATGATTATAACATTTAATTTGATTTATTAATTTGTCATTATATACAATTTTTCCTTTTTAGTATACTTGACGGATCAAACACAATCTTATTGAATCTAAGCGTGACTTTCTCCTTAGATTGTTGTTACAACCCTTAATTAGATAAACCTAATGATATGTATCCGACTAATATGTCTTATTTCATGTATCTGGAATCGACATATACATGTATTCGAGATGAAAAATATGATAGAATTTGTAATAACGTAAACTTAAGGACAATGAGGTAATTAAGTTTTAAACTAGTGAAAATCGTAATGTTTATCCATTTATTAAAAACCCACTACGATAGAGTAAGTGTTTTATCATGCGATAGAAATTGAAGTTGCTAAAGCTACATTCGTCCCTCCTAATTTGGATTCAAATTCCATCGGACACTTCATAATATTTCTAAAAATTATTTAAAATTTATAAACTTCAAATTCTGAAATCATCTGATCATAAACCTCAATATTGACGAATTTATCATGATCAAAAGAGTCATAAAACACCAAATCCCTCTTGCACAACAAATCATTAAATAATTTGTTGTACTATACACTTCATTTAATTAATTTATTATTTTTCAACAAATTTCATATTTTAATCATTTGATACAAGTCTAATCAAGATTTCTTGATCTTTAGAATTTTATATATCTATGATCTATTGATTTGGCTAGACTTAAAGTGTGTTTATACACTTCATTTGCATGTTTTTTATTAGCCACACAAAAAAATATTACAAGCAAAGCTAACCTTTCTAGAGTTTGTTAACCTCCTTTGGGCTATGACATGAAAATTAGGTCAAGTTTATGTGCAAGTATGACCAAAAAATATTTTTATTTTATTTTACCTAAGTATGGAATAATTTTGTAAAAGTTGGGTAAACCCTAGAGGATTTTTCTTCATAGAGATTATCATTATTTTCAAAAAAGTTGATCACTTTTTCAAAGGGTACTTTGTTCAAGTCAAGATAATGAGAATTAGTGGTTGTAATTGTGTTTAAGTGGATACACCTAAAGAGTGATAACATGACACGTTATTAAGTTTACGTGAATTCTCTTAATGAAGACTAAGAAAGTTGAAAAGTATTTTCATCTCATGAGCTAATTTTTTCGATTAAGTTAAATTCAAGGTTCATTTATTAATTATGATATTAAAATCGGTTTCTTTCACAATCTATTATTTACCTGATGTTGTATGTGCGAGGACACAAGGACTAAAATTGAAATTATACAATAATATAAGGATTAAAACCGTTTTCCCCCTAAAAAATCATTTAAAAAATTGAAATAGTCCCTCAATTGATTTCTTTTAATTTATGAAAGTCGAGAAACTCCGTCAATTTTTTAAGTGAAAAATTGCGGTTGATGAATATAAACTAAAAATAACAAAGTATTTCATCAAAAAAACATGTGGAGTTAAATGATAAAATTGTTCAATTTAATAGCAAATATTGGGTTCAAATATATATACATGTGTTTAGGATTTAGGGTTTAAGGTTTAGTGTGTGCGCATCAATGAAAAAAACTTCATTGTTATTCTTTTAAAAAAATAATTTTGATTTCATAGTCAATTCTATAGGTTTTTACTTTTTAGGTTGAAAATTGTCCTTTATTAATTTTGATATTTAATATTTTTAATATATATGATTTAGGAGGAGGACAAATTAAGAGTCCGAAACTCAAAGGGTACAAAATATTAACAAAAATTCCAAAACGGTATATAAAATTTTATACTAACCAAAACGGTAAAATCGCTGCCGGTGCAGCAATTTACTTTACCTGAAAAAGTAAAATCGCTGCTGAGGCAGCGATTTTGCACAAAAAAAAAATCGCTGCCCAAGCAGCGATTTCAAAATTTTTCTTCTTACAAATCGCTACCATGGCAGCGATTTGATATTATTTTTTAATTTACTTTTTTTTTATAAAATAAGGTATATCGCTGCACTGGCAGCGATTTATAAAGATTTTTTTAAAAAAAAAAATCGCTGCCAGTGCAGCGATTTATAAAAAAAAAAAATTCTTTATAAAAAAAAATAAAAAATTTTGATATATATCAAATTTTTTATTTTTATTTTTATAAATCCCTGCTAAGGCAGTGATTTATCTAATTTTTTTTTTTTATTAAATCGCTGCAATAAGCAATTTTTTAAATAAAAAAAAAATTTAAAAATTTTAAAACAGCGATTTTATATATAAAAAAAAATTATAATATTTTTTAAAATTTATGTATATAACTTATAAGAAAATATACATTATTTTAAAAAAATTAAAAATAAGTAAAGTAATAAATATATTTTCTTTCTAAAAAAAGATATTATATTGAATTTAAATTTAAATAATATTTGAATTCAAATAATTAATTTTTTTAAATAAAAAATTAAAGGAGAAAAATTATTTAATTTTTTTTAAAAACAAAATTATATATATATTGTTATGTGATCCTCTTTAACTTGTGAATATTTTTTTCAAAATTTACAATAAAAACAAAGGATCTACTATTGTCATGTGATCTCTTTAACTTTTTATATATATATATATATATATATATATATATATATATAATTTTGTTTTAAAAAAAATTAAATAATTTTTCTCCTTTAATTTTTTATTTAAAAAAATTAATTATTTGAATTCAAATATTATTTAAATTTAAATTCAATATAATATCTTTTTTTTTAGAAAGAAAATATATTTATTACTTTACTTATTTTTAATTTTTTTGAAAATAATGTATATTTTCTTATAAGTTATATACATAAATTTTAAAAAATATTATAATTTTTTTTATATATAAAATCGATGTTTTAAAATTTTTAAATTTTTTTTTATTTAAAAAATTGCTTATTGCAGCGATTTAATAAAAAAAAATTTTTTTTTTTTAAATAAATCGCTGCCTTAGCAGAGTTTATAAAAAAAAAAAAATTGATTTTTTTTTTCTTTTATAAATTGCTGCTAAGGCAGCGATTTATATTAGAATTTTTTTTTATAAATCGCTGCACTGGCAGCGATTTTTTTTTTTTAAAAAAAATCTTTATAAATCGCTGCCAGTGCAGCGATATACCTTATTTTATTAAAAAAAATTTTTTTTTGCAAAATCGCTGCCTCAGCAGCGATTTTACTTTTTCAGGTAAAGTAAATCGCTGCACCGGCAGCGATTTTACCGTTTTGGTTAATATAAAATTTTATATACCGTTTTGGAATTTTTGTTAATATTTTGTACCCTTTGAGTTTCGGACTCGACAAATTAATAAGCTAATTAACCTACCATTCTAACAACCACAAATTTATAAGTAAATCTTGTTTTTATTTTTCTTTCTTATTTCAAACACTACCACATAAATTTACCAATTGATAAATTACAAGTATATATGATTAATTTATCCATTGGAAAATGTATCCACCACACATCCCCACTTGGGCAAAAAAACTAATTAAATATCTAAAATAAGATAAGTGGTACTTCATTTCATTTATTAATTCTATTTAGTACACTACTCTTTGAACAATTTGATAAAAAGTCTTATAAAATTAAAATGTCCTTGGTTTTTAGGATTGGTTATGTCTATGATCTAATAGTTTGATTAAAAAAAACATCAATTAATTTCTTATTTAACTTTTGTTTAAAAACATAAAAATGCGTTTTACAATAAAATTTATATATATATATATATATATATATATATATATATATATATATATAATTTAAAAGAAAATATTTTTTTATCTACTTAAAAGAAATAAATTAAAAAGGAAAACTTACATCAATCCTAATAGTCTAGGAGCTAATAACTTAGACATATTTTAGTTATTAATATTATAAATCTTACCAGATTTTGGTGTATCCTGATACGCCAAGATGCATGCATCTCGAAATATATGTGGTTAACATTAGATGTAGTGTGTTCTAGATACAACGTACTCAAGCGGATTCACATGTATGTGTGATACATAGGCAAAGCCTCCCTCCCATCTTGCTCGCCACCCTATATGTGTCCGATATTTCAGATACATGCGGATCTCACCAGATACATACACATGTATCTAGTGTGATTCACATATATTTGAGATACGTGACTATATATCTCGCTTGTCTCTCTTCCTTTTTTGATGTATCTAGTTATAAAAATACATGTATATATGATATAAAATTCTGAATTAGTGATATGAGTATATAAATATACTAAGATATTAGCCATTAGGTTTGTACAAAAAATAAGTTTGTTTTGATTTATCAAGTGGTGAAATATTGATATTAGATAAGGTGGGTTGCTAATGTAGCTATACTTATAGGACAATTTTATAGATGTGGTAAACCACTTGTGTTTTTCAACGTTAAATTTTGCTCCTTTTTTTTCGAAATTTTTATGTTATATAGAATATAGTTTTTTTTTGTTATAAAAGATAGTTTTATAACTTTAGTATAACAATTGAAAATTGAATGATCTTATTAATTAACCATGAAACTTCCCTCTCTAAACGTAGGCATAATACTCTCTTTTTCTTTCGAAATAGTTTTGTGAAAAGCTCAATAACAATACATAAAATCATGGGTGACGATAAGTGGTGGAGTCAGAATTTTCATTAATATTGGTGAGAATATAAAGAAATAAACACATGAGAAATAGAAAGGAGTTGAACGTCTGCTATTTATACCTAAGAAATAACTTTAACCATATATAAACAATGCATTTTTCTATGGAAGGACATTCGCATGGCAAAACAATAGGATAGACACACGAAGTAGCAGAAGTAGACACACGAAGTAGCTGAACGGGGTTCGATATCTACTATATATACATAAAAATTTATTTCAACCATGTATAGTATAATTTTTTGCCAAAGGTGATTCAGATGAATCCCCCTAGTACAACGTGGCTCTGACCCTGTTAATGGTGGTGTTATAGGTAATAGCTAGCTAGTGGCGATGATAGTAAACGATAATTATTGATGGTGGCAACTAATATTTGTGATGGATAATAATGATATCTAATGACGACGGCAATGATGGGTGGTTGTTTTGATTATGGTGTTTGATGGTGATAATCGTAGAAGGTCGCTAGTTGTGATGACTTATGATTGTAGTAATTGACAAAAATGATGGGTGATGGTAGTAAACACCGGTGGGCGGCCATGCAGTAGCCAATAATTGATAATAGTGGAAGATGACAATATCTGATATTGTAATCTCCGTGTATCTCAATATATAACATATATTTTTATTTTTATCGATCAAATTTATGTAAATATTGAGACACAATATATTTTCTAGGGTAGAGCTAAGGATATGATTGATGAGTTTAGGCGAATTTAATAATTTTGGTTTAAATTTTATAGTTTTAAAATTTATTAAACATACATAAATTATCAAAATTAAAATACAATAACTTAGAAACTGAAAATTTGATCTCATAAACTTTAAATTTTAATTCCGATTATTCATGTTTGACATAAAAAAATGTCCAAATCCAAAATGCGTAAAATATATTTGGACCAAAGTCTAGTGTATTTTAGCATACAAGAAATAATAAATTAGTAGAAGAACAAGTTGGTTTTAAAAAAAAAAAAAGTAGATCTTTTTCTATTTAATTTCTTCTTAGGGATTGCTAGCACTTCCAAGTTGAAAAATAAAATAAAATCAAGTGGTACAAATATAATTCTAGTCAAATTAATTTGGACAACGTACAGAAATCTTACTAGTTTATGCGTTAATTATTTAAATACATTTTTTATAGTATTATGACTCTTAATTATCAGATTTGGTGTGTCGAGATACACGTATCTTGAGATACATGGGGTCAAAGTCTCTATTTGTTCTAGATAGACGATTATACACAAATCTAGCTCGCTTCCCTCCCATCTTAGTCGCCGTTCTCCTAT
This sequence comes from Solanum chilense, assembly GCA_032847665.1. Classification (NCBI taxonomy): domain Eukaryota; kingdom Viridiplantae; phylum Streptophyta; class Magnoliopsida; order Solanales; family Solanaceae; genus Solanum; species Solanum chilense. Next base: position 2,319,787 of record CM064963.1, on the reverse strand, counting down.
GTATTTGGTATCCCGGATATACGTGAATCATACATGATACATACTAGATACCTCTATTTGTATGTATTTGGTGTAATTCGCATGTATCTGAGATACATGACTATCTCACTCGTTTTTTTCCATCTTGCTCGCTTTTCTCCCTATTTAGTGTTAATACTTCCCCGATATATGACATTAAACTCTTAATCTATGATTGATACGTAACCATTTAAATAATATTATAGTTTTCCCGATTAGGTTGTTTTTCATTTTTATTTTTACTTTGATAAGAAGAAAGATTAAATTAATACCAAAGATTATATATGAAAAATTTATTAAAATTGTCTTTTTTAATTAATAATTTCTTAAAAAACATGTGAAAGGCAAACATATTAAGTAAAATAATGGACGAGAGGTGAAAATCTCCATTCGATTTTTCACTACTAGAGATAATAGGGTTTTTTCTACACCGAAATAGTATAAACTTTATGTTATAATATATGATTTTTTCTCTCCATTTTTCATCGAATCAATTTACTAAACAAAACACAATAAAAAATATATTTTTACAGAAATAGTGGAAAACTTCTTAATTTTTCAATATGAAAAATATTTTATTTTTCTAACTGATTCAATCAAATACCCATGAGAATAACCATAATTGTGATTTTTAGGGGTGATTATTTACTAAAACAATATTTGGTTAAAATTATTACTTTTTTATTTTTAAAAAAAATAGGAAAATTGCTTGAAAAATCCATGCATGTGCATTTTCAGTTGAAAAATATTGCATGTTTTTTTTTTTTTTTTACATTTTTCAAGAAGCATTTTAAGAGTGACATTTCTACCAATAGAATATTTTGACACATTTATTAGGCATTAAAATTTAAACTATGATTTTTCTTTCTAATTATATATAGATTGCCACTTGAGATAATAGATGGTCCTAAATATTATTAATATATGGTCCTTTTTTTTTCTACAAGCTACACAAGAAAAAATGGTTTTATTATAATTAGGGGCGAAAATACACGCAACTTGTTTGATGATTTTACTGGTTGAATTCAATCGAAATAGGTATAAGGGAAACTTACATAAATATACTATAAAAAAAAATATTTATCATTTATAGTAATAATATTTTTTTCACTTTATCAGTTTTAATTCATTTATAATACAAGTTTAATAGAACAATTTATTATTCACATATAATACAAGTTTTAATGATGGATAATATATTTATCACACATTTTAATACATTTATAATATAATGTGTCAAATTTTATCAAACAGACATAATATATTTCAAAAAACAATTATAATTCATATATATTGCTTGCATAATTCACTTTTAATTCATATTACAAAATTTAACGTAATATTGCTATAAATGATAATAAAAAAATAAAAATTAGTAATTATTTTTTAAAAATATACTAATTTATGTAATTTTTCCTTAGTATAATATATTAGAAAAAATATGTCCCTTTGAAATCCATTTTTTTTCTCTAGAAATAAGTTAGACAAGTTACTGATTAATATTTAATTAGGGAATAATTATAAATATGGTAAATTATACATGTTCTTGCACTTATTAAATTGCCATCTAGTATCTTCTTTTATATATATATATATATATATATATATATATATATATATATATATATATATATATATATATATATTAAGTTATGATCAATTATTTAATTTATTTTGATTTAAGTTATTTTGATTCAGATAAATATTTGATGGATAAAATATTTATCTAATAATATTAAATGATAACTATTGGTACATCATGCAAAATGGACTATATCCTTCTTGTAAAAATACACACACTACATCATTATGTATGTTGTCTCTTGATAGGTCTATCCACATCTCATGTATAACTTCTCAATGTTTTCGACTATCAATGCATGACTCTGTTCGCACACCCAATAATCTTTCGTGCCTTGAATAAGTTCTACATATGCCATGATCACCACGATCCACTGGTCAATTTCGAGTCATTTTGAAGCATCCACATAACTGAACATTCATCAATATTTTAAAGAAGCTCGTAGATAACTTTTTATGCTCGTGCATCTCCAAGCTACCTTTGGCATGCCAAAGATAATAAGTGAGTCTCATGCCATCACTTCGTCATTTTTTGTATTCGTAATGTTAAATTATTGACTCTGATACTAGTTCTCAGAGGTTAACCAACCCTAAAATACTCTTTTAACATACTATCGATCATACTATTCTCTTTAGGTCACGCGACCCACGCCCACACGATTTTTTCCAAAAAGCCTCGCACAATGACACACATTTCATATTTGAACTTAGTATCAATCTAATAATCAATATAAGACTCAGTTCGCACATAATGCTGGTTATCCTTCTCATTAAGAAAGATCAATATAGGAAAAGCTAGATGCTCAATTTGTGGATGAAAAATTTCCAAAAAAGTAAAATAAGTCAAATCCCATTGTTTCACCTAAACTATAAATTGAACATGTTGATGTATTCAATTGTGTGCACATTTTCACCCTAACACCTTTTTATTTCTTTCTCAATTTATACCAAACTCAATCATTTCCAATGGATATTGATTCCAAAATCCAAGAAAAAAAATAGTGTTTTAAACATGTTGTGGAATCAACTCAAGTGGTTTCCAATGAAGTTGATTAACAAAATTAACAACATTGCTAATAACACAATAAATATTGGAAAAAATGATCCAAGAAAAATTTGGCATGCATCCAAAGTGGGATTATCACTCACTTTGGTTATATTGTTTTATTATTCATGGCCACTTTATCATAGTTTTGAACAATCAGCCATCATGGCTGTCCTCACAGTAATGGTTGCATTTGAGTACACTGCTGGTAAATCTTCACTAAAAAAAATAAAATACTCCCTCCGTTTCGCAAAGAATGGTCTAGTCTGACTCGGCACGAAGTTTAAAAAAATAAAGAAGATTTTTGATCATGTGGCCCTAAATTGAAGTTATGTCAAATGTACAAAATTGTTCTTTAATCTTGTGGCCTTAAACACGCCACGTTGAAAGTTGTTATCGAAAAGAAAGAAAAATATCTTTCTTTTTTAAACAAATTATTCTTTTTGAAACAGAGAAAACAACGATAATTAGCTACAGACTTCGATGCTAACTAACATAAAATTTTGATTATATGATGTTAAATAGGTGTAACGATGAATTTTATTGTTTAACTACTTGTCTTTTAACATATTTTGTTGAATATCTAATGCTAAATAGGTTTAGTATAGATAATTTCTTAATATTATATTTTTTTTACATTTGATTTTCATGTTAATTAAAGGTTTTATTATTATTTTCAGGTGCAACTATATCAAAGTGCTTAAACATAGCATTTGCAACAGCATTAGGTGTGTCATTAGGGATTGGAGCTAAATATTTAGCTGAGATTTGTGGAAAAGAAGGGGAGCCTATAATTCTTGGGTTTTTGGTCTTCATTCTAGGTATGATATGCATGCACAATACAATCTTCTTCTCTATTATAAAAAAAAATGGAAATCGTCACACTAACACGGGTTGTGGTGCACTAGTGGAAGTGTTTTATTGTTAATCGGAAGTTTCGGGTTCGAGCGCTAGGTATGGAGAAAATTATGTTGGGAGTGTCAACCCCTAATAGGCCTTGCAGAGCAGAATCCAAAATTTTGTCGGAGCTCCATGTGGGCTCCGGACACCGGGTGGGAATCCCCCAAAAAATGGAATGTGAATTATTAGTTTCATTTCCAAACTATATTGACAGTCTTAAAAACACACCTTTACTTGATTAATTGGACTTAAATACATCCTCGATCTTGCACAATGAGTGAAATACACCTCTAGATTCTCTTTAAGTTTAGGAGTATTTTCAATACTTTTTTCGGCTTTTTATTACAAGTCTCATGTTACGTAATGTGGTAGATCAGGGATGTATATGAGTTTAGTTAGTCAATTAGGAGGGTGTTTTTAAGGCTGTCAATAATTCGAAAATGAAACTAATAATTAAAAAAATTGATGACGTGACCGAATTATAATTGACCACATGTCAAAAATGGTTTTGCAAAACCATTGTTAAAAAAATAATGGCATGAATTAGCCCTTTCTTTATCAGTAATGGCATAAATGAGCCAAACTTTTAACTGATGGCATAAATGAGTCTTTTCTGAAAGTTCGGTGACATATTTGAGTCTTTTCTCTTTTAAAAATAGTACTCAAATACGTTTATGAGGAGAGAGAAAAGTGAGTCTACTTTTGAAGGACAATTTGGTAAACATTTCAATGTCTTCATTTATTTCTTAAAATTCATGTCCGGTCAAATATTGCCACATATAATGAGACGGAAGGAGTATACGTTTATAATGTAAGTCGATCGTACTGCAAAATACAGAAATCAAACTTTGAAATATCGATCCATACCAAATTAATTAGGTATAATACGTTTAAAAAATCAAAATTACCTAACCAAAGTTTTCAGTACCATAGTATACCATCCATACCATGTCCACCCCTAGTTGAACTAGAGTATCGAAATCAAATCCTAAACTGTTTAAATTCTGAATCCTTCTCTGATTATGCAGGTGCTTTAGGTACATTTACAAGATTTTATCCACATATGCAAAGGAGGTATGACTATGGATGCATGTTCTCTGTGGCAACATTTAGTTTGGTCACAGTGTCTGGTGATAGGTATTTGGAGTTGGTTAAACATAGGATATCAACTATTATGGTTAGTGTTGCAACAGTCATGGTTATCTCATTGGTCATTAGACCAGTATGGGCTGGAAAAGATCTTCATAATCTTATTATTGCAAATCTTGAAAAGCTAGCAAGCTTCTTAGATGGTACGTAAACGTTAAAAACACAGTTAAACTATTTGATTTTTTTTTAGTTTTATATTTGAACTGCTAAGAGTGTGAGTCGTTTCATACTTAAAACCATCACTTATTAGTTTAATAACTAATATATGGTGTTATGTAGGTGTTTACACACTCTCTCCACCATGACCCCCCCCCCCCTCCCTCACCTCCGAAAAAAAAACTCATGTTGTTTCATTTTATGTGAGGTAGTTTGACTCGACATAGAGTTTAAGAAAGAAAGAAAGACTTTTAGAACTCGTGGGTCAAAATAAATGATAGAAATTTGTGTGGTTGTAAATATTTTTATGAAGGGTTAAAATATATATTGTATAGTTAAATTGTTACTTAATATAGAAATATTAAAAAGAAAAATAAGTCACGTAAATTAAGACATAAAGAGTGTAAAAAAATTCCTAACCCACTCCCCCAAAAGAATTATAAATTTTCTTAATTTCTTTTATAAAAGTTTTTTAAAAACTTATTACCCCTCTCCATTGGGAGATTAAAATTGTAAAGAAGTTAGGGAGTTTCAAGATGGAAAATCAAATTATTTTATAACGGTGTCATTTGTCTAGATTATTTTTAATGCTATCGAAAAATATTGTTGTAAAGAAAAAATAATAGTGTAACATGAAATATTGTTTTTAAAGAAAACTCGATTGTTATACTATAATATTGTTATAAATAGTAGTTGTTATAAAAAAAGAAAGTCCGATCAACCTATCTATACAGTGTAATTTTTCAACGAGAAGATATTTCATCTTATGTTGCAAAATTTGAACTCTTCTGTAGGTTTTGAAAGTGAATATTTTCAAGCAATTGGTGAGGGCTCCAAAGACAAGGAAAAAGGATTACTTGAAGCCTTTAAAAGTGTTCTTGGTTCTAAGGCCACTGAGGAGTCTTTGGTGAGTAGATATATAATTGATTTGATTTTATATATATATATATATATATATATATATATATATATATATATATATATATATATATGAAATTTACTCTCGGCTGTTTAAAATATCGTTTAAGCTTGAATAATCTTATTCTCTCCTCTGAGAATTTATGAGAGGTATACATTTTAATTTCATCATTTAATATTTATATCGCGAATTACATGCAATTACTTTTAAAATGATGTGACGCTATATATTTATTTATTTTATATTATCAGTATATATAACTTATATATTAAAAAAAATTATTTCAGGCAAATTTTGCATGGTGGGAGCCAGCAAATGGACCATTTAGGTTTAATAATCCAGGGAAAGAGTACTTAAAGATTGGTAACCTTGGTAGAGATTGTGCTTGCCATCTTCATGCTCTTAGTGGTCACTTAAAATCTAAATCTAAGGTATATATTTATTTATTTATTTAAAAAAATTACGACATATTTTAGATTATAATTATTATTTTTTTTAAAAATAATCAGAAAAACTTAAATACTTTGTCGATTGATTAAATTGTGTCATAAGAAGTAAAAGGGATAATGTTACAAATACCCCCTCAACCTATACCCGAAATCTCAGAGACACACTTATACTATATAAAGATCCTATTACACCCCTGAACTTATTTTATTAATAATTTTTTACCCCTTTTCGGCCTACGTGGCACTATCTTGTGGGTCCAACGCTGATTGATTTTTTTCTTCAAACTAGTGCCACGTAGGCCCAAAATGGGTAGAAAATTACGTGTAAAATAAGTTCAGGGAGGTAATAGAACCTTAGTATAGTATAAGTGTGTCTCTGAGATTTCGAACATAGGTTGAGGGGGTACTTGTGCATTTTCCCGAAGTAAAATAAAGTAAATGCATAATTTCTAATTTTGACACGTATTTGATTTTCAGGCACCAACTGAGTTTCATAAAAGAACAGAAGAAGCTTGCAAAAGAATTATAAAGAAATCTAGTAATGCATTAAAGTATCTTGCTTTGTCCATCAAAACTAGGACGCAACCCCCTTCGTCCGTGGTGGAACCCGGCCCATATAATGCAAAATTCGCCATCGATGAACTTAGAGCGGCGCTCTTAATTACCACAAAAACCATCTCAGAAGAAGACACAATTGATGTCGTCACGGCTATGTCGGTGGCGTCGATACTCATCGACGTCACTAGATGCGTCGACGAAATCTCTAAGGCGGTAGGAGAGCTTTCGATCAAATTAAGAAAAAATTAATACATAGAGAAGATTAGATTAAAAAATATTAAATTTACGCGAACTTATATATGTAGCAAAAAAAATTAAGAGTATAAGGATTAACTAGATAAGAAAGGGTAAAAGATTAACTACAAAGTGAAAAGTTTTTTATTTTTTTAAAGAAAATAAATAGATTTCTTTTCATTATTTCAGTGTGATAGATTTTCAATATATATATAACGATCGACCCATTATGAGTGTCGCGAAAAAAAAATGTCATGATCCAAAACGAGATCTCGATGGATCATATTGAGGCCCAACTCACTATTTGGACACCATGTGTGGGATGAGTGGCCCAACTCAAGATATATTGGGCTTCATAGCCACAAGCCCACAAAGTTTGATACATATAAGACTTAAGATTTGTTCAATATTCATTGGGTGTCTTTATTTGTATTTATTTTACGATAAGATATTCATCGTAAGATATAATTTCTCTTTATTAAATATTTTTTCTATTGATAGGGTGTGTAGTCTTTAGGAATTATTTTTAAATCACGATAGATAATTTAAGACAGTAAGAGTTATTAAGTGGACATAAACTTTCTTTTGTATTTGGTACAATAAATCACAAAAGTGGTAATGAAAACAAACAAATTTGATTGTACATTAATGTAATAATTTCTTGTTGAAGCCCAACACCCCAACACAGTCATGTGAACATGTACAATTATATTTATCAATTTTCATAGTTTTTGTTTTTATTTTAACCCGGAATTTGGATATTTGTTTTGGAGCTCGATCATTCTGAATTCGTAACGTGAACTCACACTTTAAGGGGTAAAGTGTCTCTTACCAAAGGTGATTTCATTCTCAATCTTCGAACTTGAAATGAAAGGGTACTAACCGGTTACCACTTGAAAAAAATGTTATTTTTTTAATTTTACTTAAATGCTATAAAGTGCTTTAAAAATATTTTAAATGAGCCAATCCAAACAGGCTCAAAGTGGACGACGATTCACTACCAAATGATCGGATTACATAAATATTATGTATATATGGTTATTATAAAATTAAACTATAAAATGCATAATAATTTTAAAAACAAAAGAAAATCTTCAAATAGTAAAAAAAAAATACCAATTGATTTTAAAATGTACCAAAAACATGAAAGATTGAGTTCCAAAAAACCCACAGAACCATATCAACAAATTAACTATGGGCCCTTAAACTGTCTCCATCATTGTTTCTAAAACAAACCATTTTGACCCAATGGGCCAAATTCCCCTCTAAAATTGGGCCCAATATAATAAAACGTTGTACAAATATCTCGTAGTGTTCAGAGTTAATTACATTTTATCCCTAATTTTTCTCAAATTACAAAAATTCCTTAAATTTGGTGGAATCCAGATACATCGCAAAACGTCTCGATACATTGCGTCTAGGTTTTTGATACGTCTTCCAACGTTCTGATACCTTGCGTCTTGGTTTCAGATACATCACTCAATGTCCTGATACATTACGTAAAGTTATGTATCTGAAAATTTAAAAAAAAAATTAGAAATTTTAGTAAATTTTTGAAATGAAATAAAATCTTCAAAAATATGATAAAATAAGGAATATGTTACTGTCCCAAGTACCCACACTTATGTCCATCACTTATATCCATTTTTATTTCTTCTTTATGTTTGTATTCAAATTTTGGCCTTCATTATTCACCTTCCTTGAGAACTAATGGAAGATGGGTCCTTTGGCTTTTTTCTTCATTTTTCACTTGGTATTTGACATCTATTTAAGAGTTAATAAATTCGGATTTGCGTCAGAAAATTTTATTTTAAGGAAACATCTAGAGATCAAATTCGAATCAAATGGTGGAGTCATCATTATTCAAGGGGTTTCAATTAACTCTGTTCGCTAAAATGTTACATCATCTCGATAGTTAATATTACACGCATGTGTGTGTTAAATTTTGCTGATTCTTTTTCATGTGTTTACTTCTTTATCGGTTTGACTCTTTTAGTAAAATTTTGATGAAAAATTGTCTTTCTATTTCACAAATATAAGGCCATAACGGTTAGGTATGCGTACATTCTATCCTCCCAAAACCCGACTTGTAAAATTACATTGAGTATATTATTGACGTTCTATCGAAAATTTGAATAATTTCATTACTCAAGACTTTTAATTAAAAATAAAGTTATTTATTACTCCATAACTTTTAATTAAAAATAAAGTTATTTATTACTCCATCGCAACCACTTTGATGTGGCTCCTTTGGCTTGTCCCACCATACTATTATAAATAATTGATTTACTTTCTTCAATTGTTATAATAATATTTGATAAAATATGATTTTGTACTATTTATAGAAAGCTACTAGCTACTTGATTATTAAATTAGTACTAGAATTTTCCTCTTTTTTCTTTCTTTTTTTTCTTTTTGGTTTTAGTGATTGATAGATTCATGCAAATGTGTAATCTTTTGATAGTGAAGGATGTGTATATTTCCTATATAAACTTGAAGAATTGATTTATTCTAGGATCTAATTGTCCATACTTTGTGAGGCAGCAAAACAAAAAAACCTCCAAAATTCAAGCATTATTTCAATAAGAAAAAAAAAAGTTACTAATTGACAACTATGATTAATTTATTAATTAACTAACTTAGCATGATCAAGAACCATAAAGCACTATAAATCCACTTGTGCACAATATAAATAAATTAAAAGTACTTAGGTCATCCTACACTTCATTTATTAATAGTTTTAATGTACAAAAAATTTCGCGCTAACATAATTTAGAAAATGACGTACGAATATAGATATTATAAATAGCTGTTTTTATGATTCGAACTTGTGATTTATGAATTTATATCGTTGCTTCAAAATTTCTGATCGATTCGATTAATAGTTTTAGATATTTGGACATGTCTATTATCTAGAGTAGCATAGAGGGGGTGGCTTGTTTAGTGTTTATCAATTTCATTAGTGCTCTTTTTCTTTTTGATTATATGATAATTACACCTTTGAAAGTATTGCTCTTATGAGGCATTTATTAGGGTCACAATCCATTTCTTTTTTGGAAAAGATAATATAACTAGGTATTATAGGATAGTATATAATAGTCTTTAGAATAATTATAATATTTAGGGTTTGTTTGGTTATTAACAAAGTTGTTCTTAAATTACAATTTTAGAATCATTTTCTATAGTTATAATTCTTAGGGTTGTTTCATTGTTAACAAAGGTATTCTAGACTTACAATTTTGGTATATGGAATAAATAATCAAATAGTTTTTTCCCATTATAATTCATTATTCCATACAAAAATTATATTTCCCTCTCTATTTTTGTGATTTTTTAATATTTAACATTTTAAATAAAATTCAAAAACATAATTAAAGTATCTTATAATTCAAATATTGCTAAATTGTGAGGAAAATCTTCATATGTGTTTTCTCGTTTTCTAGTGTTATTTAATATTTGTAATACTTTTTTAAAAGAAGAATCAAAGTTAAAGTAACTCCAACGCTAATAAAAGTGTTTAGATGCCTAGAAAAACTAAAAAAAATTTCAAGTACATGAAATCGAAAAGTTAAATTACAAAAATATCCTTACGATAAAGTGTTAGGTGGTTGGGGTGGGGTGGGGGGTGGGGGTGGGGTCAAAAAGGAAGGACCAAAAAAGTCTTAATTGCTATTGTTGCGTACCTAATCCGCCAATTTGGGTGAGGTGTGGGGGCATGTGTGTTCAATTTCTTTTGGTTTATAAAGAGCCACGTTTTTCATAATAATAATAATAATAATAATAATAATAATAATAATATTGTTATAAAAGATAATCATAAAATATCTAGGTTTGGGTGCAAGTAAAACCAAAATACACAAATATTTTAGGATTAATTTTGAAAATTCCACTTTTTAGTTTACTTATTACTATTATCTCGTAATATAAGTTTTAAAAATTTGCAAAATCCCTTACTTTTATACATTACATTAGTATATCTCGCGCATTAAAATTAGTGTATTTCACACATTACATTAGTATATCTCGAATATCAGATTACAAATTATGTAATTTCTATAATTTGTTCAATATTTTATTACAAATTAAGTAAGAAAATAATTAATCAAAAGAACAAGTTGGGTATAGGCAAGAGTACTAGATATTTTTCTTCCTAATGATATACATGAATTTTAATGTAGGAATTAAAATGATTTTTGTTTAATCTTTTAAGAGAATATTCAAAACAATTAATTATTCTGGTTATTATTTTTTAGTCATTTTAATTCAAATATTGTGAAAATATTTTATCTGTTTCTATTAATTTTACATAGTTTAATTGAATACGAAGTATTATAGAAAAAGAATGTTTATATCTCTAAAGGTTATCGTCCTACTCCTGAAATTTTATATTCGAGCTTTACATACGAAATAAATTTCACTCAAAAACTTTTCACCCCTTATACATATTATTACATGATATAAATTTAAATTAATCGTAAACACACCATATTATTTTCCTCTTGTACATTGTACTAGAGGAAAGTTTCACCAACTTAGTTTTGACCACTATAGAAATTTGTGAAGTTAAAGCCAACACTGAGAATTTTTCTTATGTGACTTTTAATAGATGGTCCTAGAAAAAGTTTATAATAAATTGTCCTTTTAACTATTCTACCCATAAAAGAATAAATTACGTATTTAAAATTAAAGGATATAGCTATATTTTAAAAATATTCTTTGATAAAATAGTTTTGATAAAGCTACTTTAAATTAAAAATGGTAAGTAAGATCTCAAATTATTATTTTTTACTTAGACGAATTGATGAAATAATAAATAGAGATAAACTCGATAGAAATAAATAATCGACGAAGATTGTGTATTACTTTACATTAGTGTTGTTATTCATTCTATCTTGATATGTTTTATCTGAGGTCGATTATCTATCATAAATAACTTGTCTACGTACCTTCAAATAAAGGAATAAGGTTTACATAAATTCTAGACATAATACATAAACATGATCATTAACTTAGCGTCAGTTGGCAACGTAACTATGACTCTTAACTTTAGATGTGCGCAAGTAGATACTTAAATTTGTATAAAATTATACAAATTGACGCATTCATCCTGCATGGCACCCTACATATAAAATTTATGTCTACGTGGTGTCTTACGTATATAATCTCATGTAAGATACGCGTGTCTATCAATTTTATACAAATTTAAGTTTTTACTTGTGCACATTCAATAATTGTTGCTAACTCACGCCAAGTCAAGGGTCATATTTATGTATTAGGCCTAAATTCTAGGCATAGCACATAAACCTGACCTTTTATTTTTTGTTTGTAGAAATAAACACTTAAATATGTATGAAATTAAACAAAACAAACACATCCGTTCTACATATCAACTTTGTGTCCCACGTGGCGTCATAAGTGTGGTATGACACGTATGTCTATTTATTCAATTTTATACAAGATTTAAGCGAATATTCACACATTTTCAAAATTGGAGGACGTAATTATTAGCTAAAGTCAAATTAAGACTGAAAAATGAAACGAAATTGAATATATTATTATTATTATTTTATTTGATAGCTTCCAATATATCCCATCATCTCTAGCTCCTCATGAGATTCGTTAACACATAATTTATTAATATCATTTTCTACTATTCAAATTATATAAACGTTTCGAGTGATCGGTCTAACGACGTTAGGTCGATACTCGAAACGTGTCACCCGACAATGAAGTAAAGGATAATATGAGCAAAGAAAAAGGGAATTGATGATTGACACACGGCTTTACTCTGATTGGTTACTTTCTTGACTTTTTTTGATTGGTGGGTCCAATTTATCATAATAAAGTTTAATTTATTTTAAAAAAAAGGGTCCCATTTTTATTTATTTTTTCTTTTCTCTTCTACAAAAATTCCACACATAAAACCAAAAAAAATAAAAATAAAAATAAAACTCTCTTTACACGTCTCTACCCAAAAGTGGGACATAGAAAAAGTTTTAAAATTTTTAAAAATTTTTAAATGTTTGAAATTTTTTGGTAAAGTCCAAAATGAATTGATTAGACCTTACCACCTCACCAAAAATTATGTCGGAAGATAAATATTTTTTCATTTTTAATTAAAATTAAAAAATTATGAATTTAATAAGCGGTGAATTATTGTATAATATTTTTGTATTTTTGATACTAGAGTAATGTGATCTTGTTATATGAATTTGAATTAGTCAAATATTAAAATCGGTGCTGAATGTTGTGTGAGGAATAAGAGGTACATTAATTAAACCTTACTACCTTATCAAAAATTGTATCCGGTGATAATTAGGGTTGTGCATTCGATTTTTCGGTTTGATTTTATGTTATTCTATTTGGATTTTTGGTTTTTAGTTTAGAAGAAGTGTAACTCAGTTCAAACCAAAATAAATTTGGTTTGGTTTGATTATTTTCTTTTTAGTTAGGATTTTTTTGATTTAGTTAATTGGTTATGTCAATAATTAGAAACATAGAAAAGTTATTATTTCAATTTGAATTTTTTTTTAAATATATATATATATATATATATATATATATTAACTCCAACTTAATTCTATAATTCGATTTTTTCTATTTTTTGGTTTTTCGAAACCAAACCGAAAAACCAAATAAAGTGAATTATAAATTTAAAATCAAACCAAGAATTTAAAAAACCAATTCAAATTAAAATTTGATTTGATTTAGTTTAATTTTTTGATTTAATATAAATAGTGCACACCCTAGTGATAAGTTCTGTTTCATTTTTAACAAGTCTCATATTAAATAGAGGTAAACTATCTATATTAGTTTTTAAGAATACAAACGAACCTAGTATTTTTTTTTCCGTTCAAATCTCATATTTGTTTTAAAATTCATTTGGTATATCATATTATTAGTTAAGAAATTCAATAATTCTAAAAATAAAGAATCTAACACCATGAATTTTAAAATCTGATTTCACCTCTGATGTTAGCATGAAAAACTCTACTAAATAAAAAACAACTTTTAGTAAAAAGTGTTTTTATCTAATAAAATATAATCTTTAGAGAAGAATTTTAAATTAATCGAGTATCAAGGCGATACTAAATATCATGTGAGAGAAATAAGAAATGAATTGATTAGATCAAACTATTTTATCTATATATTAGAACATGTATAATACATATTTTTTCATTTTAACTAGATATTTTATTTTTTTACTCGGAAAATAAAATCTATTATATTTTAGTGAGTTCCTTAGTGTTTTAAGTTGAATTTTATGATATGAATTTAAATTAATCGAGATTCGAAGTGATTACTTGTGGGACCCAAGATATGGTGCGAATCTTTCTCATTTTGTGGGGTAAGATGTCCTGTTTCTTTGACACGTGTACAGTAACTGTGGGTCCCACGTTATTTATTTTATTTATTTTGGTTAATGAAATTGGGGAGCATGGGCGGCGTGTTAGTCGATTCAGTTTGATTTTAGACGTGCTAAATCATTATAAAATTATTAATATCATAGCTTATTAATAATTGATTTATTTGTAATTGATCGTTATTAATTTAATTATTAAAATTTGATATACGCGAGAATCATTGATTATTTTACAAACAATGTGACAAATTAAATGACTCACGCACATGAATTGACAGATTGCAATTCGCTAAAGAAAAAAACACCGATAAATTATAGAACAACTGGGAGTTTGAGACAATCAAATGTAAAACTACGAAATTAAACTCTAAATCAAGGAAATTATATACCGAATGGTATAAATATATGTTAACTATCGATTTGTCAGTTAATATATTTATTACTGATAAATTAATGACTTTTTTTTATTCGACTTATCAATTTCGATTCAACGAAAATTTCAAAAAGAAAAAGACAAGATTGTTTTTTTTTTTTATAAATATTATTAAAAAATGGAAAAAGTCACATACGCGTTCTTGGCTTTGCTAGTGATGCCGTATTGCATACGTGAGCTTTGGTTAATTTAATTAATTGAAATTTTAACAATTTAAATCAAATTTCTTTTGTATGAAAATTAGCAATTTTAATTGTTCGACTTACGAAAAATCAATTTTTGAGTCGAGGATCAATCAAAATTATTTTTATATTCTTATATTGTAGAATAAAATTACGTATACTTCACTTTTTCTAGATTAAACTGATATAATTTTTCTTAGATATGTTGTTGATTTTTAAAAAATAATTTACTCGCTCCGTTTAAAAAAAAAGACCTAGTTTAACTTAGAACGAAGCTTAAAAAAAAGATTTTTTTAATCTTGTGGTTCTATATTAAAGTTATGTTAAATATACCAAAATGTCCTTTAATCTCGTGGTCTTAAACATGATACGTGAAAAGTTAAAATTAAAGTGTTACTAAAAAAGGAAAAGAATCGTTTTTTTTAAACAGACTGAAAAGAAAATAGGATCATTCTTTTTAAAACATCGAAAGTATTTATCTAACAATAATAGATTCAAGCAGTTATTAATTACTCAATAATCATTACAATAATAACTACGTCTGAATTTTAAATAAATATATAAATTTTCACTAGATCTTTCGCTTAATCATATAAAGAAATTAATTATCGTTTGACTACTAACTCATAGGGCATATTTAGGTACAAGAAGAAGGTTCATTTTAAACTATTTTTTCATTACAAAATTACACTATATATTATATATAAAAGCTTAAAATTATTTTATATATATACACAATAGACATTAAACTCTTTTATCAACTTTACATATGCATTTTTTAATATTTTGAATTTATTTAGTAAATATTTTGACTTCACTACTAATTTGGGACTTACTTTTCATTATAGTGCATATGTCACAATGAGTTTATGTACAAAATTAGTTGAGATTTGAGTATCTCAAAGATAGGGTAGGCATTCGACATCTGATTTGAGATTATAAATTTTAAATTTAATAATTAAAAGTAAACATTAAATATTAAAAAAAATTAAAATTTTAATTCGATAATTGATATAATATTCGATTCAATTTAATAACTCAATTTTCGATATTTTATATCTAAACCCTACTTAAAGATACATGTTTTTATATGCATATGTGCCACAAGTTCTTCAATATATATTCCCTCCAAAAATAATTTGTTAAAATGATTTCATTTAGTAAATCTTAATTTAGTTCTTTAACTTATTGGACTATATTTTTGGTATTTTCCACAATGCTTAGAATATGCATGCTTATGGTTATCGAGTACGTAATCTTAGAAAAAATATTTAAAATATTGAGGATTAAGATAAAAAAATTAATATATAATTGTGTGTATTTTGCATTTTTAAGAGAGGGCATGATAATAGTTTGGAACATTTTATTTGTGCCTTTTTTCATATCAATATTATTAGTAGTAGTATTAGTACTCTTTTTTTTTTATTCTTCAAATTTTATTATCACATGTTATTTCGTTTATTTTAAGTATTGATGAAAAATATTATAAAATGATAATTAAAATGTATAAAATATATATATAAAGTGTTAAAAAGTATCGCATAAATTGAGACTAACGAAATACTAGTCATAATTAAGGGTGTTCATGGCTCGATTTGGATCGATTATAGATGAGAACCAAAATCAAATCATTTTTTAATTTCTAAAATCAAACCAAACTAAATGAAAAAAAATAACCATCAATTTGGTTGTTATCGGTTTGGTCCAGCTTTATGGTTTATTCATTTTGAAAGTAATAATTTTTTAGAGGATGTACGTATCTCGATAAACACTTAAACACCTAGAATATGAACAATCAATAGAGAATCTATTGTCAGTTCAATTAAGCAACACTAGAGTTATCATAACACGAAAAAAGTGATTCAATTAAGTGAAAGTGTGGCTATTTTATTGTGGTATGGTAGGCAAAGACTAAAGATGAATTTTGATCGACTTAGACTTAGGATTATTATAGTTGGACTAAAGTGTTGAGTTGAGAAAATGATAAAGTTAAAGACTTAACTTAATTAAAACTTAACGAATATTTATATTTTATTTATGAATAAGATAAAAATAATTATAAAATTTGTATATCTAATTTATCGGTTCAATTTGATTACTTTTTCGATTTTTTTTTAGTAAATCAAAATCAAATCAAATAGTATTAATTTTTAAAATTTATAACCAAATCAAATTAATTAATATGATTTGAATTACAATTTAATTTAATTTTTTTTAACCATAACCATGAACAGACTCGAGTTATAATAATTTTCTTTTAGACCATTCAAAGTTCCAAAGAAAAATATAAGTAATAGAAATGGTCCTTCTTGATTGTGACTTCATATATATCCAAAATCTATCTTACTAGAAGTGATTCTTTCTCCAGTCAATTTTTCCAATTCCAAAATTAATGGAAGTAGTTAATGTTATTTATTTTTATTTTTATTTTTATTTTTCAAGATATTTTTCTTCATTTGATAGTGAAATGTGGAATCGATGTGATTTTTAGGCGAGTTTTGAGGTGGAATATATTAAAATTAATTTAAAGTACAAATTAAATGTGTAAATTCGTAGAGCATAAGTTTTAAAATTTGAAATGCAATTTTCAAATTAAAAACATAAGTTCTAACATAAAAATATATATCTCGGTAACATTATACTTTTTTAAAAAAATATTTTTGATTTAAATCACATTTTTTAAATTAATGTAATGATATTTATATTCCAAGCTATCATGTTTTTACCGATAATAGTAGTTTTTCCTAAATGTATAAATAAACTTACATAGAAATTAACGACATTACTATAAATAATTTTTTACATAAATTGATATGATTAAATTTTATAACATTATATATTTAACTTTATTTTTTTTTATTCTTCTTGAAAATAGATATATAATAATTAGTGCAAATACTAGTTGAGGGTGGAAGGTCTAGCTTGTAAATGTGGAGATCGATGATTGATTTTATTTTAAAGATTATTTTGGTATTAGTATTATTATTCGTTAAGTTAATTATTGTTTTTTTCAAATAGTAATTATAATACAATTCTTTATATTATTGGTTATCAGTATATTTAAATAATAAGTATAATTTTTTTATATCATTTATTATTTAATATAATGAGATGTACGTTTCGTAGATTCATGGCACATATGTCTTGTGTTCCAGATGTTCCATCAGGTACCTCTGCTTTTTAAAACACTGATTTTACTAAATAAATTTTATTTATAATGTCTTAGAACTCTAAATTTAACTACTACTTTATGTAATTATTTATTATTAACAATAGTATAGGGCCAAAAATAATAATACTCTCTTAATTTACTAAAGTGGATAAGTGAAATAAATTATTTATTCTGATCTAATCAATTGAGATAAGAAGAGATAGTAGAGATATTCTTATTGTCTCATATTAAAAATAGTTATTCTATTTCACTTGTCTAATGTACGAAATTAAGAAAATAGTATCATATTTTTCTCAACATTTGGTATTAAATTACTACGTAATAATAGTAATCAAATTTAGAATTTCAAATCATTAGTAATAAAGTTTATGTAGTAAAATATGTATTTAATTAATGTTTTTAAAGAACGTTAGATTTCCAAAAACCAAATAGTATAATATATAAAGACAATAAAGATAACTAGATTGATACTTTAATTATAAATTTTAACATTTTCCCTACTTTCTAAAAGTTTGGCAACTTTTGTCTAGCATGCTAAGGCAAATAAGATTACGTAAAACAATTCTTTTTCATGTTTTCATTTATAAAAAAAATATATTTTTGCACTTTGATCTTGCTTTTTATATGATTACATGATATTTGTTGTAGTATAAATTTCAAAGTCATATTTTATTTGGACAATGTTATTTAATTTGTTTTAATAATTACTTACAAATTTACTCATTTGGCACAATTTCAAAATATTATGGAGTCAAAAGTTTGGGTTATAAATATGATTGAAGTTTAGATATTATATGAAGCTCATATACATATGAAAAAATTCCAAAGTAAAACAATTTTTTAATAAAGCGTATCTATAAATATCTGTTATGAAATTTAATAGTGTAATTTTTCTTTAAAAAATCATGATAATGTATATAAATAATCAAAATCAAGTTTATATAGCATTGAAATGTAAGTAATAAGTCTCCACATCGATTGTTGGATGGCCAATTGATTTCTTTATATGGACTTGGCAATATGTTCCTTTTGAGGTAGTTTTAAAGTAGAGTTAAACACGATGCTATATACTAATCCCAATTCGTTCACCACTAATGTAATACATTCTTGATCCACACATTAGGTTTTCAGTTTTCACCCTAGCGTAACAAGGAGTGTTAAGTCTTTCACATTGGTTATGAAATGGACGATAATATTTTTAAATATTGAACTTATATATATATATCTCAAGATTATTAAGTAACAACTATTGTTTTTTTTGTTTTTTTTTTTAAAAAAAGGGTAGCCAATTAAAAAACAATTTTGTAAAAAAAACAAAAAAAAAGGATGACATGTGGATCAGTGGATGAGAATAGGAAAGTGAAGGTAAGTAATTTGGTGGATTGTGGAGTCCACAAATTGGGTAATATAACACAATGAATTTAGATATGTTAATTGCTTTTTGGTGGGGTTTGTTATATTATATTCTTTGGGAAGAAACAAAGTTTTATTTATTTTTTTGTTAAATGCAAAGTATTTGGATGAGTTTCTATGCAAAGCAAAAGAATCAAACAAATAATGAAAAAGAACCAATTCTTGTTGTGGCTAATAAAGATATGGACCCATATATATATATGTGTGTGTGTAAAAAGCAAAATCCCCTTTGATTCACATAGTCAAGTTGTTATTCCAAAAACAAGAAAAACAATTACAAGAGTACAATTGGTACTATTCAATTTTCACTCTTTTATCATTTTAGCATGTTTTGGCTTAAATGAAATTTGACAACTATATTGCATCAATGGACTTAGAAAGATTTTCTATCCGAGATCTATTGAAAATAATTTATGTACTCTATAAAGATAGATATAAAATTTGCGTACATTCAGTGATGTAGTTAGGTTTTTCATTAAGATGGTTCAAAATATGAAAAAGTCGAAGGAGGTTCAACGACATTTACTACATAAAACAATTTTAATTATATATAAACGATATAATTTCTCGTTGAATAGGATTCTGATGAACCCCTTGGCCTTATATGGCTCTGCCTCTCCTTGTGGCCATTGGAAAAGAAAAATGACAATTAACAACCGATATTCGGTTTGGATAAGTTAATCATGCAAGGGGAATTACGTTGAACGTAGTAACTTTAGTTCAAATTTTGTAAATGTCATAACAAACTCATTTAAATATGTACACGATTATTTTGTTATCTTAGAAAATATAAATTCATAAACTTTAAATTTTGACTTAGCCTGTGATTGTCACCTTGTTTAGAATAGAATATATACAAACATATATAAACATGGAAAATGAGGAGATACTTCACTAGTAAGTTTCAAAATTCTCGCACCATACGTTTTTCTAGTGAGTTGGTTCAATAAAAAATATGTTTGAAAATATCTTTCACAACATAAATTTTTCATTTATTCATGATACGAAAAATATATTTTCCTAGTAGTGTGCACCAAGTACTATCACATTAGAACATACAACTATACCTTGTATCTACAATACATATTGATTAAGACATTTATTTTATTATGTACCTATTGAGATGCGTGTAAATTAACCTGAACATCGTAATTATCCGAAAAACAAGCATATTATATTACTAAGAACTCAATTGCTTCATCTACTCTAGTTCATGCATAATACTACTACAAAAAGTGCCACATCCATCAATCATTTTTTCAACTTATTACCTATGTATATGTAAGTGAAAAAAGATGAAAGAAAAAAAAAAGCAATCACAAGTAGAAAATTATTTTTATGATGTGATAGCTCCATGCATATAGGTATGTTACCATAACAAGTTTGACAACAACCTATGTTAATTTTTTGCAAAAATTATCCTTTTTTTTAAAAAAAATAAAAATTCATGATACATATTCAGTAGCATATCTAGAATTTTAATTCAATAAATATAATTGAGTTCTTGGTATTAAACTCATTATATTTTTAAAAGGGATAATGCCCAAGTACCCCCTCAACCTATGCCCGAAATCTCAGAGACACACTTATACTATACTAAGGTCCTATTATCCCCCTGAACTTATTTTATTAATAATTTTTTACCCCTTTTTAGCTTACGTGGCACTATCTTGTGGGCCCAACGATGGTTGACTTTTTTTTTCGAACTAGTGCCACGTAGGCTAAAAAGGGGTAGAAAATTACATATAAAATAAGTTCAGGGGGGTAATAGGACCTTAGTATAGTATAAGTGTGTCTTTGGAATTTCGAGCATAGGTTGAGGGGGTACTTGGGTATTTTCCCTTTTTAAAATTATGAGTTCAAATATTTATACATATTATTTGTTGCAATTTTATTTGAAAATACTAGGTTAAAGAAACTATTTGTTAATATTTTAGTGGACTTTTATATAAAATTATATTTTACATATGCAACAAAAAAGGGAAATTGATGTACATATATATAAATAAAAAAATATCACTTGTGCTGTCAAAAGTATTGTCATGATCGATTAAAGATAATTTTCTTTTCTCTTTTAAATTTTTTTTCCAATATAAAATCCACTTACAACATGTCATATAAAAGAAAAGATATAAAGCATTAACATAACTTATTTTTATTTTTTTAAAAAAAATTGTTGTAGTCTTTAAGGTATATTCTTTCTTTTTTTTTCACCCAATTTTCGATATTAGCATTGAGGCTAATTAAATTCAGATACGCTCATTGTAAAGTCCATTTCTAAAGACATCACATTTTATTGAATTTGTTTTAGTCACGAACCTCTAAAATTTAAAATTTTTAATTAAAAATAATTTTTTTTATTCATTCCGTCACAAACCAGGTTAATTGTTTAGGTATATTCTTAAGAAAGTGAAAGGAAATTTCTTAGAACATTAAATACTCTTTTGGATTGAGTCTTTTTGCTTAGCCAATGGATTTAAATATAGTGCTCCACCTATAAAATAGAAGAATCCAAAATTTTGTCTCAAACATATAATAAAATAGAAACCAAGCTTATAATATCCTATATATTTATAAAAGAAATTATTTAAATAAAAATCCACTAGGTATCTAGTTAAGTACTTATGAAATATTATATGGTGCTCAACTTGGCAATAATCACATTATTTTATTATTATACAGTAGAAATATATAAGTGAAAAATACTATTTCTTTCGTGCAAAATCCAATAATTATTTCTTGTACTTTAATAAATGTTATAGACGTGAAACGGTCAAATTTGCTTCTGAACTTTATAAAATAATTTAACTTAATTATTTTACCTTTATTAATAATTATAATAAAGATTTATTTGATAGTACAAAAATTGAGCTAAATTTATTTTTATTGACTAAGGGAAAATGTTGAATTTTCAACATTAAATGAGCCTATTTTCTAGGGAGATTATTTAAACTTACTCTTGATATATATTTTTAAAATAAGTTATTTTAAAGAAATATTTATAAATAATTTAATTTTAATTTATTTTTATGACATCCTTTATAGTCATAATTTAGACAATCTCATCATGACAACAACTTTAACTAAAAGGAGATTTAAGCCCTCTAATTAGTGCAATTTACAATTAATATAAGATTTGATCTCTTTAAAAAACTAAAGTAAATTATTAAAACATTAAAAAAATAACTTTTTTAAATCAAATCGAATACTGTCTGGCAATTAGGAAACTCAATGTATAATTCTTTTGTCTCATTTGTATTTAAAAATTAAATTTTCTTTTAAGGAAATATCTACATATAATAAATCAATCAAAGAAAAAAAAAAAGGTGACATGTGAATCTATTGCCACACATTCATGTTATTCCTTTTGAGAAACAAATAAATATAATCAGATCGAGCTGGTTGAACAAGAAACGTTTTGAAATTTCATGTTCAAAATATTTTACATATTTTTTTTTAAATTTAATTCATCGATAGAATTTGTGTTATTTATGAACTTATTAAAAAAGCAATGAATTTCCTTATTATTAAAAAATAAATAAATCAAGTTAACCACCGGTTGTTAAGTAATTTATTAATACTATATATATATTAGGAGGAAAAAAATATATGGTATTTGACACAAGCAAAGTCATGTAAGAATTATTAATCTATTTTTTTTAAAAAAGTAGATATATAGTTGGACTCAACATATACTTTTTGAATATATATTTTTGTTATTATTATTATTATTATTATTATTATTATTATTATTATTATTATTTTTAGAAGCCATTTGTCCATAGATTTTTTTTTTTAAAAAAAAGTGTGAATTATATATTGAATTATTTTTTTGAAAATTATTTTTAAAATGAATTATGTGAAAAGTGGTATGGATTATTGTTTTGAGTAAAAGATCTTTTTAAACTCGAAAATTTTTACCTTTTTATTAAAGTAAAATACATATTTAAAATCATCTTAATTTTTAAAAACTTTACTCTAATTATTACTTTTTTTCTACTTATTATAATTACATATATTTTTCAATTTGGAGTTTTTTTAGTAATAAAAAAATATATGAAGATAATGATATTATGACTTTTTAGGACATTAAGTAGGTCTTATGGTGGTTGGCCCATTGTCTCTTGGCATTATAATATATTAGTTGCTTTTATCATCATACTCTTTAAATCCAACCACAAAAAAATAAAAAAAATAAAAGTAGAAAATGAGAAGGGGAAAAATAAATAAATTATATAATAAATAGGGCCCAATGAAAAGCTTATCTAAAACTTTTTTAAAAAAAAATTGAAAAAATATGTGGTTGAAAAAAAGAAAAATACTTTCGTCCATTTCAATTTATATGTCACAGTTAAGAATTGATAATAAAATTTCAAAAACAAAAACAAATTAAAAATCTGAAGCTTGTGCTTTGAAACATGACATACTATTTAAACGATTAAATAATTCAGACATTATGAAATTAAACACATCATAATATTTTTATAATTATAAAACTTATCTCATAATATATCGTATTGTAGTGTTAATGTATTTATCTTATTTTGATAAATATAATATATATTTAGATATATTTTGTTGTTTCTTTTCATCAATTTAAATAATAAATTATTATTATTATTAAAAATAAACGATAAACTATGAAATAGAGTTAAAGGGTAAGTTATTCAATAGTATTTTCTCCGTCTTAATTTGTATAAAATATATTTGTCTGGTATGAAGTTTAAGAGAAAAAAACTTAATAATAAATTATTAGAATTTTTTATTGATATAAAATGGTAAAAAGTAAATTTTATTAAGTATAAGAACATGATATTTCGAAGAAAGTAAATTATAAGTAAAGACAAGATGAAAACAAGATAACGATACAAAATTAAACTAATCAATCGTTATATACATAAAAAAGTCAGGTGTTATAATAACAAATTTAATAATACGATATGATAAAATTTAACTAAAAATCAAAACAAAACGCTATTTACCATAACAATATGATCATATAACACAATAATTAACAACCATCCACATAAGATGTATAGATAAAAAGTGAATAAGCAAAATTCACATGAACTTAATATTTGTTATTCGAATCTTATTCAAATTAATTCCTATAACAATATTATTTTGAGATTATTTCGTGTATAAAAATTTTGAATTTTGAATCTGTTCGACGGCTAACTAGGTCAAAAATAAATTTTTTATAAATGTAGGTCCTAAATTTATTTCACGATTATCTTCTTTCAAGTTGCAAACACAAATCAATAATGACAATAGGGCCCTCTCCCCTATCTCTTCAACCCTACCTTTCTTTTTCTTTCTTTATCACTTCAAGTTCATATTCTCCCATTTTTGTTCGCTGTTCGTCTAAATTTACATGACATATTTTTTAATATTCAAAATAATTAGATTTAAATTTATCTTTTTCATATTCTTAAAAGATATTGTTATATTTATAATTATTAGATTTTTAACCTTTTTTTTAATCTAATCAAATATCGTCATATATTTTAAAATCGAAAAAAAAGTATGTGTTATAAAAAGGGGTGTTAGTGGAAATGGACGTTACCTCGTTTTTCATCTGTTTGTTTCTTCTGACAGACCTTTGATCTTTGATGATAGATACGTCCATACCATTTTTTATAATTTAATCGAAATCTTTGTTTTGATTTATATGATATTATATTAATTTAAAGAATTGAATAAAAAATTGTAAGTATTTTATATATTTATTGTTATAGTTTATTATATATTAATTATAAATTTTGAATCATAATTGGATTTTGATAAATTATTTATATCAAATTTAATACAAGTATATAAATTAAGATAGAGATATTGAACTAAAATTATTTCAAATTAAATTCGTAACTTTATAAGCTCAAGAAGAGAAAGAGAGAAGCATTGTTCATGTCTTATAACAAGTTTAGAGATCTCATTATTTATCGATGTAAGGTTCTTTCCGTACATCACTCCCTCGCGTTGGAGTGTGCACATTCGTAGACCATTTTTCCCTTTCGTTAATCCCTCGTGTCAAAAAACTTGTTTTCTTGAGCTAGAGCGCGTTTGTTAACAGATATCAATATTTTCATCCTTATTCAATTTGTGTCTCGAAGAACCACATAGAATGAGCCTGAATTTGATATTATATCAAAGTAACTCTTCAACCGCGAATTTATATATACATCGAAAGCTACCTAAAAAATGGAGAGTTATACAAGCCTTATAATACGTCTTTCCATTCGTCACTTCTCAATAAAAAGAAATATCGATCAAATTTTATAAGAAGTTCATACATCAATAGCACTTTTTCTTTTTGTATTTACACATAAAATAAAAAAGTATGACCTTTGAAATTCGAATTATACCACATAAATTACTCTTCTGTATAGCCTAGTGATTTAACCTCGGTACTTTTATACTGAAGGTCTCAAATTTGATTACCTTTATCAACAAAAAAGATTTACCTTCTGAATCGATTTTATCGCACCAGACTTGCCTCGACACGTAGATTAGAATTAAAAAAAAAGTATATTTTATTTTTTTTATATATAAGCAAAAAACACACACTAAAACTCACATACACACATCCACATCTTTCTTTCTATCTTTCTTTCTCCTCTCTCTAAAAAGTTGAGTACTTTTATTAGCTCTCATCACTTCACACAGAAGAAGATGGCATTTTTATTTCTTTCTGCTGATGGCTGCATCAAATGATTTGAAAAGCTGAGTCAAATCACAACAAGAAAAAGAAAGTTATAATAATAATAATTATAATAATAATATCAAAAATATTATTTTTTCCAGGTATGGTACTTCTTTCACTCATTAACTATCTAAATACAGAATTTGAAGTTTACGAGTTTTTCTTTTTTTCCTTTTTATTTTCAACTAACAAAGATAGAGTCAGAGTCAGAGTCAGCGTCAGCGTAAGAATATGTAGTTTATGAATTTTGAATTATGGTTTTGTCTGAATTATTGAGTTCTGAATTGATAATTTATATGTGTTGAATGAATTTTTGTGAGTACAAATCTATTGAGTTCGATCGAAGCTATAATCGACAGTTTAGTTCTGCCACTGTTCAGAGGCGGATCCAGAATATGAAAGGTTATGAGTTTTTGTAATATTTTGAATTACTGAATTCTAAATTATTTTTATGTATTAAGTTTCACTTAGTGCTCAAGGGTCAATCTAGAATTTGAACTTTATTGATTTTAAATTTTAAATTGATAATATCTACATGTTAGATTGATTTTTTAAGATAAATATACACTAAAATTATTGAGTTCGATCGAATTCGATTTGTGTTTTTCTTTTTCTTTCACTTTATCAAGAGAAATTATATTTTTTATGATTCATAAATCTATATAGATAGATAGATGAATATATTAGAGTTAAAAAAAAATGTTTATGAGGAGTATTTTGTTTTTCCCTTTTTTGATTTTTTCGAAATTAAGATATCAACTTTATCAATTTTGAATTTTGTAATAACAATTATAATTGAATTCGAAATTTATTATTTATATATATTTATGTTTCTTTCTCTCTCTAAAAAAAATTCTGTTATGATTTTCTGTGTCATTCTAATGAAAAATAAATTATTCTTTCATTTCTTCCATTGTCAGATTATAATACACCACGTGCACTTACAAAATTTTGTAAATTTAATTTACAAATCCTATTATATAATCTTTTTTTTAACTACAATTATATTAACATATATGCTAAATTTTTAGGTTTATTTTACCATTTTTGTGATTTTGAAGTGTTACAAAGTGTGAATGAGTTGAATTATTTGGACCTTAGCTTATTGTCTTCAACAGTAAAAGGTACATATCATAATTACCATAAAATTATAACCACTTTTACTTAGGTATCTTATCATATTTAGGTAAAAAAAAAATTTACCCACCTAGTCGAAATAATCAGGAGCGGAGCTATCGTACTGTTTATAAGGTTAAATTTTTTTTATAAATCCATTCAATGAAAATCATGTTTCTGCACATTTGAAGTCGTAATTTATAGTCATCAACAATATATATATATATATATAGTGATTATTGATGAAAAGGGTTCATCAATACTTCTTCCGATAGAAAATTATAGTATATATACTAAATCCTTTGTTTTTTCTCTCGTATATTACTTTTTCATATTTTAAATTTCTTTAGTGAAAATTCTGGCTCTGATACTGTTTTGGTATGTTTTTGTATTTATATATGTATGTTTTGGTTTTGTTTTTTTTTTTTGGAAAAATTGATATTTGTGGACTTATTTGACTTGACTTTAACTTTTTTTTTTTTTAATTTTTCAGATTAGTTGGTGTTATTTGTTTATTATTGTGGAGAAAAAAAAAATTAAAAAAAAGAATGGCTTCTTATTTTCATGGAAATTCAGAAATACAAGAAGGAAATGATGGATTACAAACTCTAATACTAATGAATCCTGGCTATGTTGGATTTTCTGAAGCACAACATCACCACGCGCCACCACCGCCACCGCAAGGTGGTGGCGGCGGCGGCGGCAACATAGTGTTCTTCAACTCCAACCCTCTTGGAAATTCAATAAACTTATCTCACGCGCCACCACCTCCGCCGTCACAACAACAACAATTTGTCGGTATACCTCTCTCCACCGCCGCCTTCACCGCCCCATCTGAAGTCTCCGGCAACAACAACCACCACAACAACCACAACAACGAGTCTATCTCCGCCCATCACGGCTTCCTTGCTCGATCGTCTCCATACGGGTTCTACAACCCGGCTAATAACATCACGGCGGCGCGTGAGGTCACACGCGCTCATCAGCAGCAGCAACAAGGGCTTTCCCTTAGCTTGTCCTCATCCCAGCAGCCGAGTTTTGGGAGCTTCACGGCGGCGCGTGAGATTGTTTCTTCGCCTACGGGTTCGGCTTCGGGGATACAACAGCAACAACAACAACAACAGAGTATTTGTAGTGTTCCTTTGAGTTCTAAGTACATGAAGGCTGCACAAGAGCTACTTGATGAAGTTGTAAATGTTGGAAAATCAATGAAAAGTAGTAATAGTACTGAAGTTGTTGTTTATAATGATGTCAAAAAATCGAAAAATATGGTCGATATGGATGTACAGTTAGACGGAGTTGGACCAGCAGAGAAAGACGGAGCTCCAACCAATGAGCTAAGTACCGCGGAGAGACAAGAAATTCAAATGAAGAAAGCAAAACTTGTTAACATGCTTGACGAGGTAAAACTTTTTTATCTCTTTTTCTCAGTAACGTTGTTGCATCCGTGTCAGATCACTTGATTTTGCCTCCGTTTAGATACGTGTAATTGTAGCCTTTTCGTCTTCCAACTAGTATTTAGATACGCGATAGCCTTGTTGGTTTTTATGTTGCTCGGACTCTGCAAAATTATTGCCATACTCATGTCAGATTCTCCAAAATGCTATATTTTTGGAGTATCCGACATACAGTCTAACATTTTTTTTCCCTAAGAGTCCGAGCAACACAGGTTTTTGGCCTTCCAAGATAGAAAGAGTATGGTCCTCTCTATCTATCAAATTCGTCAGGGCACTGTCCTGACAATCTTGTAAACAAAGATGCAAGTATTTTTGAATTTTTCGAAATCTTTGATATAAAGCTAAATATCGGTTCGATTTTGGGTGATGTTATATAGGTGGAGCAGAGGTATAGACATTATCATCACCAAATGCAGTCTGTGATAAATTGGTTGGAGCAAGCTGCTGGTATTGGATCAGCAAAAACATATACAGCATTGGCATTGCAGACGATTTCGAAGCAATTTAGGTGTCTAAAAGACGCGATAATTGGTCAAATACGATCAGCAAGCAAGACGTTAGGCGAAGTAGACAGTTTGGGAGGGAAGATTGAAGGTTCAAGGCTCAAATTCGTCGATAATCAGCTGAGACAACAAAGGGCTTTGCAACAATTAGGAATGATCCAGCATAATGCTTGGAGACCTCAGAGAGGATTGCCCGAACGAGCTGTTTCTGTTCTCCGCGCTTGGCTTTTTGAACATTTCCTCCATCCGTAAGCACGAAACAACCCTTTTTCTCATTAGCTATGTTGGTCGGACTTTTCAAAAATATTGTCACACACCGGTATACATACCTGACGATATTTTTGAAGAGTCTGAACAATATAGCTTCGTTAAAAGTACTATATTTTGATATATTGTGGTAAATTTGTGTTGTATAGTTATCCCAAGGATTCAGACAAAATGATGCTAGCAAAACAAACAGGGCTAACTAGAAGTCAGGTTAGTGATAACTGATAACAAACATTGTCGTTTTTTGATTCTCGAGTTTTGATTTCTTAGATGGTCACTTAACTAGAAAGTTTGTCTTTACTTCAACAAAGAGAGTTCGACATTCTAAGATAATAACTGTTAGTTGAGTGACTATCTGAGAAATCGACTCTTGGATTCTCTGGTTTCTGGTTTGTACTAAGTTTTGTTTGTGGACGATTCAGGTGTCGAATTGGTTCATCAATGCTCGAGTTCGTCTTTGGAAACCAATGGTGGAAGAGATGTACTTGGAAGAGATAAAAGAACACGAACAGAACGCGTTGGGTCAAGAAAAGACGAGTAAAGTAGGCGAACAAAACGAAGATTCAACAACATCAAGATCCATTGCAACACAAGACAAAAGCCCTGGTTCAGATAGCCAAAAACAGGACAACCCTGCTTCATCAATACCGATGTCCAACGCCACTTCCATACCCCCTATCGGTATGAACATCCGTAATCAGTCTGCTGGTTTCAACCTGATTGGATCACCAGATATCGAAAGCATCAACGTTACTCAAGGGAGTCCAAAGAAACCGAGGAGCAACGAGATGTTGCAGCATTCACCAAACAGCATTCCATCTATCAACATGGATGTAAAGCCAAACGAGGAGCAAATGTCGATGAAGTTTGGTGATGATAGGCAGGACAGAGATGGATTTTCACTAATGGGAGGACCGATGAACTTCATGGGAGGATTCGGAGCCTATCCCATTGGTGAAATTGCTCGGTTTAGCACCGAGCAATTCTCAGCACCATACTCAACTAGTGGCACAGTTTCACTCACTCTCGGCCTACCACACAACGAAAACCTCTCAATGTCAGCAACACACCACAGTTTCCTTCCAATTCCGACTCAAAACGTTCAAATTGGTGAACCAAATCATGAGTTTGGTAGCTTAAACACACCAACATCAGCTCACTCAACATCAAACGTCTACGAAAACTTCAACATTCAAAACAGAAAGAGGTTCGCCGCTCCCTTGTTACCAGATTTTGTTACCTGATAAACTAAATTTAGCGACAGACAAACATCTGTCGCTAAACAAGAACATGTTTTAGCGACAGATAACTTCAGTCGCTAACTTAGCGACTGAAAACTTCTGTCGCTAAACATGAACATGTATTAGCGATATACAGTGTATGTATATACTGTATGTCGCTAAACAAGAACATGATGAAAAATGATACATGTTTTAGTATATTGTTTCTCATTCTATCATATAATGGTAGTGTAAAGAATCAAGAAACAAGTTTTACATAGTTACATAGTCTTTATACATTGGAGATTGAAGAACCATTTAAGTTCTTCAAAAATAGATAGATTTTCTAGGCTACATCTAGAAGATATATATATATAGTTTTGAGGGTTTGTATATTAATTTTGGGATTGTTATATTGGATGTGAAAAAAAAAAAAGTAGTTATTTTGGATGGTATAAAAAAATAATACTCCATCCATTTTAGCCAATCTTTGTTACTTCTCTTTCATGTTCTCGAGGTTTCGTGGTTCGAGTCCTGATCAGGTATGAGGTCATCTTTGTTAGGAAGCGATTAACCCTAATATGAAACTTATCCATTGCGAATACAGATTCAGTCGGGTTTTAACATGGTTATCTGACACCAGATGGAAATAAATAAATAAAATTGTTACGAGTAACTTTATTTTAGTGTTGTTTTATTTCCTAGAAAAAATGAATGCATGTTTGAGTAAGGGGTTGAGTGATACGTCGAAAATATTATGCTGTATATATAATAGATGTTGAATTTTCTTGTCTTTCTTCGTATGCTTACTTTTCTATATTTTGAATCTGCTTCGTGAAAATTTTGTTGAAATCATTTCCCTCCTAAAGATAATTTTAGAAACTCAAGATTTTGAACTTTCGGTTTTTTTCACTATAATAAATTACTACTACATATAACTAAATATGAAATATTTATATGATTTTTCTTATTCAAGTATAATAAATCGATCAGAACGTGTAATTGTAGTCTAGTCTAATCGTTGATATACGAGATGCATATTTATTTGTTTGATGTAAACAATAACTTCTGAATAAATATATTCTTTTATTTTAAACTATTAAAGTCATTATTTCATCTTAATTATAATATAAAATAAAAAAAATCATCTCAAATATCAATATTGCTTGTTACACATGGAAATTCAAATTGCTATGTATAAACAGAAGGAATAAACACCTAAATTATCTTCAAACTTTACAATCAAAAGAATTTTATGAGTGGAAATTTAACAGAATATAGGCATTATACTATGAAACAAATACCCCCCCCCCCCCCCCCCAAAAAAAAAATTAAATGAAATGAAAGTATAGATACAAATTACATAGAGAATATTTTTGTCCTTGGAAATTTTTTCTTTATTTGGGAAATTACTTGTTAGATTAGAATACTTATTCACTTCCTCTTTTTTTTTTTTTTTGGAAAAGAAATAAAAATAAAGAGCATTTTAAAAGTATTATTTCTCTTATGTTGCTATCAATTATTTTGGAAATAATCTTTGCTTTTGTGATTCTTTTTTTTTAAAGAAATTATTTGCACCTATTTGTTCTTTCCACTATTTGATTGACAGGATATTGTATATACTATTGTGTGTTACAACCAACAGGATGTAAATGTTGAGCGTGCGAGTAAAATCTCACATTAAAAAACAGAAAGTTACCTCGTGGCTTGATTCGTATTGAAAGATATCACACCACATTAACATTAACAGTATTATCGATCATTTTATCGCAATAATTGACATCAGAGCTAGTGAATCGACTAAACGGGTGCCTGACTTATTGTCATAGCTTGGCTACGAACCGAATTACTATATTTGCCCCTAGCTCGGAGATACATATACACACCCACCACTGAAGTCGGGAGAGGTAGAATGTACACAGACGTAACCCTGTCTTTCTGGAGTAGAGATGTTTCCGATAAACCCTCGACTCAAAAGAGAGCTTTTGAAGTAGGGTTGCAAGAAAAAAAAAATCATACCAAGATGACAAGGAAAATAGCCAAATGCAAGTAGAAGTGGTTCATTTTGACCATATGCATTCTACGTTTGCTTCGACTCTCCAAGAATGTTGATGAACTCGTGCCAGATCCTACAAAAATACTTTAAGTTTTGAAGAATCTGAACACCCATTGACATTTTTGGAAAGTCCGAGCAACATAGTCTGCCTCATTAGCTCAAGGGAAGCACAACAAAGGAGAAGGTTCGACTAGTTTTCTAACCGAAAAGAAGGCTAAAACAGAACTAGTTCCAAATAACTAACAAGCAGCCTTTCAAATGTAAGAACATAAGTTATCATCAATCATCACTTGGCATACAGTTTCAAGGCAAAGATTCCAGTTTTTTCGAGTTCCGAGTATATTGCTGAAAATGATTGATATACTTCATAAGAAATAAGCATGAAAACATGGAGAGGTCACTTTACAGAAGCTAGGCCATTTTAAGATGTCTTACCAATTCAGCTAGGTTATAACTCGAAAGAATAAAAGAAAGTTTTCAGCATATAATCAGTGACGCGAAAAGGAGGATAGCTAAATCCTAGAATTGGCAAAAGAAGAGAGAAGTCATACTGCTTTAGCTGTATTGTGCTCTTCCCCAAGTGTTGCCAGCCTTCGCTTAGCTACCTTGGACCTGTAACACCATACTTCAAATGCCTCGGTGAGGTCTGGATATCGAATCTGTTGATTTTCCAACCACTCTGTTAAAATGTCTGTCTGATCAACTGACGGCAATGTAAGTATAATAGCAACAAATGCTGACTCCAAAGATTGCCATATCTCACTATCGACTTTTAGTGTGATCTCATCCTCAGTTTCCTCGGTGACAGAATCGACTAAAGGCTTCATTGTCCGGACAAAAGGAAGCCAGAGCTTCACCATGTGAAGTCGTTTAACTGTAGGTAACACAACTATGCCATAGCCTATTGCCTCTAATACTTTTGCGGTCACCTCAAGAACCTTCAGCTTTGTCTTCAGAATTTGATATTCTTCATCCTTTTGTTGAACGATGGTTACTAGCTTCACTGACAACTCCGTCCAGCTGCAAACAAAATCTCTGATAATCTCCAACTTTCCTAATATCTGACATGCCCATAACAAATCTGTTAAACAAGAATGCAACGACTGCATTTTCCCAGCATCTGAAATCGATTCTTGGAGGTCACATAATAGAGACTCTACAATGCTGTTAAATCTATCAAGCAGCTTCTTGACACATCGCATGACTTCTAGCTTTATTTCTTCATCAGCGGTCAGTAAAGGAGCATCATCGTCCTCGGTAAGCATGTATTCAAGCTGTTCTTGAGCAGTGTTTTTCAGATCATTCAAAGGTGAAGGAGGTGATGACGTAGCAAATTGAAGGGCTGCAAGAAAAATCTTCATTACGGCAGTAGGATTGACTGGTTGGAGGCGAGCAAGTACTGGTTCCACCTTAGATCCCATGCTTGGTATAGTATTTAGTATCTCCTCCTCTTCAGCTTCTTCCCAAGGGACTGCTTCCAAATAATCCACACATACTGCAGTAATTCTTGGGCATCCAAGTTTGACAGCAACTCGCAAAATGCCAAGTGCATTCTTGACACCATGGCAAATTTCCATCATTAAGCCATCCGCAGTGACATAAAAGAGTCGAAGGACATTGACATGGGAGTCCAGATCAGGTTCTTCACAGTAGACCTCAACACAATTGCGTGAATCCAGAAACTTACATGTCGGCCAACTATCTGATAACCGATCAGCAAAATATTTACTCTCTTCAACGAGAATATGAGAATGACAGTAAAGCCAATCATCACGGCCATCCTGAGTTCTAAGTCTTACGACAACATCACTGGTTGGTCTATCTCCAATCTTGCTTGATGTCTTCAATTCATTAGGCTGCAGGGGGGAAATGATATAGGTTATTTAACGTGACAAATTATCGATAGTGTATTCAACAGTCAAATCAATAAGAGAAAAGCAGGATGTAAGCTTTTATGATGCCTTTAAATGATTAATGTTCCTACGTCACTCGTTAATGATCCTTCCATCAGAGCAGGAAAGTGAAGACAACCCACCAGAGCAGTCAAATAAGTAGATGCAAGAATCAAATCCATGTACATGGCTCTTAAGGCAAGGTAAAGCTAACTTCCCTTAGGCAGCCAGGCGGAGGCCAAACGCCTCGCAGCCATACACCTTCCAGCATGAGGAGTTCGACTATTAGCCTGAATGTGAGGTGTAAACCACCACTTTAGCTTTCCTTGCCCGTTTTTTTTAAAAAAGATAACATTTAGGACAAGTAAATTATTCAGAAGTTATAATTGAGTGGCATAACAAACAACTTCCCAACTTCTGCGTATTCTTATCGATTTTTCGATTTATTTGAACCTTTAAAGCATTACAAATAAAAAGATAAGAAAGTGTTCACACTCAAAGGGAAGACCCCTTGCTCTTATTGGCATGTGCCTTGCCTGGCCAATGCTGGATCGTCTCAGCTTACGCCTTTTCCATTCATATCACCAGAAATATCAGAAAATGTTTCAAATAAGAAGTTAGGTAAATTGTTTCATCAAAAGTTTCCTGTTTATTTCAAATTTCCAATGCTCCGGTGATATGACACAAGAACACACAAGAACCATATTTTCTTTTAGTTTTCTATACTATGTTAAGACACTTACGACTGTCTCCATTAATGCTCAAGACTAGTTGGTGTAGCTTCGATGCATTGTCAGACCTGCAAATAGAAAATGACACATGACATCATAAAACAAGATAGCAAAACAGTTTAAATAAGATTCTGTATTCAATCAGAAACTGTGCATCCCTAACAAAGTCAAAGAAGTCCAACAAAAGTTTCTTTTGGATAATTAATTTCTTTTCCGATTAGATATAGATCCGAAGAGAAATTTAAGCTCTATTTGGTTAACCAAAAACACATAAAAGAAACAAAAAAAAAGTTCATAGAGCAGACATTAATAGTAACTTTTTTTAGAAGAGGTGTGCGGGTCAGCTTATGCGCACAAACCCTAGATGTGATACGCTTACAACATAGACTACCAAGGTATCTAATCCTGTTTGTTCCCCATGCTTTCGCACCTCAGCGTCGGTAGGGACCCAGAGAGCTGCCTTTGCTTCTGGCGTTCCTTTGTAGATCTCCGGAATTCACCCCCCTACACAAGAAATTCCACTCTCCTCTATCTCACTCAAGGGAATCGGTAATATATATAATGTCTTGGCTTCGGGGATAGAAACCTATAATATGCAAACAGCATCAGCCATCAGGCATCAATATGTCAAACAAATATGGGAACACTAATTCAAGTCATACAAAAATGGCTAGTAAATTAAGTTAGTTTCCAAAAATGGCTCAACACTTACTCATACTTACCAACTTTATCTAAATTGAAATGTCATCAACTTCCGATTTTCATAAAAGAGAGAACTTTTCAGGTAGTTATAACATGAAGAACTCTAGTAACACCAATATCAACAAAAGGAAAGAAAGAAAAACTCTGTTAGCTTTACTCTTCCCACCACAAACTCTATTCATTTTTGTATTATGAAAAATATCATGACGAGACTAACGAACTCCACATGTTCAACTCTTCTAAACCTTTTCTCTCAATACTGGAACAAAGTCAAATTAACAGTGGCATGATCATGAATGTGTCATCTCACAGCTTAAAGATGTTAGCTCATCCTCTTACTTTCTACTTCGTCCTCTTTTGCTTCAAAACTAGGATCAACTACTGAAATTTAAAATGTTATATTAATTTCTGGCCTTCTCCAAGGACTGAGGGCTTGCGAAAGATATATATATATATATATATACACACACACACACACAGAGCAGTCGGAATGGAAAGTCGTGTTATTTCGAGAGTTGGCATGTATAACTAGGTGACTTTTTTGAAGCATAATAGTGTTTTACTCATTAAGCTTACAAAAGGAATTACAGAGTCCATCAAGTTCTATAGTAGCAGTAGCCAATAGGCACCTTTGACAAACAGATTAGGACACATAAGCATGAATAGATGATCAATGGAAGACAAGAAATTATGTATTTATGCTAAAGAAGGGATTGGAAAGTGAAGAATACAATCCAGCTCCAATAAGGCAATCATATACAACCTTTTGAAGGGCCACCTCTCCCACAAGTTCCTAGATTTGCTCGGTCATAAAATGGATCTTCTGGTGTATATGCCCGACCGCTAACCTAAAAGAAACAACTAAATATGGCTTAGTTGAAAAGAAAGGCCTGTGAGATTCATAAAGTCAGAATAACAAATCATAACTCAAATTTGAAATCCGTGCACATAGCCACCACTACTAACGTAATTTCCGACTGGTGCATCATTACAATTATCACACGTAGGAAACTTGATAGCTATAAGTTTTTCAGTAATTTATCTGCATCTTCACAGTTAACATGGATAGTAGCATCATTGATATGTAACATGAAGTGCCAGCAAATGAATCAAAATTAACCTACATTTGTCATTGTAACACAATACTTTTCAAGTCACCAATTTTCCCAGCACTCACGTAAGAAACATTTCCCAACAAAAATAAGTTACTGTTTAATATACACTACCCCAAAGAATGCTCAAGACAGAAGTAGCTATAACTAGTAAGTAGTATTTACATAAAGCTGAACAGCAACTCCATTATCACAATGTATTCAGTAATTCAGCTACTTAACAAAAAAAAAAAAAAACTTGCATAACTACAATTACTAACATTTCAAAGAACCCCAAGCATTTCTCAGACTCCACAAAATGTGTATAAAACAAAACAATGGGGTACCCTTCGGGATGGCTCAGATGGTTTGTCTTACGACTTCCCTAATAGAGGTCTCAAGTACAATATCCCTTACCCGCAAACAACAGCGGTTTGGCCTTGCCTAGTACATTTTACCTCTCCTGTATGGTTTGCAAGCGGCTACTACAGGTTCCCAAATCATCAAAAAAAACAAAACAAGACAATATGCAAAGTTCTTTTTTCTTACCCTTTATCCAAAATGACCCACATTCTCCTTCTACTCATGAACCCCATTTACAAGATAATCAAAAAGCTCCCTTTTTGTCTACTTCCCTTCACTCAACCAACACATACCAAAATCTTCCAATAGATACCTACAAATGATAAATAAAAACAAAATCAAAACACCCATTAGCTAAAATCTATTGAATGTAACAGTTCAATATCAAAAAGTACTAAACTTGAAGAATGAAACAAAAAAAAAACCTAAAATACTAATCTTTTTCTTAAGCAGATAAAAACCCATATCAAGAATGTAACAACAAGATTCTTTAAAGGGTATTTCTTCAAATTCCACATACATAAATAATCTAAACAAAGTAGCAAAAAATTATTGATTCTTGTGCAAAAAAACATACCTTTTTTACTCATTTTCAAGTAGATTTAGAGTTGTTTGTTCTTCAAATTGTTGAAGTAAAAAGTACAAATTTTGGGGGATTTGGGCATTTGATTCTTGAAACTGTTTAAAGATTAGAAATTTGGGAAATCAAATAGTTGAGTTCACCTTTTTTTTTTTTTTGGAAGGATAAACTATGATGTTGGTTGATTTTTTAATTCTTTTTTTGGGCACAAGTTGGGATTTTTTGTGTTTTTTTTTTTCATTCGAGGTTCGATAATCAAATTAGAGTCAGACTAGATTTAAATTTACGTCGATAAATTTCACATTGGGATCCCGAGGGCCAAACTTGAACATTGCATACAATTTATTAATTTTTAAAATAAATGTTATAGCTACAGTTTCATTTGACTTCAATTCGCAGCAAATTTCTTGTCATTTGCCTCTTTCTCCTTTCTCTGGAATCTCGTTCGCCACTCTCAGTCATCTCTCCCTGGCCTTTCACACTTTACACAAATATAATCATTGATACATATACATAGTAGTTGCATATATACAATAATTTATCTGTCTCAAATACAATGTATATATTTGTATTTGTATAAAGCGAGTGAGAGATTTGATATAGAAATACAAATATTTTAACTTTATTCAATTGTATATTAACGTAATTCAATTGTATATGGATTAAATTTTATGCAGATTTATAAGCACAACCATTGATACATATACATAATAGTTGCGTATATACAATTATATAACTGATATAAATACATAATTCATCTCTCTGCACTCTCTACACTCTCTCGCTCGCCTCTCTCCTAATCTCGCTAGCCATTTTAGCCTAATTACAGAGAACATCTACATCTACAAACGCAATTTTATGTTTATTATTCCTAAAATTTACTCAACTTTTATTATATACTTACTTGCCTAAGAATGACACATAACAGTCCATCTATTCACAAGGGAAATACTTGTTAACAAGTCTTTTGAATGTATTTTAGGTCTTCCAATTCTGTTACTACCATTTTGAAAGATGAAAGTTTTCCTTTTTAATTATAGTTTTCTACTCGAAATCCTTTTTTGATTAAGGACGAGGCAATTTTACCATTGTCTTCACTGCGTCACAATTCGTGTTGATATTGCACGCAGAACAAACAGTTATGTGTTGACGTTAAAGAAAAATAATCAATTCATATCTTATAACCTCAAAGCCAACATTTATGATTCGATGAGGTCTACTTTGGTACAACTATTATTGTACCATCCTTATGATGCTAATTTAAATTTATATTTCAGGTATTTGTTAAACAATTATAAATAAAAAGATATTTATAAAGTAATTTGATCAATTTATAATCATATCCAAGTTAAACAATTTCTTTTTATTTCTCATTGAATGTTCGGAGTGATTAGAGCTCTAGTTAAATTCGAGTCGCGCATTATAGGATTAATTCGAAAGTGATACTTTCAACTGAATTTTCTCTATGCTTAGAACTCAAATTTAAAATTTCTAATTAAAAGAGAAACAATTTCACTACTGTATCATAACTTATGTTAGTATCACAACATTTATATATTATATAACAGAAAAATAATCAATTCGTATCATAAAACCTCAAAGTCAACCATTTAAATTTATATTTTCAATATTTATTAATCGATTATAAATTAAAAGATACTTATAAACTAATTTGATCAATTTATAAACTTATCCAAAATCCACATTCTCAAATACATCCAATTAATTTGTTTGATTTGTATCCTTCTAGAATCTCATTTTTTATTTTATTTTCCCTATGAATCAAAATTATTTTATTTTTCCTATGAATCACAAATTGCAAAAATTGATTGTTGTAACACTCTTACCATTGACTTGGCTTTTTTGACCAAACTAAAGAAAAAAAATTTAGAAAATAATTTATTTTTATTGTCTTTTTGTTTGTTCTTATATTATATTCTTTATTACGTGTTGAATTTGTTTACCACTTAGACTTAAAGAAATTTGGTTCATAAAAGACTATTCGATCCATAAAAATAATTTTTTTAAAATAAATATAAATATTTGAGGAAATAACAGGTAAAATTATTGAATTATAATTTATATCATAAATGGTTGATAAATTACTTCACCAGTATTAATAATATTAAATTTATAAAAGACAATATTTATGATATTTTAACTTTTTTGAGAACCTTTCAAAAGTTAATAGAATTTTCATGATAATTTTCTTTTAGTAATTGATTAGTTGATTGATAACTTTAATAATTTTCATAATAAAACAAACCAAAAAGTAGCCAAAAACTTTGGAAGTCAGCAAGGTTTTTGTAGAGTTTTAGACTTTAAATTACTAAGAGAGGGACAACTATAATAACGCGGTTAAGTAAAAATGTTATTTGGATATTCTAATTCGATATGTGCGATGAAAAATATTTAAAATTTATTAATTTAAATTATCTACACATATGCTGATAGTGTAAATAATTTATTCTCGTATAAGATTTCCCCTTGTAGAGTGTTTTTAAAATACTATGCTATTGTATTTTTTAAAGTTAGTTTTCATTATTTTGTTGTGTATGATAGATCGATAATTATAATTTGTTCAACTCTGACTTATATATATACACTTATAATAGAAACGTCTCTAATATTTCATATGACATCTTACACGTGAAGAAATATATTTAAAAATATACAAATAATTTTTTCGTTAATCAACTACAAAAAAAAAAAATTAATGTTCCAGCGTCCAAATAATTAATTTTATACTAATATTCCAATTTATATATTTGTCACTATCATAATAATATACATATATCAATTGTACATGTAATTAATTTATACTTTGATTGAATGTGATATTCGATATTCTTTTAATAAATATGGTATAAAAAAGAACTATTCATATTAAATACCATAATATTAAAATCACGATATTTCTACCAAAAAATAAATAAATTGCAATATCAAAAATTTCAGTTACATATGATATGATACTTAAATCTATTGTATCAAACTTAACTACTACTAATAAAATCAGATTAATCAGATCTCAAAATGAATACTAAACCTAACTACTTCAAATAAAATAAAATAAATCAAATCTCAAAACGAATATCAAAGTTAACTACTATTAGTAAAATTAAATTAGTCAGATCTCAAAATAGATTTCGAAACAACTAGCTATAGTAGTTGCTCTTTTCTTTGACCAAAGTCCACAATCAATCACATTGTGAGAAAGTATGACTATTTACTTTGACCAATCCCAATATTAATTCTTTCTCAATTATATAAAACTTACACAATTTTTTCCACTCTTTAGTCTCCAATCTTTTTCCTTACATTTATTTCAAACACACTTAGCCACTTTTTTATTTCTCCTTTCCACACCTCTCCATTTATTATAACATTTCTTATAACACAACCATATTGTAAAACCAAAAAAAAAAAAAAAAAAGTTCAAAATTTTCCCTCTTCTAATGGAAGATGTTGAAATTCCAGAGTATTTCATATGTCCAATTTCTCTACAAATCATGAAAGATCCTGTAACGATCGTTACTGGTATTACGTACGATCGCGATAGTATCGAATGTTGGCTTTCCAAAAACCCTAATAGTAACGCCATTTGTCCGGTCACGAAGCTACACGTGTCACGAGATTCAAACCTAACACCAAACCAC
Organism: Solanum chilense; assembly: GCA_032847665.1. Lineage (NCBI taxonomy): Eukaryota > Viridiplantae > Streptophyta > Magnoliopsida > Solanales > Solanaceae > Solanum > Solanum chilense. Next base: position 2,277,875 of record CM064963.1, on the reverse strand, counting down.
ACTCTCCGTCGCTTGATTCAATCGTGGTGTGTGTCGAATGGATTCAACGTTGTTGATCAAGTCTCGATTCCGACTAAGCCTCCTTTAAGCAAATGCTACGTCCTCAACCTCGTTCTTGATCTCTCCGTCCCTAGGACGGAGAATATCAAGACGTTAGAGAAGTTGGAGATGTTAGCTAAGGAGAATAATGAGAGAAACAAGACATACATGGTTGAAGTTGGAGTTCATGAAGCCCTAGTTAACTTCTTGATCCGATGTTACATGAAATGTGATACTAATGGCCTTGAAAAAGCCCTTAGTACACTTTCATTAATTTGGGATTATTTTCCATCTTGTCATGAAAATAATAAAGTCGAAAATCGCGAAGAGATATTAATAGATTCAATCACATGGGCGTTAGGTCTTGATCGCAACATGCAAAACCATGCAACGATCAAGAACCACGCGATGAGCCTTTTGAGATCTATCATTGGGAAGGCAAATTCAAGCACATTGGATAGAATAAAACCCCAATTATTCGAGAAAATAATTAGGGTTTTACGCGAGAGTGGTAGTAATACTACCACCATCGCACAAAAAGGAGTTGACAGCGCTTTACATGTCATCCTAAACACTAGTCATTCGGGCAAGAACCGAAACATTATGATTCAATCAAGGGCAATTTTCGAGCTCATCGAGCTCGAAATCAATTTTTCATCAAATAAAAAGACTAAAGAGCTTATTTTTGAGATATTATTCAATTTATGCTCTTGTGCTGATGGTAGGGCACAACTTTTAAGTCATGCTGCTGGAATTGCTATGATTACAAAGAGGATTTTAAAGGTTTCTCCAATTGTAGATGAAAAGGCAATAATGATTCTTTGTTTGATTACAAAATATTCAGCAACAAGTGGAGTTCTTCAAGAAATGTTGAAAGTCAAAAGTGTATCAAAGATTTGTACTGTGATACAAGCTAATTGTGCTTCACATGTAAAGGATAAAGCAAGGGAAATATTAAGAAATCATTTTGATTTTTGGAAGAATTCACCTTGTGTTGAAGTTGCCACCTTAACAAGGTATGCTTAGTGATAATCATTATAATTTATTTTTTTTGTTTTATGTGTTTTGTATCCGATTTGGGACTCGACTAATAATCTGGATTCACGTTGAAAAATCTCACTTTAGATAAAAAATTTTAATATTTAGTGTCTGGTATTTGATTTCAGGCTTCATTAATCGGTCCCGTATTGGGAAATCTCATTTTGGGTAATTGTTACAAAGATCCTATATTATTTTGATTTTTCATTTGGTGTCGAGATATCTGATTTTGATTCGAGTGACGAAATCACTCTTTAACTGATATTATTATAAGAATTTTTAAGTTTTGTTTTTCATCTGGTGTCAATATTTGTTTTGAAGTTCGACTATATTCGAATTTTACATAGACAAATCTCACCTCAAAATGTAAAATGCTCCCCAATAAAGGCGATTCTATTTTGGAGGCTTTTATATATATATATATATATGAGATGGAAGGTAGTACTTACCATCCTACAACCTTTGATGGTGATCAAGAATTATATATTTGTATTTTTACTAAGTTAATAACCAAACAACTTTCTAAAAGTTTTGTTGATATAATCTATTGATCTCATTTAATAATGTTAGTGGTTAAAATAATTTACAAGCTATAAATGAATCCAATTGTATAGATTGCTAATATACCAAATTTCAAATCTTTTTTTAGTAGATCTATTAGTTTAATTTTTTGTAATATTCAAACAATCTTGACTTTATTTGTTGTTCAATAAATTTGTAGGGCTCAAGGTAGATGCATAGTACTTTAGGATTTCAAACAAATATAATGTTGATTATAATAATCTCCGTCATCTTAAATTAATTGTCATATTTTTTCAATATAAAAGTTAATTTAACTCATTTTCGAATCTACCTTAAAAAATTAATTCAAGGTATCTTTTCAAAAATTAAAATTAAAAACTCATTTGAAGAGGTGGGGTGTAGGATAGCATGGCTTTGTCAGAGTAATTAAATATTTTATTTTCTTAATTAATTTAATAAAATAAAGTATTTTATAAGTTCGATGAAGCTTGACTTTGTCTTGGTTTAGTTTGTAGGTCTCGAGGTATATATATATATATATATATATATATATATATATATATATATATATATATATATATATGAAAAATCTTTTTTATCAGTAAATTTGTTAGAATTTGGCCAGAAAATCTTTCAAAATTTGATCTGAGATTTTTTTAATGTAATTTTACTTTTTAAAAATATTATATATATATATATATATATATATATATATATATATATATATATATATATATATATATGAAAAATCTTTTTTATCAGTAAATTTGTTAGAATTTGGCCAGAAAATCTTTCAAAATTTGATCTGAGATTTTTTTAATGTAATTTTACTTTTTAAAAATATTATTACCCTTTTAACTTTAACATGCGAAAAATCTTTTTGGTTTAAAAATTTGTTAGAATTTGGTCAGAAAATTTTCAAAATTTGGTCAGAATGATATTTTTTCTAATGTAATTTTATTTTTTAAAAACATTGTTACCCTTTTAATTTTAATACCTTTTATTAAAAAAATAAAAATAAATAATTTAATTTAAAATTAAAAAAATATTATAGTTTTGTAAATTTTCTAGCCAAGTTCGCGAATAGGAAATAACGAACTTAAAGGAAAATCATCAAGCTTGTGACTGTATCGCTCTATTTTTCGATCGATACACAATCAAAGAGCCCGATCACATAATTTCTTAAATCGGTGCCTTTCAAGAGGAAATGATTAATCAATGCACAAAATAAATATGGAGACTTAATTTATATCGATACGTAACTCGCGAAAAATATACATTTTGAAGATTCTTATTTGAAAGGAGGTCTAATCACGGGCCCAAGCCCATTTCAATGGCCCAAAGATCTTTTATTTGAGTTTTGGCCCAAAAATAATTAGCTTTGCATTTTAATTGGGCTTTGCATATGTTGTTGAATTTTCATTAAACTGTTATAATGACCGCGATCTAATAGGTATTAGTGAATTTATCTGTGCTTAACATAATTATAAAAGACGATGAGATATTAATAAATTTATCAAATATAATATAAATAAAGAGGTTTTTGCAATCTCATTCTTTCTTTATATACATAAAATTGATTTCATAGAGAAATTGTTTTGTATTTAGTAGTTTAGCAGATTTAGTTCTAACAAAGTCATAAATTACTATTTTTAACTAACGACAATCTAACTCTAGCTCAAAACAATGTTTATATTACACTAATTTATCATACAAGTTCTGCGTAGACCAAGAACGAACACTCAAAAAGAAATTCATTACACACACGTTTTCCACCTTATTTTTAACTTTATATATTTTGATAGGATAATGCACAAGTACCCCCTCAATCTATGTCCGAAATCTCAGAGACACACTTATACTATACTAAGGTCCTATTACCTTCCTAAACTTATTTTATTAATAATTTTCTACCCCTTTTCGGCCTATGTGGCACTATCTTGTGGGTCCAACGCTGGTTGACTTTTTTTTTCAATCTAGTACCACGTAGGTCGAAAACGGATAGAAAATTACTTATAAAATAAGTTTAGGGGGTAATATGACCTTAGTATAGTATAAGTGTGTCTTTGAATTTCTGGCATAGATTGAGGGGGTATTTGTACATTTTTCCTATTTTGGTCGATGCATTATTAACATATACATGCCAAGTCTAATATAATTATTATTTTCTCATTATAATTTTGGTCAATGTCTATCCAAAGTGCTAGATCTCCTATATATAATTTAATTTTTATATAATAAATATATAAAAATAAATATCTATTTTTAAATATAACGGACAAATAAAATCGAACAAAGGAGTACAAGCAAATGAGGCACCAATACATTTACCTTATCTCAAACTATAGCCACATAAACACTTCAAATTACAAACCTAACGTATGGGTTCCCATCACTAAAAAGCAATCGATATACAAAATATTTAGTGTTTACGTATAGTTTAAAAATTGATACTGATACAAAATTAAAAAATTTAAGAATTTCTATAGTTAATAATTTCAAGTTAATATTATATCTCTACGTTTTATACGAAATAAATGAACAATTTGTATATACTCTATTCTTTTCAAACTTAACATATGAAATTACGTACACTAAGTATATTATTTATTTATATTTACGAGTCTTCCGAATGCTTGAAAGGGATGTACTAAATAAGCAATTAATTATAAATAATTTAATTAAAACTTTCGCTTGATATTTATACCAAATTATATTAATTTTTCATTATTAGGATATAAATTAATTAAGGTGAGATTATTTATCAAACTATCATTTCTATGTGTGTAGTATTATATAATTTGTAGTATTATTTTTATATAGCTTTCAAATATATAAATTTAATATATTTTAATTTAAAATTAAATTAAGTATTTTTCATACGCTATTAGTTTTCCTTCACATAAATTAGACATAATTTTTATGATAAAAATATATTAATATATATTTATTTTTGAGTGGTATAAACATCAAATATAAATAATTTTTCATCCATCCCTTGCACGTGTGTACTTAGTTGAATTTTTTCACTACCTAGACAAAATGATTACTAACTAATTATAATTTTTCTTCTTTTCAATTTATTTATTTAAAAAAATTAATGAAATGACAAAATTGAATAATGTTTTAATTGGAAAAGCCATCACTCCCTAATTTAAATTGTCAACTCATGCATGAATCATGATCATAGTGGAAGATTCAAAATAATTTCTCAATTAGTCTTAATATGTCACAATTGTTGTCTTTCATATAAATTTAAGATAAAATAAATTCTAAAAAAAATCAAGAACAAAAATAAAAATCCATTAATAAGTCAATTATGATAATAAATTAAAACTATTTACATAAAATTGATCTTACTAGTGTTAATCCAAGAAGAGGATAGAGGCGAAGTCCAGGGGCGGATTCACGTGGGATTCAGAGTTCACTCGAATAATCTTGGCAAAAAGTTATACGATATATATAAGGTATATTTTTATGTATTCCTATAAAAAAAAAATATATTTTGAACCTCCTTAATGACAAGGAGAAACTGATAGCGCGATGACAAGTCCCAATAAAATTTAGATTCATGTCACCCGTTCAAATCGGCCTATGACGGCGTTTTATTTTTTTCCTTTTTAGTTTCAATTTTTTTTTTTGATTTTCAAAAACGTGCTTAAAGTGTAATTTTAAATTTATAAAAATCCAAAGATTTCTTTTCTAAAGATTCATTTAATTATAATAAAATTTAAAAATCATTAAAATACATGTTTAAACCATTAACTCTTATCTTAGGCTGAGTGGATATCCACTTAAAATAATGGGTGGATACCATACTCACCCATCATTTTCCCAAGTCAATGACCTTTCTTTAATTGGCCACCTATACTTATATATTTAATTTCGAAAAAAATAATGTATTAATTATAAATATATCTATACATTGAGAAAGTGACAAAAATCAACATATAATTAATTATATAATAGTATATCCATGCGGATATATCATTATATTGTTGGTACAAGCTAAAAAAAAAATTATTCAGAAATCGGCAGACCCACATGGTGTCCTTCGGATTCTTCAGCAACAATTGACCTCGTACCGGGATATATATATTTAGAGGTATTTGTAAAAAATTAGCATAAAGCACCTTAGTGACCAAATGATCTAACTAATCAATTGACTCCTGGGTATGTGCTTACGATTCTAATTTTGTGTTGTTAAACCGAGTTCGAATCTCACTTTTAAGTTTTAGCAATGTTTTTGACTCGAACACCCACGACCCTCCAATACTAGGTATGCCAATGCGCGAGAATAGAGTTTGATTTCAGCTAGAGTCTTATTTCGTATTATTCAATTCATTAGTGACCAATCGAATACTACATTATCTGTAAGTAGTTCTTATTCGAGTTCAAGTTGAGAAAAACGCATACCATAACCGTTCAATTGAGCTCGAGAGAAGGACTTTCTGTAAGTAGTTCTTACTCGAGTTCAAGCTGAGAAAAACTCTCGTACCATATCCGTTTAATTGAGCTTGAGAGAAGGACTTAAACTTCACTTTTACTGATCAATTTAAAACCGTTCAATCAAACTCGAAAGAAGAGGCATACCTCAAACTTTAATACTTCATCTTTTAAGTGTCGATTATACTAAATCACATCGACTAAAACACGTGGTAATTCGAAACTAGAAAAGTAAGTTAGAAAGCGCAGCCAAAATGGAAATTTGGACCCCCCAAAAAAGTAAAACACGTCTAACGTAGTAGTTATCACGTTGGCAAATTGCAACTTTCACTTTCTCTCACTAAATATATTATTTGTTTTTTTTTTATAATAAATAAAAACACTAGATATACGCATGCATGTGTTTTTATAATTTTATTTTCTAGAGAGAGAAAGTCAAAACTATATTATATTTTCCTCTAACGTTCACACACACACTTGGCCCGCGCAAACACGTTTGATAAAATTTAATAATGGTGGAGCCATACGTATTTGAGGATGTCGATTTCGATTTTCAAAAAATTATATAATTAAATAAAAATATTTTTATATATATAATCACATATTAATATTCCTTAGCTTTTAAAGATTTTACATTTTTTTTATATACTTATACTATTATCCTCTAATAAAAAGTTTTAACTCTGAAAACAAAAATAAATTTATATTCACTTATTACAAGGCTCACAGATTCACAGTCTTAAAATTCATAACTTATAAAAATTTAATTTTGAATTCATCTCTTAGCGTACAATTGATGAAAGTGAAATAAACTAATAATTATTACGGTGATTATATTAAACGTGTCATGCTGAATTAAAATATTTACATTAAAAATTATATATATATATATTTTTAAATAGGAGTATTATTATATATGATGATGCCTATAGCTGTAAACAATCTTTTAAAATTATGGGAAAAAAAAAAACTTTGAAAAGTCTTATTCATCTATTTGCGTGTTGACTTTGAAAAGCTCAATCTCAAACTCATATATATATATACCACAACCAAATCCTCTTATTTTTCAAACCAAATTCAATACTCATCTAAAGTCTCAACAAATCAAAGATTCCTCTAATTTTTTTTTTGTCATATTTGTAACTTTCTTTTAAGATTGATCTCCTTCTTTGATAAATCTTGAAAATTTCCCAAAATATACAAATGGAAGAAATTCAAATACCTTCTTATTTTATTTGCCCCATTTCACTAGAGATGATGAAAGACCCTGTCACGATCTCTACAGGAATAACATATGATCGAGAAAATATCGAGAAATGGATATTCTCTGCTAAGAACAATACATGTCCAGTTACGAAACAATATCTTATTACGGGCATAGAGTTGACCCCAAATGTTACTCTTCGACGATTAATTCAATCTTGGTGTACTATCAATGCGTCCCATGGTATTGAAAGGTTCCCTACACCAAAGCCTCCGGTTAGCAAACCACAAATAATAAAGCTACTAAAAGAAGCGAAATCGCCTAAGATGCAAATGAAATCTCTCAAGACCCTTAGATCCATTGCTTCTGAGAATGATGCTAACAAACGTTGCATGGAATCCGCGGGGGCAACAGAGTTCTTAGCTTCTATTATTAATAATAATTCGATTGAAGTGTTTGAAGAAGAAGAGAGTTTCATGAGTACTAAAGACGAAGCACTTAGCATCCTCTATCAACTCAAATTATCTGAAAATGGATTGAAGTCACTCATCATGAGTGGAAATGGAGAATTCATTGAGTCATTGACACGTGTCATGCAACATGGGAGCTATGAATCTAGGGCTTACGCGGTTATGCTAATGAAAGACATGTTCGAAGTATCCACACCAACTCCACTTTTGAGTTTGAAGCAAGAATTCTTCACACAAGTTGTTCAAGTCTTGAGGGATGAGATCTCTCAAAAGGCTATGAAAGCATCATTGCAAGTGCTAGTGAACGCGTGTCAATTTGGGAGGAATAGAGTGAAAGCAGCAGAAGCAGGAGCAATTAGGGTTTTGGTTGATCTTCTGCTCGATTCATCTGAGAAAAGGGTTTGTGAATTGATGCTTATCTTATTAGATCAAATTTGTCAGAGCGCAGAAGGGAGAGCTGAGCTATTGAATCATCCCGGAGGATTAGCCATTGTGTCAAAGAAAATACTTAGGGTTTCTAAAGTAGGGAGTGAAAGGGCAATCAAGATCTTACATTCAATCTCAAAGTTTTCATCAACACCAAGTGTTGTTCAAGAGATGTTGAGTTTGGGTGTGGTGGCAAAGCTTTGTTTGGTTCTTCAAGTTGATTGTGGAAGTAAAGCTAAGGAAAGAGCTAGAGAAATTCTCAAAATTCATGCAAAGGCATGGAGGAATTCTTCTTGTATACCTAATAATTTATTATCTTCATATCCATTTTAGGAATTAGGATGAAAAGAGACAAACAATTGTTAGATAGAATAGTAAATACAAGAAAGAAAAAATACAGTAAATTGATTTGTGTACATAATTTGTTTTCTTCCAAAAAATAGGAAAACTGAAATGTGGATAAAATTGTCCTTGAAATATAATTGTTCATATACATACATCTTCACCTGTCCTACTATTTAATTTTTATGTTGTTTAGGTAGTATACATGAAATACTTAATCAAGTAATTAAATTAATAGCCAACCATAATTTATTAGACTTCCTTAGCATCCCTTATTGACACTCTTTGTGTGGCCTACCATTAGAATAAATGATAATTAGTTTCAATTTATTTATTATTTATTTGGTTTTGATTTTTGAGTGTTAGTAATTTTAAATTAAAGATGTGTAGAATGTATTAAGATGACTTTTAATCGTGTGATCTTAAATATATATCACGTGAAAAGTTAGAATTAAAGAGTTTCCAAAAAAAGAGAAAGAAACATTATCTATATTAAACGAACTAAATGAAAAGTAATGGAGCAAACACATTAGGGTAGGTGACGGCCGATGATGAAATTTAGCAAGTTATTGAAAATCATCACCACCTACTCGAGCAAGAGTTGTGCTCACCGATAAATACGAAGAATAGAAATTAAACTCTATGAGATCGAATCTCCTGTCATTTCTCGGTAGCTCAGTGATAAAGTAATCGACTGTTAATCGATTAATCTCCGTACGTTCAAATCAAAGAAATTCAATTGATTCCCAAATCTTTAATTCATAATTACATTTTAAATGTTTAGATTTCACTCAATGAAAGTTAAGCCATTGGATGTCAATTATGCATTCATCTAGAATTGTGTTGTGGTATAAAATCATTAACAAGTGTTTATCATATTAAAAAGAATCATCCTATTAAATATAAATTATCTTAATATTAAAAATGAATAGTATTTATTAGCAAAGATAAAATAGACATGAATGATAAATTATACTATAATAATTTTATAAACTGAATAAATATTATTAGACATTCAAAAATAGTATATATAGTAAACAAATAAATATGAAGGGAATGAGTATTAAAAAATAAGATTAAATATTCTTATTCATTATCAATGATTTTTCTTAATTTGCTATAATAGTCCTTTAGCTGTTGAAGGTTTTTGACTAATTTATTGTATGAGATTTTTCCATATATATATATACTAATAAAAATGTTTTTCTTTTATAGTAAACAAGATACAAAACATTAAAAAAATAACTTATTGATCCCTTATTTTTTTGGGATATATAATTTAATCAAATTCTTTTAAGTTTCTGCATTTCTAATTTTATATTAGAAGAGTTTATTGGCGATACATTTAAATCCTATGAAATATTTTGAAGAACAATGTCAACAGACATGCCTCAATAGCTTCAAAAATTTCCATGGTTTTCCAACAACTATATTGATTTCAATAATGCTTCAAGCTTCGAGATTTTTCACGGATTTTCACTATTTTTCAATAACTATTAGTTTTAATAATACTTTCAGCTTCAATTATTTTTGTAATTTTCCAACAACTATTGACTCCGATAATACTTCAAGCTTCGAGAATTTCCATGATATTTCAATAATTTCTAATAACTATTATTTTTAATAATGCTTCAAACTTCGAAAAATTTTAAATAACTATTAATTTCGATAATATTTTGAAAATTTGTGGACATGAGTGCAACATGTCCATCAATTGAAAGAAGGGAAGCATCAAGTGGTTAAAGCTTTGAATATTGTGACCAATTGGACTTTAAAATTTAGCCACTAATTTCATGATCCATAAATTCTCCAAACAACTTTAGAAAAATAACTATAAAATTGTGTGAACTTAGTTGACTTTTCAAATTAATTGAATTCATCATTAATTATATTGGATAATGTGACTTGGAAATAGTATATACTATGTGCTCATTTCAACTTGTACCATTTGTTTTGTGGCTATTTTAGAAAAGGATGGCTATCTGTCAAACTCAAGTGTTTTTTAGAATTAACTTGGAAGTTAATATTCCTCGTCTCTAATTATTTATCGTATTTTTTACATATTTTTTAAAAAGGTAATATTTATAAGGTATTTTGATTATTTTATCTTTCTTTATATCTTACGATATTATCTATCTATTGATTGAATATTTTTTTGGCATCAACCCCGTAATAAGATGTGATTTTCTTAAAAAGACAATTACCGTCAAGAGTAAAATAGAAAAAAATAATTAATTTTATTTTAAACTTTTAAATTGTCGAATATTGAGACAATTACTTTTGAAAATCAACAAGAATAACATATATAATATAATTTTACTGGGATCGAAAAATGACATGATGAAATATGATGCGTAAATCTATCTTTGTAGAACAGATACGCTATAAATTCATACGAAAAAATATATATAAATGATAAGATAATAAATCAAATGCAACAACATATAATACTACACACATAGAAATTCATCATTTCAAGAAAATAATGTTTGTCAAACACTAAAATTATTTTTATTAATTAAATACATGTGTATTTTTCTCAATATGTCAAAAGAAAAAATGAATACACTATAATTAACCCTCGTTAATTTCATCAACCTAACTATATAGATTTTTCTATAACAAATCATTCTCTATGATAATATTTTATTATAAATTAATTATTTTTTATAATAATATTTTATTATAATAATAGAAATATGACACCATTAAAAAGAAGTTTACACAAATGTATTATCTATTGATTAATAAAGTGAGTTAAGCATTATGAGATTTCATCAAATTCAAATTTTTGCTATTAGCAGGTGATTTCGTTTCTCATCTTCTAATTTTGGTGAACAGAATTACTTCATACTGATTGCTGATAAAAGATAACATGTATTCTATAAAATTAATTAAGATACGTGTAAACTGACTTGAATATCCCGATTATAATAAAATAAAAACAGTTTGACTTGAATGCTTCAATTAAAACCTGGTCTTAACTACCAACTGCAACATGAACTATAAATAACCTGTTGAAAATTTCATGCAAATTTTCACTACTAAAAAAAATAAAATAATAATACGTAAGAAATAAATAAAAAGGCAAGAGAATTGGTAAAGGTCAAAATGGTGAAGAATTAGTAACTTTGTGCAAGTCTTTTATTTTTATTAAAAAAATTCATTAAATACTTATAATTATATAATTTGAACTAAGATACTATTGTTTATTAACTTTGAGAATATTGTACAAATCTATAAATTTCAAATTTTTAATCGTTCTAATATAAATGGGAGTTGATAAAGAAAATTAGACAATAACCTTCCTTCATCAGAATTATTTTCTATTAAAAATATTTTTTATACATTTAGAATGATTTTTTTCGTTTTACATTTAGTGTGTGGTGCCCGTATTAGAGCCCTGATTAAATATGTATCATACATTGCTAGTTTCATTTTGGGGGTGCATTTTTCAACATGATTTTCTTCATATTCAAAATTTAAAGACGAGACATCAAATTAATAATGGAACAGTTCGACCATTATACAACAACTAATATTAATATATTTCAAATGATTTAACCTTAAAGTTTTCTATATAGTCATCATAGATAACATTATTTTTTTTAAAAAAAAAGGACAAATATGTCCCTAAACTAGCGTAAATGCTATACATGCATATATCCTCTGTCGTAGTTTTGGAGATTGATTGTCCCTGCCGTCCAAAAAGTATAGCATATACATCATTTATTTTAATAGAAACACACTTGTCATAATCTTATCTACCCACCTGATATTTATTAAATATCAGATCGACGATTAAGATTGCGCCACATGTCTCTATTTAGTCTTTCGTTAGAGTGGAGGACATATATACTCTAGTTTTTGGACGACAGAGACATCGATATTTCAAAAATATAACGGAGGATATCAGTTACTATAATTTAAAGGTATATTTACCTTTTTTCTCTTTTTATAATAACATAAATTAAATATATAATATATTTTAAAGTTTCATATTTAATCAAATTAATAACGTGAATAAAAAATTAAAAGTAAGTTGTCTTGTCGGTAGTCTTTATTTTACACTGATAAAACACGAGTTTATTTATTAGTACATTAAATAAAACTAAATATAGATTATTATTTTTTTATTTATATTTAGAAAAAGTCAAAATGTGTTCACTTTTTTTTCCCTACGTATACATGTAACTTGGCCTATTTAATTTGCCGTGTATAATTTTGACTTTGAAAATCTCTTTTCAATATTCTCAACTTATATTATATATATAACCATAAAAGCTTCATGAACTTATTCATCTACGCAAAATAGCAAAAAATATTTTCTTGTTCTTGATTTCTCCTTCTTTGATTAATTTTAAAATTTCTCAAAATATACAAATGGAAGAAATTCAAGTACCCCCTTATTTTATTTGTCCGATTTCTCTAGAGATAATGAAAGATCCTGTAACGATCTCAACTGGGATGACATATGATCGGGAAAACATCGAGAAATGGATATTCACTGCAAAGAACAACACTTGTCCGGCTACGAAACAATCTCTTACATGCATAGAGTTGACCCCAAATGTTACTCTTCGACGATTCATCCAATCGTGGTGTACTCTCAATGAGTCACATGGTATTGAAAGGTTCCCTACACCAAAACCTCCGGTTAGCAAACCACAAATAATAAAGCTCTTAAAAGAAGCGAAATCGCCTAAATTGCAAATGAAATCTCTCAAGAGACTTAGATCCATTGCTTCTGAGAATGATGCTAACAAACGTTGCATGGAATCCGCGGGGGCAATGGAGTTCTTAGCTTCTATTATTAATAAAAATGTAAATGAAGTGTTTGAAGACGAACAGGGTTTCATGAGTATTAAAGACGAAGCGCTTAGCATCCTCTATCAACTCAAATTATCTGAAAATGGATTGAAGTCACTCATCATGAGTGGAAATGGAGAATTCATTGAGTCATTGACACGTGTCATGCAACATGGGAGCTATGAGTCTAGGGCTTACGCGGTTATGCTAATGAAAGACATGTTCGAAGTATCCACACCAACTCCACTTTTGAGTTTGAAGCAAGAATTCTTCACACAAGTTGTTCAAGTCATGAGGGATGAGATCTCTCAAAAGGCGATGAAAGCATCATTGCAAGTGCTAGTGTACGCGTGTCCATTTGGGAGGAACAGAGTGAAAGCAACAGAAGCAGGAGCAATTAGGGTTTTCGTTGATCTTCTGCTCGATTCATCTGAGAAAAGGGTTTGCGAATTGATGCTAATCTTATTAGATCAACTTTGTCAGAGCGCAGAAGGAAGAGCTGAGCTATTGAATCATCCCGGAGGATTAGCCATTGTGTCCAAGAAAATACTTAGGGTTTCTAAAGTAGGGAGTGAAAGGGCAATCAAGATCTTACACTCAATCTCAAAGTTTTCATCAACACCAAGTGTTGTTCAAGAGATGTTGAGTTTGGGTGTGGTGGCAAAGCTTTGTTTGGTTCTTCAAGTTGATTGTGGAAGTAAAGCTAAGGAAAGAGCTAGAGAGATTCTCAAATTTCATGCAAAGGCATGGAGGAATTCTCCTTGTATACCTAATAATTTGTTATCTTCATATCCATTTTAGGAGTTAGGATGAAAAAGAGCAAAAATTGCCAAAGGTAGAAATAATAATTGGCTTTTGTGCACATAATTAATTCTTTTAAGAAAATAGAAGGAAAAAAAAAGGACAAAATTGTCCATATTCCATATTCAACAATGTAATTCAATTAAAGTGTTTGAGAGTTTGAAATTTACCGACAAATTTAAGAAACTATCAATATATTATTTGTAAACATATCCTCTAAAATCTCCCTTATTTGACAAAATTACAAAAATCCATACTCTCTTCTAATTTCTATACATATACATCACTTTACGCGCTGTATCGATCAGATACATCTCTTTACGCACGACTTATCAATTGAATACATTCCTTTACGCGATGTATTGAGTTTGATACACCACTTTACATGATGCATTGGGACGTAGGTGATGTATTGAGACATTCGAGACATGATGATCGAAACCCGTTGAGTCATGAGTGATATATCCAAAACCTAAATGTGATGTATCGAGACGTTTTAGAATATCTCTAGATTTCACCAAATTCAAAAGATTATTATAATTTGAAAAAGAGTAAAAATAAAATATAATTATCTTTTTAACACTACGTGATTCTTACAAAATTTCCATATTTAATTTTGTATTCCTAACCGACCACCCTTATAAAATAAAATAAAATATAAAATATAATCCCAAATACATTGTACTACATGCATGAAAGGTAGGTTTCCATTATTTTTATATTATATAGTTTTTCATTTTCCAAGCAGCTAGCCATATCTGACTGGATCCTGCCATGACATATTAAAAATTAGTAATACTATTTGTTCTATTTTATCAAGTAATACATATTTTTTATATACGGAATCAAAATTTTAATTTTATGTATTCTGAATCTTAAGTTCTAATTATATCTATAGATATTTAATAAATCACTCATCACCAAATATGTTTGAACAAAAGTTACCATTTTCGACCTAGTACGTATTCAGACTTCTAGCTCTGATGATAATTTTTTATCAAGAAAGCATATTAACACGAATATATTATTAAGACTTAAGAGAAGTATTGAAAACACTTTTAAGTTTAGCATAAATTACCAGTTTTGTTTCTAAACTATTGACGGCCTTCAAAAATATTCATCTACTTGACTAATTAAATACACCTTCGATTTGCCACATAACATAGAGAGTAGTCTCAAACTCTTGTAAGAACATGAGATTCCTTATAAAAAGTCGAGAGAAGTGTTGAAACGCTCCTAAACTTAACGAAAATTTTATGGATGTATTTCACTCATGTAGGTGTATTCAAAAGTTCAGTTAGTCAAGTAAAGAATAATTTTAAGACTGTCACTAGTCTGAAAATGAAACGAATTATTCGTAAATATTTTCAATATTTCAATCTGCATTATTTGAATAAATTTTATTATGTTTGATCAAATAGGTATTTCTTTATAGCTCTACGAAAGAACATATTTGATATTATTTTATATATATTAATAATATTTTATTAATATTATAATATTAATTATTATTAATTTATTTTTGTTTGTTTGTTTTCCAACTAGCAAAGAAAACTGGCATTAGCTGGATATAATAAAGAGACTGGACCTCAGTTCATTTAATTTAATTAATTAATGAGACAAAGTCTCCTCTTTTGCTTTATTTAATATAAATATACATATATATATAGACGCAATTGTGGAATAGAATTGACAAGTCTCTCTAAAAATATTTTTTTTTAAAAAAAAATTAATTCATTATATTTTAGCCACATTTGTGAAGTCTATTTTTCTTACTAAGAAGATTCTTAAAATTTAATTTAGAGAAAGAAAAAACATATTTGTATTGACGTAAAAAAAAAACTTTTTTGTTATTATACTTTTCTTTTATTATCCTCATTTATTTTGGATCGACTTATTTATGATGTGAGCTATATATATATATATAGATATAGATATAGATATTTAAAACTCTAAAATACATTTTCAAATCCTTTATAATATATCAAAAGGAAAACAAAAAATTTAGAACTTTAATAAGATCTCCCACTTGCTTTATTTATTACTCTCTCAGTTCGGTATTATTTGTCATGGTTTCTATTTTTAGAGTCAAACTATAAAAACTTTGACTAACATTTTAAGATATATTTTTTCATCATATTAATATGTAAAAAAATGTAATTTATAGTACTTTTCATATAGTTTTAGATAAATATCGAATTACTATGATCCAATTTATCTTTGAAAATTAGTCAAACTGACTTTCGATAAGCGTAATATGACAAACAATTTCGAACACAGAGAGTATGAATATAAGCCAAGACTATAACTTTTTGACTCCATATACTGATTCTTTATTAATGATATATATGTTGATTTTTTATTACGTGTTATTAGGAATTGAACTAAGAAAAAAGTGAAGTAATACCTAAGTCAATTCTTATGTGCTCATTCAAAACTTGGCACTTTACTATTTAATTTTTTAAAAAAATATAAAAAATAAATGGATCATAAAATACATTGTGCAAATTTTAAATGTATTTATTGATAATCAAGTATAGTGGTCTTTATGTATTCTCTTCTAATCATAAAAAATGTCAAGACGTATAAATTAAAGTTTAACCAATAAATAGACTTTTTGTTATTTAATTGTGAAATTTTATTCATCGCTAATTACTCATCAGAGTGTAATTAAGTCCAAAAATAAGCCAAAATGGTCCAAGTTTAGATAATCACATAGTATATACTCCATCAAAAGGGTCAAATTTATCAAATAAAAAGACTTTTTATTATTTAATTATGAAATTTTATTCATCGCTAATTACTCGTCGGAGTGTGATTAAGTCCAAAAATAAGCCAAAATGGTCCAAGTTTAAATAATCACATAGTATATACTCCATCCAAGGGTCAAATTTATCAAATAATGATGGCTTTAATATATTTGATTAGAGAAGTCAATTAAGTTCATACACAAACATATATAGATTTATTATTCTAAAGTCAGCAATATTAAGTTAGGATCATCAAATAAGTGGCTAATATTTGAAGTCGAATAAATTGCATTCAAACTTCAACTATCTTTTTTTTCGTTCGGTGTACAGTATCTATATTAGATTCTAATTAAATTTAAATTTATGCCAAAAATTTTGACATTGGGGAAGCGGCATACTCATATGGTGGTCAGGGCGTTCAATTCGTCGGAAAAAATCTTGTATATACAAGTAAAATGATACACAAAATAATTAAATCATATACTTTGAACTCCCTTAACATAACAAAATATTACAGCGTAGTTCAAATTTATCTAATAGACCTTTATATAATTTATTTTAATAAACTGAGAGAAATTTATTCCGTCTTAAACTAAATCTATTAGAGTTATATTAATCTTTATGACTGCATTATTAGACATACTTCGCTATCATATATACTATTATTATGTATACTAAATATTACATATTTTATCACTAATTAAGAGTTTTCTAACATATATTGAGAAAAATACACTTAGATACACGTACTTTTGCTACCAAATACACTGAAATAGTGTGAGAGGCGTGCGAGCTGGGGAGGGAGGTGAGCGAGATTGTGTTTTGCTACCAGATACACGCGAATCACACCAGATACATATATATGTATGTGTCTGGTATGATTTGCATGTATCTGGGATATCATATACATAGAAAAGTGGCGAGCGAGATGGGAGAGAGGCGACCAATATTTTGTTATGAGTTCTCAGATACATGTGAATCCACTTGAATACAATGTAGCTGGAACAAATTTTGCCCCACGTATCTTGATATTTTACGTATATAAACGTATTTGGATGCACCAAAATATGATAAGATTCAGATATGTAATACTACAAACTTGAGTGTATCTAAGCAATCAACTCCTAAATCGATAAAATTTATGTAAGTTCGTATATATTCAAATTCTTAATTCCTTCTATATCATTAAAAGAAATGACAAAATAAATAAATAGAAAACATTATTATACACATCAAGAAAGAGCCTCAAATATGAGATGCTAAGAAAGTCTAATAAATAATGGAAAATCACTTTTTATGTGAAGCTATGATTATAATACAGGTGGTTAGTTAGGAATTTAAATACGTGAATAAATATATTCATGTAAATTACCTACTTTTTTTAAAATATATAAAATAACTCTAAAGAACATAAAATTAAATATCTTCTTTTAATTTCTTATATTGGGTATTTTTTATTTCTCATATTTCCCTTCTTTCTTTTTTTTCTTTTTTTTATTTGGATAAAAAACACTTTCTTGATGAATATAAATGAATCAAAAAGTTGAAGATGGATATATGTATGAACAATTAAATTCATGGACAATTTTGTCCATTTTTTTTTCTATTTTTTCAAAAATTATAAATTATGTACAAATAAATAAATCCACTACTTTTGTTCTTTTTCCTTTGTTCTATTTCTACCTAAACATTTTTTGCTCTTTTTCATCCTAATTCCTAAAATGGATATGAAGATAACAAATTATTAGGTATACAAGGAGAATTCTTCCATGTCTTTGCATGAATTTTGAGAATTTCTCTAGCTCTTTCCTTAGATTTACTTCCACAATCAACTTGAAGAACCAAACAAAGCTTTGCTACCACACCCAAACTCAACATCTCTTGAACAACACTTGGTGTTGATGAAAACTTTGAGATTGAATGTAAGATCTTGATTGCCCTTTCACTCCCTACTTTAGAAACCCTAAGTATTTTCTTGGACACAATGGCTAATCCTCCGGGATGATTCAATAGCTCAGCTCTCCCTTCTGCGCTCTGACAAAGTTGATCTAGTAAAATTAACATCAATTCACAAACTCTTTTCTCAGATGAATCGATCAGAAGATCAACCAAAACCCTAATTGCTCCAGCTTCTGCTGCTTTCACTCTGTTCCTCCCAAATGGACACGCGTGCACTAGCACTTGCAATGATGCTTTTATAGCCTTTTGAGAAATCTCATCCCTCAAGACTTGAACAACTTGTGTGAAGAATTCTTGCTTCAAACTCAAAAGTGGAGTTGGTGTGGATACTTCAAACATGTCTTTCATTAGCATAACCGCGTAAGCCCTAGACTCATAGCTCCCATGTTGCATGACACGTGTCAATGACTCAATAAACTCTCCATTTCCACTTATGATGAGTGACTTCAATCCATTTTCAGATAATTTGAGTTGATAGAGGATGCTAAGCGCTTCGTCTTTAATACTCATGAAACCCTCTTCATCTTCAAACACTTCATTTACATTTTTATTAATAATAGAAGCTAAGAACTCCATTGCCCCCGCGGATTCCATGCAACGTTTGTTAGCATCATTCTCAGAAGCTATGGATCTAAGGGTCTTGAGAGATTTCATTTGCATCTTAGGCGATTTCGCTTCTTTTAGAAGTTTTATTATTTGTGGTTTGCTAACCGGAGGTTTTGGTGTAGGGAACCTTTCAATACCATGTGACTCATTGAGAGTACACCACGATTGGATAAATCGTCGAAGAGTAACATTTGGGGTCAACTTTATGCATGTAAGAGATTGTTTTGTAGTTGGACAAGTATTGTTCTTTGCAGTGAATATCCATTTCTCGATGTTTTCCCGATCATATGTTATCCCAGTTGAGATCGTGACAGGATCTTTCATCATTTCAATGAAATCGGACAAATAAAATAAGGAGGTATTTGAATTTCTTCCATTTTTATATTTTGGAAAATTTCAAGATTAATCAAAGAAGGAGATCAATCTTATAAGAAATTTTGCAATATGAGAAAAAAAATTAGAGGAATCTTTGATTTGTTGAGACTTTGGATGAGTAGTGAATTTGGTTTGAAAAATTAGAGTATTTGGTTGTGGTATATATATGAGTTGGAGATTTGAGTTTTTCAAAGTCAAAACACGCCAATAGGCAATAGGAAAAGACTTTTCAAAGGGTATTTATTAGTTATACTATTTAAATACTCGATCCGTTTATTTTTTATTTTTCCAGTTTAGACTTTATCTATCATCGACGAAAATATGTTTATTGATGCCTAGTCTTAAGTTTTGGAAAAATAACTATTTTAATGGTAAGAATACAATATTGTGTGCTAATAAGTGAAAATGTATTTCTTAGTATAGCGAACAAATAAAAAATAACGAATAGAACAATTTAAAAGATAAATTATTTAGGTGGCCTATGTTAAATTAACACATACCTTAAAAAAAAACTTTAATCAAAGGTGTAGCCATCTAAACTAACTTGGTTAATTATTTTTTGAAACTCTAAATTTATCAATTACTAATTTATGTAATAAAATAAAAAATTAATTTTTAATATAGCGAACAAATAAATTGAAACAAAGAAAATATTATTAACTTAAAATGGATAGTCTATTATATGTATTTTCGGTGGCCTAAATGTGTGTACCTAAAGAGAAAAAACAGCTCACTATTGACTTTCTCTCTCTAGAAGTAATAAAAACACATGAATGTACCATTTTTATTTATTAGTGAGAGAAAGGAACAGTTGACATTTATGTGATATTTTAAATAAATAATTAGCTCAAATAAATTTAGAGTTATACCTATATATCTAACACTCACCTAGTATTTTTAATTAATTCAACCTTTTAATTTATCTAGTTTAATATTGCTTGTAATATTATGTCACATATTTGTGAATTTTTTTATCAAACTAAGTCATTATATAAAACAATTTATTAAAATAATACGTTTTTTAAAAATTTTACAAAACTAATATAAACGTATTTCACAATAACGTTTTATGATATATTTTATTTTTAAAAAAATGACGGCTTTAGATTGATATACGTTATTATAAGTAACGTTTTACTATTAAAACGTATCTTTGAATAACGTTTTAGGAGTAAAACGTTACTGTAAGTAACGTCTTAGTAGTAAAACGTTACTGTGAGTAACGTAAATCAACCTAACGCCGTCAGCTTTTAAAAAATGAAATATACCTTAAAACGTTAGTATGAAATACATTTATACTAGTTTTGTAAAAAAAATTAAAAATATATTATTTTGATAAATTGCTTTATATAATGACTTAGTTTGGTCAAAACCTCACTTCACTTGTCTATTCAAGTTAATCTAAGACTATGTATCAATTAAACAAGGTCAAATAATACAATTGTAATAGTTTAAGAGTATATTACTTTGTTTAATGCGAGTTAACAGAATTTGGATTTCGGATACATGAATATGACATTAGGTGTAATTTATTGCAAATACATTGTATTTTACTGAGTTTTCATATATCGATGGACTCTCTGGCCTCTTTTCTATCTCGCTCCTTCTCACCCTCTCTCTCTAACCTCTCTCCATATGCATTTGTATTTCAGAATGTATCTGGATATCCTAGATATACTATATCCAAATGGATTAACATATATCTTCTCACTCTCTTGCCTCTCTTCTATATCGCTCCCTCTCTCCTATCTCACTTTTCTCTTTTCCTCTCTCGCTAGCCTCTCTCTATGTATTTAATTTGTATTTCAGTATGAATCTGGAATGTATGTAGGTATCCTAGGTACATGTATATTGTGAATCGCATGTATCTAAGATACATAGATTATCTCGCTCGCTTCCCTCCTATCTCGCTCTCGCCTCCCTTTTTCCCTTTCTCGCCTCTCTCATTATTTCAGTGTATCTAGTAGCAACTAATAATACGCGTATCTAATATGAAATTATTAGTTAGTGAGACAATACACAATTATTTCAAACTATAAGAAGAATTAGTAAATTTAATTAAAATATTAGATAGTTTTGCAATAGAATAAATATTAACAAGAACACATTCAAATTTTATGTAAAATAATTAAGATACGTATTATACATAGATAACTGTTTTAACTTGGTCTCGGATGTTATCTATGCACTTAAATTTTTGGTGTACACAAGAAGACACATAAATTTATATAAAATCGAATAAGTAGACACACATATTTTACCGATATTTCATATCAGATACACTCAAACTAATTTGTATTATGCTACATATCATAAAAAAAAACACCACTCTATTAGATATTACTTATAAGACTTGACACATTCTTTTATATTATTCTTTGAAATTTCTGAAAAATTCAAAATCATCATATTAGTGGCTTAGATATAAAGTTCAACAAATCTTCAAAGTTCAAATAATTATCAATATTTTTTCCCTTCATTAAGACTAGTTGCACTTATATCACTATCACAAAATTTTTATAACTTCTAGTAAAGTTCAAAAAAATTAATTAGAGCTGATTATTTTGAATGTTAATGTAGTTTTTTTAGATATAGTGAAAAGTCTAATACCTGGTTCTCACCAAAGAGTGTGCAAAGACACAAAATCCTAGTTTTTGACTATATGCATGTATATAGTATATTAGTATTCACAATATTTACTATTAATGGTAGTTTCATCAAGTTCTGAAATAACACTAAAATTATCTTTACGTAATCTATAGTTTACAAATAGTATTATGAAATTTCTTACGAATGATTGCATTTATATTTAAGAATAGACTGTCTATATTACGCGAATGTGGGATGCAATAGACTTCTTAGTGAAATCATATATATGAAAAATTTCCTCTCTATACTTGCTATTGGAGATACAAAAATAAGAGGGGAATCAAAGAGTTGAATATATGGATATGAACAATTAAATTTCATGGACTATTTTGTCCATTTTTTTTTCTATTTTCTCAAAAGAATAAATTATGTACACAAAGATAATTCACTACTACTAAACAATTTTTACATTTTTTTTATCCTAATTCCTACAATGGGTATGAAGATAATAAATTATTAGATATACAAGGAGAATTCCTCCATGCCTTTGCATGAAATTTGAGAATTTCTCTAGCTCTTTCCTTAGCTTTACTTCCACAATCAACTTGAAGCACCAAACAAAGCTTTGTTACCACACCCAAACTCAACATCTCTTGAACAACACTTGGTGTTGATGAAAACTTTGAGATTGAATGTAAGATCTTGATTGCCCTTTCACTCCCTACTTTAGAAACCCTAAGTATTTTCTTGGACACAATGGCTAATCCTCCGGGATGATTCAATAGCTCAGCTCTCCCTTCTGCGCTCTGACAAAGTTGATCTAATAAGATTAACATCAATTCGCAAACCCTTTTCTCAGATGAATCGATCAGAAGATCAACCAAAACCCTAATTGCTCCTGCTTCTGCTGCTTTCACTCTATTCCTCCCGAATGGACACGCGTGCACTAGCACTTGCAATGATGCTTTTATAGCCTTTTGAGAAATCTCATCCCTCAAGACTTGAACAACTTGTGTGAAGAATTCTTGCTTCAAACTCAAAAGTGGAGTTTGTGTGGATACTTCGAACATGTCTTTCAATAGCATAACCGCGTAAGCCCTAGACTCATAGCTCCCATGTTGCATGACACGTGCCAATGACTCGATGAATTCACCATTTCCACTCATGATGAGTGACCTCAATCCATTTTCAGATAATTTGAGTTGATAGAGAATGCTAAGTGCTTCGTCTTTAATACTCATGAAACCCTCTTCTTCTTCAAACACTTCACTCGAATTATTATTAATAATAGAAGCTAAGAACTCCATTGCCCCCGCGGATTCCATGCAACGTTTGTTAGCATCATTCTCAGAAGCAATGGATCTAAGGGTCTTGAGAGATTTCATTTGCATCATAGGCGATTTCGCTTCTTTTAGGAGCTTTATTATTTGTGGTTTGCTAATCGGAGGCTTTGGTGTAGGGAACCTTTCGATACCATGGGAGGCATTGATAGTACACCATGATTGGATCAATCGTCGAAGAGTAACATTTGGGGTCAACTCTATGCCCGTAATAAGAGATTGTTTCGTAACTGGACATGTGTTGTTCTTAGCAGAAAATATCCATTTCTCGATATTTTCACGATCATACGTTATTCCAGTTGAGATCGTGACAGGATCTTTCATAATCTCCAGTGAAATTGGACAAATAAAATAAGGAGGTATTTGAATTTCTTCCATTTGTATTTTTTTGGGGAAGTTACAAATATGAAGATTTGTTGAGACTTTAGATGAGTATTTTGGTTTTGGAAATTAGAGGATTTGGTTGTGGTTATATATACTATATAGTTGGAGAATAGTAAGAAATATTCAAAAGTAAAAAACACGGCAAAATATGAAATTTATTATTAAAAAAATGATGGAATAAAACTTTATAATAACTTTACCAAGTCTATCTATTAATATGTGTATTTTTTGTGGCCTAAATGTGTGTACATATGGAAAAAAATAGTACACTTTTGACTTTCTCTCTCTAAAAGTATTTAAATCACATGTTCAATTTTCTTCTCTTTCTAACTCGTGCTTTTAATTTTATATATATATATATATATATATATATATATATATATATATATATATATATATATATATATATATATATATATATATATATATATATATATATATATATATTCCTAACAAGACAACTATTATGTAGACTTTGGTGGTTGGGGTGGGGTGGGGGGGGTTGATTTTCTTAATATTTCTTTTTTTTGGTTGTTCAAGTATCTTTTGACTCAACCAATTGTTTTGCTTGGCTTTTTTAAGTACATTGAACATGAATGAATGTTTTTCGAGTTTGAGTTATATATATTGTCAGTTTAATAATCTAAGGTTTTATATTTAGATAATTTAAATAATACTAATAAGTTAGTTTAAATAATCATTAATCCAAAAATTTGAAATTTTTTCTTTTTTGAAAATTGTTTTATCAAAGTTTATATTAGCATGTTGATATTAAAGACCGCGCTCGATCCTTATCTTACTCATTCACTCGATAACCAGATTAATATTCATTCCTTTTTTATCTTATACGAGACTCTTCTGCACTTTACCTAACACTTAGAACAAGATATATAATTTGATGTATGAATAATTTAATATAGAGCTCATTAACGATAAATAATAGTAATTAAGATGGATTCTAGATCATGAGAACTCTAATACCTATATAATCAGTATAATTTATGTATATCGATTAGAAATAGTAAAAGTAAATGATAAATTTAATTGTTTTAGTCAGACCTACTTCTAATTATATTGAAATTTAAAATTATTTGCATGTGGGAATATAGTTGAACAATTAATATTATTATGATCTAATTAGTGGCTTGACTTTTTGTCACCGTCATTTACAAATTGTTTGGTCTTACCAAATTAAGTTGAACTAAATTTTCAAATAGATTAAATCTTCTATATTCTTGGAATATAGGTACAATGTATAGATATAGTTGGTTATATTTAGAAGAGAAAAAAAACTTAGTCTATTCGAATCGAATTTTCACATTTTGCATAAATTTTAAAGAAAAATACTCGTTTATCAGATATTTTCTTTATAAAAGTAAAAGAATTCTATACATTCTATCACAATCTTTTTAACTGTAATTGGTTCTCTTTTGTTGGCTATTATATTTAATTCTCTTGTTTTGGATTTTGTAAAAAAAAGTTCCTTTCAAGTAACTTTATTATTATTTGCCTTTTTATGGTTATTTACCATTTTTGATGTAATTAACTTTTATGAAATTAAACTTGCAAAATTAATACTAATCCATTGTTTTGTCAAAAATATGATTGTTGTCTAGTAGAGTTTTCTTGGATCATGAAATATTTCTTGGATCATGTGTTGCCTTTCAAATCATAAATATTTTTAAAAATATATGCATTAATTAGTATGAAATAAATTTAAATCAAGTAAAAATAATTTAATTTTAATCTTATAACAATTATCAGTCTAATATTCAGTCATTATACCCTATGGTTGGCTTAATAATATGAAATTAAAAAAAAAACTGTCATAATTAAAGATATTTTTGGAACTTTGCAAGTATATCACCAATTTAAAAGGAATGAAAAGAAATAGAAGTTAGAGTTCGAGATTTATTGAACTTAATCAGATCATCGATATATAGGGTTGGGACAATACTAGATCTTTTTAAAAAAATAGTAGATATATATGAAGAGAGACCGATAGATACTTCGAGATAGAAAATAATATGTTATATAAAAAACTAAGTAGCTTATTGAAAGTGGAAAGTATATTTTTTTTATGTGTTCTCTTTAATTTCTTTTTTTCTATTTTGTTTTAACTACATGTTCGATCAATCACTGTTATATAAAATAAATATAACGGAATTATATATCATACATTAAAAAAAAAACAAGCATGCAAAAAAAACTAAGTGAGAGGGAGGTTAAAAAATACATTCCAAATGTGAAAATCACCACACAAAAAATGCAACATTTATAAACTCTTATGTATATTGAAGTGTTTGTTTCACCAATATATTACAAATTCAATAAGTATTATATATTATTATTCAGAAAAATATTTTCACCTTTTCTGTACACATGCACTATATTATACATCCAATGTGAAAATTGCATAAAAATAAAGTAATATATGAACCTTATGATATTTGATTTCAAGGCCTAAAAATATTTCCAAAATTGGACAAGTTGAAAAGGCTCTCATCATTTGCAATATTCGCGCTACGATCACGACTCGGATCTTCTTTTGCTAATTCTGACTCTGGCTCTGATCGTTCGGATGATAAATTATGACTTGTACTTAGAATATCATTAGGAAATATCATATCATGATGACCATGTGAATTATTAGACCATATTATATCTTCACAAGGCAATGGAGGTAGCTCCATAAAATTGTTACCTAATTGATCATGGTTGATAATATTATTGACATCCACATTATTCATATTTGTATAGTGATCATCATGAACATCACTATGATTCATAATATCTTGCTTCTCATCATGAATCCCACTAAAATAAACACCATCACCAATTAATCGCGATTCTTGACCTAAATTGCTAGTCATGAACTCCATGTGATCTATCATAGTTGAAAACTCAAACGATGGAGCGACTAGTACTCCTTCTTGATTAGGCAATAATAAATCATCAGATAGTTCAAGATTCTGATGATTCTCCGGTTGTGATGGCTTGGAATTATCACTACTATTCAAGAAATTTGAATAGACTAAAGCAAGATCAATAGTTGGACCATGATGATGATCCAATGAATTAGTGCTATTGGATTGATTATGATGATCAATATTAGTATGATTTAAAGAAACCCCATGTCCCAAATTTCTTGAAATAAGACCATGTTGATGAATTGTACTAGAAGAAGACTTACCTCTTCTACTTTTTCTGCATCCACCACCAATTGGAACATTCCTTAAAGAACCACCTTTAGTCCAATACCTTCTACAACCTTTGCAAAAATACCTAGGTTGTGTCAAACTATAGTTGTTGTAGTAACAAAATTTTGTGTTTGTTGAACCACAACGTGGACATGTTGGTACTAACTCAACATTTGATTTCCATATCCCTCTTTCCATCTAAATGTTAACACAAAGATTGTTGTTGTTGTTGTTGTTGTTGTTGTTGTTGTGCTTCTTGAATCAATAACTTGTTCCTTTTGAATATTAACATACATCTCCCTTTGAAGCTACAAGCAAATGAAGTTAAAAATCTTGACCATATGACTATATTCTCTTGAAATATATATATATACATACACTCTAACTCTAGCCTTTTCAATGATGTAGTTCGACTCGGCTCAAAGTTCGAGAAACATGAATTAATAAAGACTTTTAAAACTTCTAATCTTAAACAAATCCTGGTAATTTATAGTTGTGTGGTTTGAGATTTTTCTAAACTTGTTGTATTAAATATGTCAAAAAATAAAAGCTTCTCGTTAAGGGTAAAAGAAGATATTCTCGTTGAAGGTAAAACAAGAAATTTTAATGCAAGTAGAGTCAGAATTTAAATTTTACAGTTACGTTTGGTGATTGAAAATTACTTGGGAATTGCTTGGAGATTACATTATTTAGATTTTGCTTCTAGTTTTGAACAAATTATTGTATTATATTTTAATAAATTATATATTATTGATAAGCATTGGAGAGAGGAATATTGTGCATGATCCAAGAAGCCCATGATCCAAGACAAAAGTACCCAATTTTAGGTTTAATTTTTTAATTAGGTTTAGTGACATTCCTAATTTCTCATCACACGAGTGTACAAATGTATAATTACACTTTATCTTATAAAAGTCCTATACTTACTTCTTAATCTTCACAATTATAAATAGTTTTAACAGGTTGCTCGTACCGTTTAAAAATATATATAAATATATATTAAAAATAATATATTTTTAAAGAATTCATTTAAGGTTTGGAGGATTTGAGCAATATAGTTTATCACTTTTCTCTGTTTATATTATTAGTAATATATAATATTATTTTCGTATTTTTTTGTCCTACAATTTTGATTACTATATGTTTGTTGTTTCTTATAATTTGATTATCACATTATTTGATATTGTTAATATTAATCCTTTGTTTCATATGTTATGTAGTGTTTTTCCTATTATTTGGTATGTTTATAACTCCTATTATTGTCGTATGCATTATTTGACCTGAGGTTTTTTTTTCAAGAACAAGTTCTCTATCTTCATGAGTTAAAAGTAAAAGTAGTATTTTTAACCTAAAAAGTTACACCAAATATATTATTATTACCGATACTTTACTACTATATTATCAATTTTCTGCCTTCTTACCACTTTACTGTCAGTGTATATGGCAAGGGTAGGTGAGGAAGGGGGGGGGGGGGCAATGGCTCAAATAATATAACTCCATTTTCCATAATAATATTTCAAAATTTTCTTATTTTAGAATAATTAGTCCAAAGTATAAAATTAAATAAACACTAATCAATGTAAACTTAAAAATTCTATTATTTGTGATATCTCAATAGTCGTATGATGTGAAAATCTCATGTATAATTATAGCGATATGCTTAGCAATTCAATTATATTATCTAAAGAAGCGGAATCAATGTTAATTAATAGACGTGCACTAGATCACATTTCTTTTTTATACTCTGAATATTCATAAAATTAACTAAGACGAAATTAAGATTTAAAGTTGTAATTTTAAATTCGTCATTCAACACATAGCTCATTTTAGTTCTTGATTTGCAATTACATATATATATATATATACACATACTCAATCATACAAATCGAGATTTATGTTAAAATTTATATATACAAAATTTATCTGAACTCGTATCTAATATTGTTGTTTCACATCGACACACACCTCTATGAATATAATTTTCAAAGTCATTAAAAAATAAAAAGAGAAGTTTGGGTTAGGGGGATAATTACAATTAGATGTTCACTAATTATCCAACATGTACTTGGGCATTGATGGCAACAATTACATGAGAATATCAAATTGATGAAACATGTAGCAATTAAATTCCCAAGATATATATCTGGAAAAAAAAAAAAATATATATATATATATATATATATATATATATATATATATATATATATATATATATATATATATATATATATATATATATATATATATATATATATATATATATATATATATATATATCGGTGCATAAAATATTTTGTATTAGAAAAATTCAGAAAAAGACTTTAGTTCAAGAGATTATGTGATATAAATAATTTATTCTAATATAAGCATAAGTGACTATTTTAACGAGTTCGGAGCCTAAAGGGTATAAAATATTAACAAAAATTTTAAAACGGTATTTAAAATTTTATATTAACCAAAACGGCAAAATCGCTGGAACAACAACAATTTCCTCGCCGAAAAAAGATTTTACAAATGTGATTTTTCTTTAAAAAAAAAAAAATTGCAACAAAATCGTTTCCTAGGTCGCGATTTTCTTAATAATTTTTTTTTAAAATAAAATAACATTTTGCAAAATCACTGCAGTAGCGATTTTGCTTTTTCCAGCGGAGGAAATTGCTGTTGTACCAGCGATTTTGCCGTTTTTAGTTAATATAAAATTTTATATATCGTTTTAAAAATTTTATTAATATTTATACCATTTACACTTCGAACTCCTATTTAACGGTTCAAATTCATAATATATAAATTATGCAGAAATAATTTTATTTTTACTCCAAAATTCTTTGATCAAGAACTTAATGGAGAGAAAAAAAATCCAGCTGCAAACTTATGAGACAAAACTTGTTGCAATTATTTGATCTTTGGGATTAGTTATTTTGAAGCTTGATATATGCCTAAACATTAGGGAATTATAATCTCGTACACTTTTACTTGTTCAGTTTAAAAAAAAATATTTATTATTTTATATTTATTCTATTTTTATTATTAAGTATTTTTTATTTTATTATTTGTTTTTAGTATTTAAATGACTTAAGATAATTAGAAATAATATAAAAATATTATTAAATTTTTCAGAATTGTGTCACATCAAAGTGTGGTTAAAGAGTGTAACTAATTTTAGTTTGGTTTGCATAGAGGACCAACTATTTCAATGTTTAGACATAGACTTTTTTTTAATTTGTTTTCTATAGTATTTTGAGTTTTAATTAATATAAATTCATTCGTAAAAATATCATTTTAAGGGATAAAACGTTCTCTATTGAAACTAATTTTGTCTTCAATACTCAAAGTCGAAATTCTCATTAGATGAAGATGGTGGTGTCAATTGCTTGAATTATAATTGCCTAATTAATAATCAGGGGTATTGCGATTACGCTCCGACACTCTTAATCAAAAGTCACAGATTGATCACAAAAGTGAAAATAATATATATATATATATATATATATATATATATATATATATATATATATATATATATGACTAATTCAAATCTCAAATCAGATACGAAACACTTAGATGAGAATGATTAAATTTAATTTTTTTTCTTAAACTCCGTTTTAATTTTACAAATTTACATAAATTAAAACGATGACATGTTTTTTTTAAAAAAAAAATTATTAAAAACACTTAATTTTTTTAAAATTTATTTTTTTTAGAACCCAAGCTTTGTGTCCCTAAAAGCTACTTGTAGTTTTCAAGGAGTTTGCTCCCTTCTTAACCAATCATGTTTCTCCACGTGTCACAAACACCCGACACCTCTTCTTCGCCGCCGGGAATGTTAGTCTTATAATTCCGTCAACCTTAACGTCCCTTCTCCATGTGCTCTTTTGACACAATTCCCCATAAAAATTAAAAAAAAAAATATACCAATAATAATTACTCTCGATTGCAATTTATGTGACACTATTTTCTTATTTGTCAAATTTCAAAAAAGAAAAAATTATATTTAGAAACGTAATTTATTAGCTTTAGTCTCAATTTTCAGGGGCAGAGTTAGAAGATTACGTACTGGTAGATCTATTGAACTCAGTACATAACTTTAGTCTACATTCTCCTTTTGTATTAAAAAGTTTACTAAATACGTTTTTGTTTTTAAAAAAATTGAAATTTAAACTCTGATTAATAACCAAACACATGATGTCGCTATCCTAGAAATCATAATAAGAAAATTCAAATAATGGCTCTATCACGTTTAGACTTCTCATTTTACCCTTAATCATGAGAAGCTTTTATAGTTATCTTAGTGTTTATGACATGTTCGATACTATAAGTTGTAAAAATCTTATTAATCACATAACTATACATTACTATACATTATGTACGATATATTTAAGATCAGAAATTTAAAAAATTCTCATTTTTGCCTTCAACTGTTTTTGAGTCACATGAGCTAGTCAAATTATATCACGTAAATTAGAAAGGGCGAATATATATAAATATATAGCCATATGGACAAGATTTTGTAACTTCAAAGGGAGATGTATGTTATTATTCAAAAGAAGCAAGTTTTTGATCAAGAAACACAACATCAACAACAACAACAATCTTGTGTTGGTATTAGATGGAAAAAAGGATATGGAAATCAAATGTTGAGTTAGTATCAACATGTCCACGTTGTGGTTCAACAAACACAAAATTTTGTTACTACAACAACTATAGTTTGACACAACCTAGGTATTTTTGCAAAGGTTGTAGAAGGTATTGGACTAAAGGTGGTTCTTTAAGGAATGTTCCAATAGGTGGTGGGTGCAGAAAAAGTAGAAGAGGTAAGTTTTCTTCTAGTATAATTCATCAACATGGTCTTATTCCAACAAATTTGGGAGATGGGGTTTGTTTAAATCATACTAATATTGATCATCATAATCAATCCAATAGTGTTAATGCATTGGATCATCATGGTCCAACTATTGATCTTGCTTTAGTCTATTCAAATTTCTTGAATAGTAGTGATAGTTCCAAGTCATCACAATCGGAGAATCATCAGAATCTTGAACTATCTGATGATTTATTATTGTCTAATCAAGAAGGAGTACTAGTCGTTCCATCATTTGAGTTTTCAACCATGATAGATCACATGGAGTTCATGACTAGCAATTTAGGTCAAGAATCGCGATTAGTTGATGATGGTGTTTGTTTTGGTGGGATTCATGATGAGAAGCAAAATATAATAAATCATAGTGATATTCACGATGATCGTTATAGAAATATGAATAATGTGAATATTATCAACCATGATGAATTAGGCAACAATTATATGGAGTTACCTCCATTGCCTAGAGATCAAGAGATGATATCGTCTAATTTACATGACTATCATGATTATATGATATTTCCAAATGATATTTTAAATACAAGTCATAAGTCATCAGCTGAAGGACTAGAGCTAGAGCCAGAGCCAGAACCAATGCCAGACTGTCAGAGCCAATATTAACAGTAGAAGATTCTAATCGTGATTATAGCGCGAATAATGCAAATGGGAGCTTTTTCAACTTTGTTGCAAGTCTTATATATACATATATATACACTATTGCATGTATAAGAAAGGTGAAAATATATTTCTCAAGAATATAATAATATATACACCAACTAAATTTGTAATATATATTGGTGAAGATTGAATTAAGCACTTTCATTTGTATTAGTGTGTTATTAGTAGATGAAATGTGTTCAATATAGTGTATTAGAGTAGAACAATAGTTAACAATAGTAGCTTTCATAGTGTCACTACTAAAAACACTAATTTCCAATTAAAAAATATTTATTGATTATTTTTGTTGATATTTTAATTGAATCGATAATTGAAGAAAAAAGTAATAATATTTTCACTGAGAAAAATTAGGAAGCTTTCTAATATATTTGTGACAATCTATTTTCACCATATGGTTTCCTAATGAGTTGGTTTGATGAGAAATGAATGGCAAAAATTCTGTTTTTACATTTTACCATCTATAGGTCGAATCTTGAGATCTAAAGTATAAATACTTAGCGTCGTAAATTAAAAAAAAAATCAAATGATAATACATACATATGCGTTGATCCATCGATGTTGAAAAATGATTTGCATTAATATAAAAAAACGAATTTTTCAACGTTATCTTCAATCGAAACATCTTTTACCTTAAACTATCCAGATTCTATTCCTTCTCTTGTCGTGACTAGTCTCTTCGTAGTAGGAATATCGAGAGGGATGAGGCGGAAGTGGAAACTCTTTTGCAAGACGAAACGATATAATTGTGAAAATCAGTTCAAAACCCTAACTTCACAAAAATAGCGATAAAAATTTACATACGTTTTATCTTCTTCAAACACTCGTTACAAAAATAACCATATTTGATACGAGACCAAGAAAACATTTTCTAAAAACCTAAACAATTTATTACTTATTTTCTTATATTCGATATCGAAAATTAAAAAAAATATATATTGCCCTATGGAAGTTTGTAAATATCCTAAAGTATTAGGGGAAAAAAAAAAAAGAAGTCCACCGCCATTGCCATAGCCACAATGAAACTCAGAATCAGATGCTTTGAAACCAAAGAAACCATTAAAATCGATGTACAATCTTCATCTTGCACTCTTCAAGAACTCAAAAATCGAATTTCTCAAGCATTTCCATCATCATCAATACCAAATTCGATTCATCTTTCTCTCAATCGAAAGGATGAACTTCAATTTTCTGAAGAAGATACGCTTCAATTGATTGGAATTACCTCAGGTGATCTCATCTTCTTCACTCAAAATCCAATTGGGTTTTCAATTTCAACCGAAACCCATATCCCCAAATCGAAAAATTCAGACACCCAAATCGTCAAAGAATCTGAAACTGTGAAAAAATCGGGTACCCAAAGCGTCAAAGAAGCTGAAACAGTGGAAAAATCGGACACCCAAATCGATCAATCGGAACCCCACGAAACGAAAACTCAACCTGGGGGTGAGGAAATGGAGGAGGAGTTTATGGAGGTAGATGATAATGGAGATTACAGTGATGTGAAGTTTACGAAATCGTTTTCTGTACCTGGGTTTTTGAGGAAAGTGTTTACAGAGGAGCTAAAAGATGACGATGGTGGACGGGAGCATAAGCTGTTGGTGGTTGCTGTTCATGCTGTTTTTGTAGAATCTGGGTTTGTTCTTCTTGA
Source organism: Solanum chilense (assembly GCA_032847665.1). Classification (NCBI taxonomy): domain Eukaryota; kingdom Viridiplantae; phylum Streptophyta; class Magnoliopsida; order Solanales; family Solanaceae; genus Solanum; species Solanum chilense. Next base: position 2,243,394 of record CM064963.1, on the reverse strand, counting down.
TCCTAATACTTTAACTGAGGTTAATGTATCTCAATTTATGAATTATTGGTGTTTGGGATATCGAAAGACATTGTTTTACACTTTGCCTGAGGTTATTGATCATGTTAAAGGAGATAACTGTAATGTGATTCATTGTATTGAGTTAAAGTTTCAGTCTTTAGGGAAGTTCTTTATTGCTCATGGGTCGTTATCCGGTGGGGGGAAGGGATCCACGTTTAGAGTAACGTTAAACGAAGATCAATTGGTTCCGTTTTTGAATGTTGTATGGGCTAATTGTGGATTGAATGAGGTGGTAGATGGAGATTTTGGAGAGAAGGAAGTGTTTGTGTTTTGGAGGAATGTTAAGGATGGGCTTGTATTGCCATTGTTGATTGATTTGTGTGAAAAGTCTGGTTTTGTGCTTCCACCGTGCTTTACTCGACTTCCGACTGAGCTTAAGTTGAAGATTTTGGAATCACTTCCGGGTGTTGAGATAGCGAAAGTGAGTTGTTTGAGCTCTGAATTGCGATATTTGTGTTCGAGTGATGATTTGTGGAAGAAGAAATGTGGGGAGCAGTTTGGTGATGGTGAGATATCTGCAGGAGGACATTGGAAAGAGAAGTTTGTTAAGTCTTGGGAGAGTAGGAAGAGAAGGAAAGTGATTAATAGGAGGAGAGTGGCTGATGGGTTGCGAATTTTAGGGGGTCGTCATCCATTTCCGATACCTTGGACACCACATGTAATCGGTGGAGATTATGATGTTTTCCCTGCACAATTTGATAATACTGGAAATCCATTAGGGCGGGCGCCACCTTCTCCATTGCTCCATCCGTGGTCAAACCATGTACGGCGTTGTCATCTTGGAGGACACAGGAGCAACTTCCCTTGAAGTCCTTACCAGTAAGTTGTGTAGTTTTTGTCTATGATAAGTAGTGCAATAGGTTTCAGTTGCAAGTTTTTGTTAATATGGTAATAATCTTTTTATGTTCCGTTTGGAAATTTCGAAACTTCAAAATCGTATCGAGTTCCATTTGGACATTTCTGGTTTTGGTGTTTGGATAACTCTTAGGCAGTTGTTTTTGTTCTATTTCCTTTTTCTGTTTACGCGAAAAAAGTGAATGTAATCTGCTTGGCTAGCTCATGTGTTGAGTTTCATGTTGAATTGAATCCAGCAACTTATGTTTTCCTTTGATTTTTGGTTTGTGTTTTGCGTTTTGCCCGTTGAATCTGTGTTAAGTCAGACCTCTCTATAGTAGTCATTCATTCTCTATAACAACATATCGCTTCCACGACCAAGTTTTCGATATAGAGATACTTGACTGAACAATATTTGTGATGGTAGTTGCTTAAGGTTGTTCTAGCTAAAAAAGAGTGGGATCGCGGCTTGCGAGCACGAGCCGTGTTCCAACCTGGAATATTTTTGCATGGTAGTCAGTTTATGCATGTAGCAAGTTGTCCAAATAGGGTTCTTGTAGCAAGTTACGTCAAGCCGGTATACTTAGACAATACCTCTCTATAATAGTAATCCTCTCTGTAACAACATTTTACTATAATGGCCGAGTTATAATATGCATTCTATCTAGTTGTATTTCTGTATAACATTCAAAGAATGTCCGGACAAACGACCCCCGTTATAGGGAGGTTTGACAGTACTACTGGGCATATGACGACATTTTTGAAGAGTTCGTGCAATATAGGTTCTTGGTGGTTGTGGACGACTTAGTTTGGCTGGTAGATTCATTTTATGTCATGTATTATGGTATTGACATCCATAATTTCTGATCTAGTTAAATCTAGGACGAATCTTTTGAGTCGAGGGTTTACCGGAAACAGCCTTTCGTATAGGTAAGGTCCGCGTATATCTTACCCGTTGCAAACCCCGCTTGTTAGATTTACACTAGGTTTTTTGTTGTTGTAATTAAAGCTAGAAAGAAAATGCTATGCCCAAACAATGGACAAATTATTTTAACCATCATATTCTAATTTTTGTAACTTTACTTCTCAACGAATTCCTTTTGATTATCTAGTACACACATCAGATACTAGTCAATGTGTATTGAAAAACAATTGATGATAATTCGAGTAGAAAATGCAAACACCTAATTTAGGTAGAAAAATCGCGAAAAATTGATACTTTTATGTCTTAGATCATTATCCCTACCCAAAAATGACCAAACCCTTGGCATGGTGGAAGTTGTGTATTTTGAAACTGCAAAGCAATAGAGTTTACAAATGCATTAGACTGGAGATTTAAACATAGCTCTTCAACTAGACAACAAATGTGATATCATTGAAGTGACGAAAACAACCAAACATGATATTAGTTATCAGCAGAAAGCACAATCGCTGGAAAAGGCGATACATATCTCATGGTCTATTGAGCTTATTTCTCTGCCCAGCTTTCACATTTAGTGAAAGTGAAACTATCAGGAATCACATATTGTGTATGGTTTCATCTCATTAATATCTACTGAGATTCAGAAAGTTATATTTTAATCCGAGTTCATTATGCTAACTTAAACAAAGATCATAACGACGTTAACATTCAAAAACACTCACTCAAAGAGTAACCAAACGACGATGTCTCTCAACTCTCAGCACAAAGCTTAGGCGCCAATGTTCTCAATTTCAGCACCTCTGTCCATCCTCTTGACAATACCAGCAATAACCTGAAACATTGGAGTCGAAATCACTACTCATAAAGTGATCGATACTGATTTCTAAATCAAACTCGTGTAGTCAAGGTATAGCAGTTAGCTGAAAGATATCTGGAGTGTCGATGAGTTTTACCTTTCCAGGTCCTAATTCGTAGCTCTTCTTTAGCCCTTTCGTTAGGAGTGTTTTTATTGTGGTCTCCCATTGAACTGGTGAAGTCACCTACGTATGCTCAAACATGATAGATCAACATTTCGAATCATCTTTAATCAACTTAAATCTTGTGTATACTGTCGGTTTCTTACCTGGCTAGCTAATATTTTCTTAATTGTGTCTGGATCTGCATGTGGTTGTGCATCAACATTTGATATTACTGGTATTCTTGGAGTTCTGATCTCTGTTGCACTCAAAGCAGCTTCTAATCGTGAAACAGCTGGATTCATAAAACTTGTGTGAAAAGCTCCAGCAACAGCTAGACGTACCTGGAACAATTAAACGCAATGTGTTAAGTTGCAAACACCATTAGCAGTGCATTTGGAGAGGAAAAGGAAAATACCGTCATTCGTGCTTTGAACGATTTTGCTTTTGCTTCTACTGCTTCAATTCCTTTAACACCTCCAGAGACTGCGTAATTTCCCTATAAAATGATAATATAACAACAGAACTTGAAAATGCTTAGCCACATGCAATATTCCGAAGAGTAGATATGAGATTTATTTTCGCGACAAAGCTTTTGGAGGAACTTACGGGACATAAGAAATTTGCAATCTGAACTTTGTTGGCTTCATCAACTTCCTCATTAGCTGCATCACACAGTTTCTGAACCTTGTCGGAATCCAGTCCGATTATACTAACCATCGCACTTTTTGCAGCATCAGCAGCATCCTGTGCAGAATAGATATTGTCAGCAGGGGTAGAGCTAGTAGGCTGCATGCAGGTTCGGCCAAACCCAGTCGATTTTGCTCAAACAGTATTACTTATGTCAATAAATATTACCTGCATAGCTTCTCCTCTAAGCTTAACCAGCTTAAGTCCATCCTCGAAACTGGCAAAGGCAATCAGATAAGTGGAAATAAAATACTTGTATCTTAAACGGTGGGAAGGATAAGAGACTACATCCAGACACAAGCTACTACTAAAGCATAATGTTATGTAGGGTAGAAACCTGAAAGCTCCAGTAAATGCCAGAGCAGTGTATTCACCCAAGCTCAGACCACATGTGACGTCAACCGAATCAATTATTTGCTGACCCCCTTCACGAGTACGGAGTATCTCTACTGCAGCTAAGCTAGTGACATAGATAGCTGGCTGGGAACAAGTAAATTATGAGCCAGTCAAAATGATTGTATAAGACTATAAGTTACATCCTATTGTCATCGTAAACATCATCTATATCACTTCATCTGTTTACTAGAAAGCAAAACGTGCATGCATTGCAAAACCTTCTGCTATTCCTTCTGTATATGTGATTTAACGGGATCAATGTGTTTTAGTTATTAACAAGAACTGTAATACAAAATAAGAGGTTTGATTCAAAAACAAGAAAAATATGATGAAAGAAATACCTGGCTTAGAACAGTGGAGTCTAACTTCTCTTTTGGACCATTAATACAAATATCCAAAAGGTCAAACCTGTAAGCAAGGATGAAGAAATATGAACATGAAATGCTTGATTATCAATCACCATATCTATCAGTTTCAACTCAATCCAAAAATTTACGAACACTTATAGATTGTTGATCAGAGCATTTATGAGACTTGATCCATCATATTTACCCCATGATTTCATTTGCCCTCTTGTATAATTCAGCTGCAGCAGGCACCTTCTGAGCCTCTGCACCCATTCCAACAGCTTGGGCCCCCTGCAGAAGTATAGTGCTGATAAAATAATTTGCCATAAAATTGGATATCTTGTGGTCGCAGTGACATGACTATTCTAGAAACTAGCGATCTACCGTGGACGTAGAGGTTTACAGCAGCCTTAGTTGCGAACTCTCCACTTTTGATGCTACACCCATCTCGGATTCTACAAAAATACACTACTTTTGGCTTGGCGAATCCTACACGCACTCGTTGGCATTTTTTAAGAGTCCGAGCAACATATAGCTGCTTAAAGGTAGCTAGAGAAGTTGAAGCATTGTGGTGGTAATACAAAGCTGGATAATATTACTAGTCTCAAGCTTCTGGCAATTTTTCAAAATCTAATCCAATAGACCAAATATAATCAAGTAATTATCACCATTTTATTCAACAAGAAGTACTAACAAAGTTATTAGACAACTAAACAGAGAATTTAACACAAACACAGAAAATGACCTCAAAGCTAGCAAATTTTCAACCTAACTTTGATGAAATAATACAATTATACCATATATAATTTTTTTCCCATCAAAATCATTTTTTTTTATATCAGTGGTATCCGAGCCAAGCCAGCTGCCCACACCTCTACTAATTATCGGGAATACCTGTCACCTCACACTAGCAGCAACAAATATCAGGTAGCTCTATCTATACTATGTCCACCAAGGCTAGGATAGATGTAAAAGAGTTCAGCTATTCCCTATGTCCAAATTTATGACTTACTTACCTTTTTAGTCCTTCCCAAAAAAATAGGTCGAGAGTAGAGTTACAGGATGGAAAACTACTTTCACATTCGGTTCAGAGAGCACTTTTTCCGTTGAGAATTCCTCGTTCCCTTTCGTGTGAATTCCCCAACGGCAAATTTCAAACTTGGTCCTATCTATTCCATCTCTCGAACCCCGAAGAAAACCCCTACCCTTCAGACTCATCTCTCAAGCATTTTAAATTCTATATTTAGCAAAATGCTCATTTTTTAATAGCTACTACAAACACAAGTTTCAATTTTTTTTCTTTAAAACTCTGTGGCAAGTCAAATAAACAGGACGGAGAGAGTGGTTCCGTGAGATCTCGTGGTTGTTAACCCACTTCGTTAGCCTCACCGCTAATTCAAAATCTTATCAAATACTCAGCAATTATCATAATTTTGAATTCAACAGCAAATAATACTGAAATTACTTTTATGAGGCGAATTTTTCAATCAAACTCGAAAATCTAATCGACTAATTGGAGAAATGTGAAATGCAGAAGAGATTTACCTGTCCAGGGAAGAGAAAAGCATTAGTAGGCTTGTAATCGGTGAACAGAGCATCATCGACGGCGGCAATTTGTGATCCAACGGAAATGCTACTCATGAAAACCCTAGACTTATCCAATTTCAATGGACTAAATCTTCGAAATCCATTCGAAGAAATGGAAGGAAGAATCAATGAAGATGAGCAGCTCATTGTTCAGTTAGAGAGAACGAAGTAATGGAGAAGCGACGGCGACGGCGGTGTTACGGTTGATTGTGGCGGAGGAAAACAGAGTAATCTAATATAAGCTTGCAATGGCGGAGTTAACCAAGTGTGCATAAGACAAGTGACAACCCAAAATAAAATAATTCTCCATTTTATCCCGAGATTATTATTTTATCGTATAGTATCGTTTTGATTCATCATTACTAACGAAAAAGTTATTTTATATAACGATCAATTTCATGTGATCGCTTCGTTACTTTAATATTTTTTTCTCATTTTGTCTTTATTTATTTATTCTGATATATTTATTATTCAAATTATGAGTATAAGAAATTATATAACGACTAACGACAGAGAAAGATACAATTTATTCAACATATTGTATTGATCAAAATAATACAATACGATATATTATGAAGCAACACGTAACCATCTAAAACAAAGTGTTAGGTGTCATTTGGTTGGGTCGGTTGTGAATAAGTTATAGCGGAACTGATGAATTCTCTTATTATTATGGTATAAACCAAACGCTGAATAAACTAATCCTACATTTTATCTTGAAATTATTATAACTTATGCCTCAAATTCAAATTGAGAGTTTCATATATCGTCTTTAATATATGTTTTGTATAAAACAAGTAAATATGAAACGAGACGGGTAAAAAAAATGACTCAGAAAAATAAAATAAATCAATATTAATTTTTATGCCTTGTTTGCTAATGTCAAGATAATTGCATATATATTGTGTATAATGTACAATTATAATTTGAATTCTAAATAAATCAATATATGCTTTATCAGCAGATTATTATTAACGCATATATAACATTGTTGTTAAATCGATAGCGAATCATCTTTAAAATCATTACAAAATTATCTACCTCTTAGAGGCAGAATCCAAGATTCAAACTCAACGAGTTTAGGACTCGAGATTCAACCACTGAACCCATCACCTTATTCGAGTTTTGGGTTCATAGTTCAATATTTTCAGTACATTTTACATAAGATAAATCCCGGTCTAGACTAAAAGTTATAAGTCGAAAACGAACCCAGAACTATACTGCTAGATCTGCCCCTGCATCTCTATGCTAACACTGCTACAACAAAAGGGGCCTCAAACCATATGTTTCTGCTAAAAATGAACGATAAAACGCCTTGTTAAATCAGTACCGTATATCTTGACTATGAAGTAACTCAACCACAGCAGCAACTACACCCTTTCCCTCGACTGAGACGTCAAAGTGGGGCTCTTCGATTTTCCTTTTTAATATTTTGTCCAGTTCCACGCGGAGTTTCTGCAGGATATGGGATATACACGAGCAAATAAGTTTTTAAGTTTTAAATGTATGTCACGAAGATGAAATCGGAAGACAAACCTTTATTAAATCCAACACACTTTTTGACGCGGAAAAGTGAAGATAGCCTCCAAGCATTTCAATGCCGTCTCCACTTTTGCTTGGAGTGAGATTACCCCCGAACATAAGAAGAGAATAATCGGATATGTTTGTTGAATCTCTGATATAAATGCTTGAGGTTTTGACTTTCTCACTGTAAACTAAGTAGGGAAGAGGGAAAAGATGGACGCTAGCGTTGACAGATGCTGGGTGGATGTCTACTTTTCCAACTTCCTTCGTGTAGAATGCTGTACGCTTTCCTCTTCTTTTACACTGCACGACATTTGGATAGAGGCCTGCACAAAGGATGGCGCATACCATCTCTAAATCATTGCTATATTCATTATATGCCTGCAATATAAGATCACTGCCGCTTAATCTTGATCATGGATGGGTGTTTTAAGTACTACACCGTGATACACTTCACCAAACAGAGAAAATTTACGACAAGACATGGTCAAACCAGACCTAGACAGAATTAGTCAGTAGGTCTGGTCTGGAGAATTTACCTTGGCTCCTCGTGATTTATCCACAAAACCAATATCTGACAGTAGGTCAATGAACTGATTTCTCATGTCTTCCATCATCTGCAAGGTTACAGGAGATAAGAAATTTTCCCAGCAGAAGGTTCTTTCTTTTCCGTAACGTTTAGCATCTTTCCATCCTTCAAATGCTTTAAGAAGTGCAATATGATCACTGCATCAAAAGGAAGATTGTTTTCACACGACCAAGGAAATATTTTATTCCACAAAGTAATGTCCCTGATGGAAGCCAGAGAAAGAAGCGTATAAACCATTAATTTTATTTGGTTTAACCTGCAAGAATCACCAGCAAAGGATCTTTTAGCAGCATCGGCTTCCTCTTTCCTGTTTATTGGAAGGACAAATGGATCACGGTGTGCCAGAGCAGCAGCAATAGTCAGTGCAGGGTTCAGACATTGGAAGATGGACCCCATCAGAAGCATCTTTCCAATATTTGGATCCAGCGGTAGAGTGCAAAGATGGCGGCCTGTAAAGAAGGGTTATAAGTAAACGTTCCAATGTGGAATATATAGAGAAAGACATATGCACTATACAAACCAAGTGGAGTAAGTTCTTCTGTATCATCCAGAGCTCCAATAGTTTTGAGAAGTTCAATAGCATTGTGGACAGAGAGAGCATCTGGAGGTTGAAGTGCCTTGGCCAAAAAGGATTCAATGGCGCCGAACTGCAAACTCTTAATATGGAGACAAAGCTCTTGTAGTGGTGTTCGAAGAATCTCAGGTAGTTGATATTGTGCCATAGCATCATGTATTAGTTTCGGATACAACCTATAACAAACTCCAGGTTGTACACGGCCTGCACGACCACGCCTCTGCAGATAATAAAAAATCTCCAATAAGCCAAAAAGTACAAAGCCAGATGAAGTTGACTCCAAATATATCAATCTCCCATAATATATATTGCATTTTTAGTTACCTGATGTGCTGAGGCCTTTGAAATCCATGATGGTAATAAACAAGCTAGCTTGTTCAGTGCATCATAGCTAGTCTCTTTTGCCTTACCACAGTCTATGACATACACGACATCATCTATAGTTATACTGCTCTCAGCTATGTTGGTCGCAAGCACAATTTTCCTACATGATCAGATTCAAGATATTAGATTTTAAAAAAGAAAAACTGACTGATGAGTGAAATCTGAGTATTTGATTTGTATCATACTGCTATATTAGTTTATGTGATTGACAATGAAAATCCACCATTCAACAAGAAGAAATAACAGAATAAGTAATGATACACCTGAAGAGATAAATGATTGAGCAATGGTATTATTGATAAAGGGAGATCAACCTATGGTTAAAGAATGTGAATTCTTGGAGATCCAGCTTATGCTAAACAAAGAATGTACCTCGTGTTAGCAGGTGGACGATCAAATATTTCTCGTTGATTTACTGTTGGCATTGAACCGTGAAGAGGAAGGACTAAAAACTTCCTGGTGTCTCCAAGGAAGTTGTTAGCCTTAATTTTATCAAGTAGCTTAGAAATCTCATCCCAACCAGATAGGAACACAAGAATTGCACCTTCACCTTCACAGCGACAAATATATTCAATTGATGCTTCCACCTATTCAAAGCAATGGAATAAAAACAATCAAAGCTAAGAAACAAGAGAACCCATGCAACCAATGCATTAAATATGCCTTCAACCAAACCCCTCTTTCAATAAGGAACTATAAATCGAAATGTTCGACATGAATAAAACTCCTTTAGTTGGTAAAAGGTAAAGTACGTACAAGACCCAAATCAAGCTGTGAACCAGACCATGCTTCCAGAGATTGTCTTGTAGTCATGCTGTAGCCTTTGTAATGTGAACCAATGTCCACATCCTACAACCAGAAATCTTCAATAAGAGCCTACTTGGTAAGACAATTAAAATATGCATGTGAAGAGAAACTTTGTCATTTTTAAAAGCTCAGTTACAATAAAAAAGCTTACTAGCTGGTCATGCATTCCCCTTGAAATGAGTAAATAACCAAAGGATGAAGACCACAGGTTCTGACAGAACACAGTATTCACAGTACATAATCAAATGAATGATTCAAACTTAATTAATCTGCTTTTAGAATTGGCTATTCAGTACAGGAAAATAGACGTCCTCCACACTGAGGCTTTTAATTTGATAGGGTCTGTCAAGCATAAAGCTGGCAGCAATTCTACCTCCAATGTGGACCACCTGGTTCACAGCCTCACATCCTCCACATCAATTTCTTTTAGGGAGGGCAATCATCATAGAAATTATGTACATGAAGCAACTGTTCGATATGATATATGAGCACTTTCATACTCAAGTTATGAGGACATTCAAGGCATCCACAGGACAGGAAGCTCTCATGATTGATTTGGCTTCATATGTTGAAACAAACTAAAATGTCTCCTCATTAAGGAGGTAAAGCAGACATGAAAACATAATCAATACTCCCTCCTTTCTAATGTGTTTATCTTACTTCCCTTTTTAGTCCACTTCAAAGAGAATGTCTATTTCCTGTTTCTTTTTTGGCAACTCTTTAATTCTAAAACTTTCCACATAACATGTTTAAAACTACAAGATTAAATGGCATTTTGATAAATTCTACATATCTTTTATTTAAGACTACAAGATTCAAAAGTCTTATTTACTTTCTTAAACATTGTGCAAAGCCAAAATCAAACAAATAAATTGAAATGGATGTAGTATTAGTCATTTTTCACCATTTCATCAAAGACAATAAGCATCTCTGTGGTTATTTTATTTTTGAACAACTTTGTCCTGTCTACCCACAACCCCTTTAGCCTGGGAGAAGATGGGATAAAGAGTATAGTAATAGATTGAATTCTGACTTAGCTCTGCGAGGCACTGAACAGTGGTTTAGCCCTGTAAATGAGTAGAGCCAAGTACTATCCAGGCCTCTTCTTGGATATTGGATCACTCCAGTGCTTCAGGTACTATGGACCCTCTGCCATCCATTCCAGCAGATCCGTTTCATAAGGGGGGGGGGGGGGGGGGGGGGGTTAAACCTCGGATGCTAAAAGCTCTTAGGTTACACTCTACAACTACTCTCTCCATCCCAATTAATGTTGCACAATTTAACTGAAAACATAAGGAAACACAGTAACAATAACCTCATAGTAGGTTCTAGACAAACTGCCAAGTCTAGTTCATCAAGTAAGTCCATTTTCAATAGAAACAAGTATTTTTTTACTTAAATTTCATCAACAATAAAGGAAAAGACCATGCCTCAAAAAGATCAGTCAGAGGATCTCTTTTAGAATCTTGTTGCCTCATCCTTCTCCTTGAGTTTCCTTGGAAATTGTCTGCTTCGGATTTTATAAGGTAACGAGTCTTCTCCAACACATCTTCAAGAAACAGCTCTGCCACTGGGTATGTCAAACCCTGGAAAATTAAGCCTAAGAAAATTAGAAGCAGAACATTATGGCTGGACATGTCTTGAAATTTGGAGATACACAAAACTAAAACACAATACCGGTATATGAATCGTGGGTGCATCTCTAAAGTATTTGGAGAACAACTCAGCATTAATAGTAGCACTCATCAGAATGAGACGCAAATCAGGTCGTCGAGGAAGGAGGTCACGCAAAATTATCAAGAGGAAGTCTTCATTCATGCCTCTTTCATGGATTTCATCAACAAGCAGATGGCTAATACCAGTCAAATCAGGGTCCTGAACCTATATACGAAAGGAAGAGGGGGAAATCACTTTTCCTACTAATTGATACAACAACATACCCAGTTTAGTCCCACACAGTGAGTATGGGGAGGGTAGTGTGAACGCAGACCTTTTAATAGATACAAAACCTCTAAATCAGTAGAATTAATCAAAGATAATAATTACATAGATAATTATACAAATAAAAAAAGCCCATTATGCAGAAAATATATCAAGTTTCCTTCATCCTCCATTCTTGAGCATATTCTGGCACACAAGAAGACGTGTCTAAAATTTTGACTCTCCAAATACACAGAGCTTAGTGACAAAGATGTGGAGGAACAAAAAATAATAGGCGTGTCGAGCATTGCAAGTAACAAAATGCCCTGTCCTATTTCAAAGATGAAACAGTGAACAAGGAATTACACAAGTTTTGGCAAAAAACAGTTCAAGAGACAAATACCAGCCGCCGCAGTAACACTCCTGTTGTGCAAAATAGCAACCGTGTTTGAGCAGAGCGCTTTGCTTCCAGCCGGATCTGGTAGCCAACAGTATCACCAAGACTCTCTCCTCTTTCAGAGGATATTCGAGCAGCAACTGATATTGCAGATATACGGCGAGGCTGGGTGCATATAATGTTACAATGAACCCCACAAAGGGATGATATCTCCTCTTCTAGAATGAATTGAGGGAGCTGTGTAGTCTTTCCACAACCAGTCTCTCCAGAAACTACCAAGACCTGTATTGACCATATAGTGAGTATGCTCTTCCTGTAAAAGCCCTAATAGTCTAAGAATGTGATTCAAAAGCATTGAAGTGCCACAGAACCACCCGGGTAATTGAATTAGACTAATAAAAGGAGAATTTATTGCAAACATGTCAATTAATCTGCAAGCAGAGATATTTACCGATGAAATGTTTTTCCATCACAGGACAATTTTTCCGTAAATTTACTTTCACAGCGTTCCTGAGAAAAGAGGATGAAAATAAACAAAGAATGCAGTTGACAGAACTGCTTCTAGAAGTAACTCTTCCTTACCCTGTTTTTTTTAAGATGCAAGTTTCATAAAAGTGGAAGCACTAAGAAAGTGCTGTAGTATGTACAAAAAGCAAATAGCAAGAAAAATCCCATTATAATCTTAGGGATTAAGATACTAAGTATCGATTCTAATTAACAAGAAGACAGAAGTATACACTTCTTTTGAACTGGTAACATAAGTTTTTTTAAAAAAAAAAACTGGTGTATGTATATACGGCGAGGCTGAGTGCATCATAACAGTGCTATCTACAATTAATAAACAGAAGCATACACTTAAACATTATTTGCTGTATTGGACTAGCTTTGTCTGAAAACATCTACCATTCCTTTCTTTCCATACGGTACACCAAAATACATGTAGGCATGTCAATTCTCCACACTTTGTTGTCACATTGCAAGAATTAGAGTTTAGTAAAGTTGTATGTGCAATCAGCAGGATTGAAAAAATGGAAAAAAGAATTAACTGAAACATCGCGAAATGTTGTTGCAGAAGTAATTATTACAGATATCTCACCTGATTATTTGCAACAGCTTCCATAAATTCAGATTTCACTTTAAATGCTGGAAGTTTTTCTCTGAATGAGATCATTGCCTTGACTTTTTCACTTTCCTAGCAGAATAATTTAAAAACAGTTCAACTGCTGAAACTAGAAAGTACCACCGAAAAGATGGACTAATAAAATCAAGAGAAAAAGTTGTACCCTCGTCTTTTCCTGTTTCTGTTTAAGTTCCACATTAAGTCTTTTGGTGGCAATATCATCCTCTATAGTCAACTTAGGTTTGGCTGTTTCTACAGCTTTGGATGATAATTTGGCAGAATTACCAGATGTTGAAGAGGAAGTCCCAGCAGATACTGTGTCTTGTGAACTACTCAATAGATTTCCGACTCTTTCCTCAATCTCTGTGGACATCCTAATCTGAGACATGGTTACAGTTTAGTTATTTTTTCATTGGTGAGGTTACAGTTAAGTTATTATACATTAACTAAAACAAGCAACATAAGCAAATCATCAGCACTGATAAATAAAAGAACATTCTCACCAGCTTAAAGTAAGATGGCAGTACTATACCTCTTTCTGTGTAGATCCATGACGCTCATCAAGATCAGCACGATAGCTAGGCAATGGGACTTTACTTGCAACAAGTGCCTTTCCCTTGTTATAAGCATGGCTTTCTTCCAGCAAATACAAAAGGCATGGATAGGACAATTAGTAAACACTTCATTTACTATGAACACCATAAAATAGTGCTTTTTAATGGTGAAGCATCAAGGAAAGAAAATTTAGTTTTTAAATGAGAGGGTGGAGCCGATTTATCTACTAGGTTTAGTTTCTTCTTCCAGCATTTTAAACAAAGGAAAAAAGGAAATATAATGTAGCACACATAAGTTATTGAAATTACCATACATTGAGAAGTGTAAGTAACATGTCTGGTTTTCATCTTCTGAGTGTCAGTTACTTACAGAAATCCTAATAATATAAGGTAGGGGAAAATGTATCAATTACATATTTTAATATAAAAAATATACCACAAATCTGAAACTAGTTGAGACGGGCCGTATGAATCTTAACTATCCAGTATTCAATAATTTAGACTCTCCAACACTATAATACTTGCATACAAATCTCTAACATGATTAATGACTCCTGGTGAACACTGGGCCAAAAGTAAGCTCCCAACATGCTTAAGCCTTAGTCCAAAAAATTAGAATCGTCGAATACATATCTTTTTTTTTTTCAATTATACCTGATTTCCACTAAGTTTGCATGGATTGTAAGAGATTGTAGGCTTTTTGAGACAACTTCCTTCCACGTGATTTGAAATGAATTAATTAAATGGTGTACATCTTAAATAGATTGAGCATCTACTATATTTTTATTGTGCAGTTGCAGCCAATAGTTGTATGAAGATTAACGGATCACAGATACAAAAGTCATATTACAATATGAAGTTCACTAACTTCACTCTCACAACCATATCTCATTTGTGGGAAATGTAACACAAATGTTTTCCTCAAATTTCCCCGACACATTTTTCCTATACTTGTTTTAATGAGTTTACCCAAAAAAAGGATATGCAGTGTTCACGATTCTCAGTTCTCAAAGCTTTAGGACATGCCTGGAGAGAAAAGTAAATTTGTTTTGACACAACAGAAACATCTTTGAAGAATTCTTTTGCTTTTGTATATTTTGTCATCTTTATGCACCTCATTTCAAGTACATTTTGTCTTCGTAATCTATGTCTAATTATAAATTTAAGTTTAAAATGATTGAAATGGAAGCACAACCCATGCTTAATGCAGAACAAAGAACAACAACATATCCAGTGTAGTCCTACAAGTGGGGTCTGGGCAGGGTAGGGTAGTGTGTACGCAAACTTTACCCCTACCTTGGGAGGCAGAGGTCGTTCCCGAGGGATTACAAAACAAAGGACCACAAACCAAAGTTCGATTAGTGATAGCCACAGTTCCTCTTCAAGATCAAAGCACTTACAAGTAAAGTTCTAATTGATACGCCATATCAAACAACTTTTGTTGGTCATCCCTACTAAAATTCCGCCTTATAACCATTTCCTGCTCCCCTCCTCTCTTAAACTGCTCCATCTTCCCCCACCACTCATTCTCATTCATCACCTCCATCTACAACCAAAAATCACAATGTTAACTTTAAACACGCCAACAATTACTTTAATTATATTCACAAAAGCATAAACATAGACATCACAAGTTTACAAACAACGACAACATACCCAATGTAGTACCATAAATGGGTCTGGGAAGAGTAGAATGTATCCAGACCTTACCCCTACCTCAAGGGTAGAGAGGTTGTTTCCGATAGACCCTCAACACAAGAATAAAGCAGTCCAAAGCAATCCAGAAAAAAAAGTAATGGAAGTACAAAAACAACAGTATTACAACACAATAATACGATAGTCGACATACAAGAAGCAACATATAGTAACAGAAATCCAAGGACAAATAACAACAAGAGTGCTACAACAGCTACTAATATGAACGGACAACAAGCTAATGCAATACTACCTACTGAACCTCTATCTTTATCCGTGTCCTCCACAACATCCTATCGAAGTTCGCCTCTTCAGTAAGTTGTAACATCAAATCAAAAACCACGAGTGCTACTATAAGTGATGAATTAGTTGTGATTAAACTTTGATCCAGTACCTTACACTTTTTTATGTCAAAATTCAACTAAATTCTTCCTTCTATCCTGTTATAAATTTACAAACAACTACACCTTTTCTTCTAATCCAAATCTCGATAATATAGGCTACAGCAACACATATACACACTGTTTAAACTCTGCAGCCATATATCTATATTTACACATTTCTAACATATGCTAGAGTTATGAACCAAAAAGCAGTGATGATTAAAACAGTACCTCAGCTGCCTGTTGCCTAAGTCGTTCAGCACGCCATACAGGATCCCACCATCGCTGTTCACCACCACGTCCTCCTCCTCCTCCACGACCACCACCACCACGGCCTCCGCCACCGCGTCCTCCGCCGCCGCGGCGACCGCCTCGGTAGTTCGGACGATAAGCCATAACGGAATGGGAAAAAGTGTAACTCCTTTGGAGTGATGAACGAAGAGAGGTATTACAGAAGTGAAAACGGAGAATGGCGGAGGAGTGTGGGTGGTTTAGAAGACGCACTGACATTAGTGCGGGAGCGCGTGTGATAACTGCGAGTGGGGTTTTATTTGGGTTTCAAAGAGTTTGTTTTTTTTTAATCGAAAATTTGCGTAATAGCAAATTATTAATTCAAATTAAATTTCATAAACATAATTTGATTTAATTGTACATTATAGTTGTTGTTATTTCGCTTCTTTCCGGGTGGGTCTCGCCCGACACTCTCGCTTTTATTCGAATAAAAATGTGTTTTTGTGTTTGTATAAAACGAGAGACAATCGTATATAAATACATATATTTTAAGTTCCCCTTTTCCCCTATCTCTGATCTCGCTCGACAGTCTCTTCCTCACCTCTCTCATTTATACAAACAGAAATATATAAATTGTGTTTTTGTTTATATAAAGTGAGAGAAAACTGTATATACATATATCTTTGTCTTTCTCTCTTTCTCGCGTTATACAAGCACAGATTATACAATTGACTTTTTATATATGTATATCGAAATAGATTATACAACTGCCTTCTTTTGTATATGTAAAGTGAAATATACATAATTGTGTTTGTTATAGAGCGTAATTGTGCAAACTATAGCAATAACATACAAATATGATTTTTATGTTTGTTATATGTGAAATTTATTCTTTTTTAATTCCCATTCAGTATCAATAGTTCGCCTGGAAACTCTAATTAAATTCGAATCATACAATGTCGTGTCTATTCAAGAGAGGCGCTTCCAATAGAATCTCTTTTTATATCCAAGGTTTGAATTTGAGATTTATAATTAAAAACAAAGATAGTTTCTTCATTGCACGACAACTCATATTGGTAAAAGAATGTGTGTAAGTTAAATGACATAAATAATAGGGGAAATTGTATATGATGACAAACTAATAAATTAAATTAAATGTTATAATCATACTTTGATTTAATTGTGTCCTGAAACAAACTGATTGCCAGTCACCTCTTTCCCACAAACTCTCGCTCTCCACTCTCCATCTCTCGCTCGCTCCCTCTCACTTTTATACAAACACAAGTGTATAAAATGCATTTTTGTTTGTATAAAGCGATTTTTTTTGTATATATACACATATTTTCGTTCCCATCTCACTCGCCTCTATCGCTTATACAAACAGAAACGAAATGTATAAATTACGTTTTTTGTTTGTATAAAGCGAGAGAAAATTGTATATACACTTACAAATACATATATCTTCGTCCTATACACTTATAATTATACAATACAATTATTTTCCTACCCAATTTTCTTTTGTCTTTCTCTCTTTCTCATCTTGTACATACACAATTTATACAATTGATTTGTATACAATTGTTTTCTTTTGTATATATACATCAAATTATACAATTGATTTCTTTGTATATGTATAACAAATTATACATATGTTTATTATGGATCGCAATTATGCTTTGTTATAACATACATATATAAATTTTATGTTTGCTATAAGTGAAAGTTGCTCCAAATGATATTATCATTTATCAAGTCTAAGTTGAAGGGAACGTTTAAGCTTTTTAGTTTGTGAGGATGTTATTCAAAAATTATAGGCATAACATGTAAATATGTTCTTTAATTTGACTTAATTAATTTTTAATCATTCAATTGTGTGCAATGATAAATATTACTAAATTTGTATAAAGTTAAATAAGTAGGCACAATGTTCTATCACATATGATATAAATTGACATATAAAATGTCAAGTAAAATACTCGTTTACTCGTACATGCACCAAAATCGAAGAACATAAATATCAAATAACATTAATTCAAAGGAAATATTTACATATTAAGCAAAATCATAACACGAGAAAATTACTAAAATTATTACTCGAGAATTATAATATGAGAATTAAATAATAATAAAATCTATTAAATGAGTATTCTTTTTCTTAATTTTGGGATTGTCAAATATATTATCTCAACTGTTATTTATAAAATTATTATTTCACATAAAACATTGACACAAAATAATATCATAATTCATAATCGTGATAAAAATAGTTCAAATTACTTATATACAATTAAAATTAAAAATTCAACAAATTATAAATATTTTATTTTGAGATTATTACCTTAAATTTTTTAAACGTGAATATTAAAAAATTGGACTAATAAGCATTACATTACACCCAAGTACTTCAATTTTCTTTTCCTTACACAACTCTGGATCTGAGCATAATCGCCGGTGAGATCAAGCGAGCCGGCACCGGCGAGGAGTCACGAGTTACGACGAGTAAGTTCAATCTCAGTCACCGGCGATAATGGATCCGGTGAACTCAACACTTGGCCGAATGATTTTGGATGAGATCACTCCTGTGGTTATGGTTCTCCGAACTCCTTTTGTTGAAGAATCTTCTCAGAAGAATCAACTCTCCTTCATTGAAATGCTTTCTCCTTTCTGCAATTTCAACAATATCGACGGTCAACTCCATTTCAATACAAATTTAGTATAAAGTACTAATTTTTTTTGTTTGTGTGTGGAACTTTTTGTGAAGTGTTTTACTTTATTGGAAATGCAGTGCCAGTTCGAACTGCTAGTGATCAGCCTTACAGACTGAAGAAGTTCAAATTGCGGTTGTTTTATGCTTCAGATATACGGCAGCCTAATATCGAGGTACTTCTTTTAGCTGAAATACTAGACGGACAAGTATATACTTCAGTTGAAGGTCGTTAAATTATTAGTTTTTATTTTTGGAAGATGAAGTTGCAGTACATTAGCAAAAGAAGTGTATTTTGATGATTTGCTTGCTTGGAATGAAACTCTTTGTTTTCATGAAACTAAATTACTGCAGTGCTTCAAACAGCAGCGACTAAATAACAAAGTAATTGCAGAGAATTCTTTATGTAATAATTTGTTTTGATTCGGAAATTTATGAGGTAGCCTGGTACACAAAATCACAAGAGGTTTTAGATTTAGTTACTTATGGGAGAACCAAAAAAAAGTGACTTTCTCTATAAACCAGTAAAACTTGATGAGATTAGGCTTCATGTAAAATATAGACCACCTTTCTCTATGTTTGTACATTTGGTAACAAGAAAAAGGAATAGGATTGGGGTGCACTAATCAAACTGGTCCTCGTGAATTTTGAAGGTTAAATTGAGGAGAGCTACATAGTACATTTTATTATTATTAAACTCGAAATTGTTAGAGACGAGGAAATGAAAGGGGTTGTGGGTGATTGTTTGCTGTGCATGGTGAAGGTAGCAAGCTGTTGAAGAAGCTTTAGTAGAGAAACAGAGGTGAAAAAGCAATTCTAAACCCCATGGCTTAGTTCAAGTGGCAAAAGTTGTGTAACTTGTGACCTAGTCACATGTGTGAGCCCCGCGCCACACAAACTAAGCCTGTTATTTAAGTGTAGAATGGTAAGAGGAGAGGGAAAATTGTTCTCGAGTTTCGTTGGTTGCAGTTGGTCCTGAGGGTTCCAGGGGGTGGCCCCAGATGGATTTCTTGACCAAAAGAAAAAAGCAGTTGAGCCGAAGACTGAAGAGAAGGGTATGACGACACGAGGACCAAAATCTTTTGGGACCAATATAACATAGTTAGTTTAATTCATTCACCTTACATTCTGCAAAGACAGTTGTTATAAACCATTGGAACAAACATTGTACTTTAGTGGCAACATGATGACTTAGAGAACAAGTTCCATCTTGATACGTTTTGAGGACCTTATATGAACACAACAAACACTCTTGAATCTTTGAAACCTAAGTTTTGACACGATAAAGTGAAGATTCGTGAAACCATAACCAAGAAATGGGGTATGAGGGTGGTGTTTCCAGAACCTAGCCCTCAACATTTGTGTATGCGCATTCCAAGATCTACATCTTTTAGGGATTGTTTGGTATAGTGTATTAGAGAAAATAATGCATGCATTAGCTTTGTGTATTAGTAGTACCTTGTTTGGTACACTTTTCAAGCCTCAGTCATACACTTTATTGTGCATTAAGGTGTGTATTACTAGTACATGAAAATCCGTGATATTAATAATGCAAGGGATCTAGCATAGTTAAAGACCCAATTGCCCCTCTAAACCTTTTTTTAAAAATCAAATGTAAATATATATTTTTAATAAAATTTATGCAATGCTTGATATTTTTAATACATTAAATCAAACAACGCACAAGAAATAATGCAAGCATTACTAATACACTCTATTTGGCATTATTCCTATACACCCTCTAAAATGACCCGTTAAAAAGTTCTTAGTTTCCAATGGAATACGGAAAAAGTTCTAAAATATAGTGTTTTATTGTCTAGTACATGGTTGCCAAACACCAGGCTTTAATCTTTGTGAAATAAGTGCATCTTTTCATTTGATTATCTGCCTCTGTTGAGGAACTAGTGATACACAAAATATTGTTTTTTTTGACAAAGACACAAAATATTGGTTTAAATTCCCCCTTCATTTACTTTCTTGTCAAATTGGCCTATTCCTTCCAAAATCTGTTTCTGCTGGAGGTCAAAAGTCAAAACCATTAAAATATTCAGTTTATGGTCTATTTGTTGGTTTCTATGACCTGAGAACTGAATGATGATATCTTTTTTCTGTATTATGCTTGTTGCCTTTAAGATTGACATGTTTTCTTGTCTAGGTTGCAAAGGAGCGGTTAAACCAAGTTATCACTGATGTTGGAGAGGAAGATCTTTCTAACTTATCTTCAGAACCTCTGCAAATTGAGAGTGTGCTCAACTGTATGTTTTATGCAGTTATATTAAATTGTTAAATTCTTTTTTATCCTAAAAAGAAATTTTTTGATGAAGTAAAAAGAAGGATATTTAATCTCCGAAGTTATCAACTTAGGACTTAGGATAATTAACGTAAGTGTATCAACTTATAAAACTTAGGACTAGCAAATTGCAATTCACATTTCACTATGAACGTCTAGTTTAATAACTTGCTTGTTTTGTTCCTGGCGTAGTTAGTTCTTGGCTTTATTTAGTCCCCAAAACCATTTAATTACTTTCTTTGTTTGGAGCTACAAAATAGTTTTCTGTCTGGAAGTGTGTGATTGTGTTGGACTAATTCCCTTATGATGTGCAATGAAGCTTCTCAAAACGAGTTCCTACCGTCATGGTTCCAATATTTCAACAAAGAGCTAGTACGTACGGTCTCTTTTTCAGAACATGAAGCTTTTGACCATCCTGTGACATGTAAGCTGCCTTTTTATCTTACACTTTTTGAGTCACTTTCCCCTTGTACTCCCCGGTTTTCATTTCTCTTTTCCTTTTTAAGAGATGAGGTTCCATCTTACTTTTCTGGATTTCTGAAAAAATGGCTTACAATGCTTCTATGTCTGTGGTGACCATAATATAGGTCTTTTGGCTGTTTCTTCGCGGGATGAAGATCCGATCAACAAATTTGTTGACCTATTCAACATCAATCAGTTGCCTTCCCTACTTAATGATGGTTCAATGGATCCAAAAATGCTAAAGCATTTTGTATTGGTACACGATGGTGTGGAAGTTCCATTAGAAAGGTTTGATGCTCTTTCCTTCTGAAATTTTCCACGGTGTAATCTAACACAGCGATTTATAACATTGAAATTGTTAACATCACAATCACAAATCCATGAGGATTGGAAGTTGAAGTATTTTAGTAAAAATATAATCAGTGTCATTCAACACATTTGTAGTCTCACATTTCTGTCGCTTAGTTATTTTGTCACTTTAATGCTCCCAAGGCCTTGGGCTAGTGTGTAAGAGCACACCATGTAATGTGTAGATAGGCACCCCTCATGGGTTTAAACCATGCAACAATTAAAAATATGGTATTTAAGTGGAGAAAGGTATAGTCACGGATCCATTATCCATCGAGTTCTGAATCGTGCTGTTGGCCCTTCGAAAATTTCTTGATTATAAAAAGAACTCTTGGCATTCATTTAAAGATAAGGAACAAGGTAGAAAGAGAAATTGAACTCATACATGAAATTCTTACCTTTGAATAATCAAAGAGATGTTCAATTGAAGAAATACAATGGAACTTTCCCAAGTTCACAAAGAGTCTCAATATTCATCACCAACATAAACATATGAACTAAGAGACCGTTTGGTTACACTGATAAATAATGATAATCCTGGGATAAAATATAGGATTATTTTAGGGAATATTAGACAAAATGTACATTGAGTTAAATTCCTTAACCAAAACAACCAAATCATAATTTATTACCTAAAATGGCTATTTGACTCATTTTACTGCCGGCGAAGTGCAGGAGGGCATGTATGACTCTTTCAATGTTTTACCACTCCACGTGCCCCTGCCAAGTGAAGAGAAAAATGGGAAAATTCTTCTCCAGTACTGAGTATCTCTTCATGAGTCTCTTCCATCCATATAACAATTGCATTTAGTGGCAGAGGAGAAATGTTTTTATTCCATCAAAGAGTTTGAACACCGATAGCTAGGAACATTTTGCATTAATTTTACTTTTGCAGTTAGATTGAGAGGAACTCATATCTAAAACTTAGGCCTATTTTGAGAAGATTTGAGTTAGTTGGGATTTATTAAAATCAGCTCGTTGAGGAGGATGAACTGTTGCAATATATAAACTTTGTATGAACAGTGTATATGGATGTATATACATTTCTGATACTATAACTATAGACGATTATAAACTATTTATACAATATTGATATGTTACATATACATGCAGGCTGCAGCCATTTTTTAGTTGTGATTTTTCTTTGTCGCCCGTACAGTTACGTAAGGGATTGTCTATACCACAGTTTTGGTGTTATTTCTATGCCGCACTCACTGTGGGATAATCCTGGGATTGTTAGTTTCACGGTGAAACAACAAAATGACTAGGATGCCCTTCTCTAAAGTTGTTCTCCACAAAACCATTTAAGCTTTGTATGGACCTTGAGTCTTCTTTCCAACCTCCTTTCAAGTAGCCCAAGCCTTTGATGGTTGGAAGAATGCTCCAAAGTCCATGATAGCCACCTTGGATGCTAGCAAGAATACAGATAAAGTAAACTATGTTTTGACTTCCATAATAATCCTGGAATAAGTAAAGTATTTGATGACAGAACGTGAAAGCATCAAAAGGATATCCATTAACATCTCATTTCTAATGAAGGACTTCAGACAAAGTAGAAGAAACTCTGTTGGAGATGTCATCTTTCTCCTTTCCCTTGCCTTCGGTTCCTTTCCAAAAAACCATGTTTCCAAACCCTTTTAGGAGCCCCTTTTTCTTTTTTAACATAAGGTATGGAAGGGCTATTTGTAAACCTAGAAAGTGCAGATGCCTAGACGCTGTTGTTGAAGTAGCCAGGCATTGGCCAACAGCCACAACAGAATGCCTGCTGGCCAGAACCAGGCTCTGGTTGTGGAGTTAAACGCTTGGCGAACTTTTTTTTTCTCAAGGTAAAAGGGAACTCTGTATGCAAGTCATATACCAAAAGGAGAGAACCCACATCAAAATATTGTTTTCAACAAAAAAGATCCAATTCACTATACAAACGGGGACCTCATAAGTACACCAAAACGAAACTAGAGACAAACACTTCTATGTAATTTTACAAAAATCTAGCTGCTACTTCAATGGTCCTCCTAGTTCTCTTTTCCAGATGACCCACTTGATTGCTAATGGGGCAACACACTGTGCCTTCCCCTTTTAAGAGTCCAACTTCGCAAACTTCCTTTTCTGTACCTGGCACAACCCATTGCCCCCCAAACCAATTAAGGGCCACCCTCCATAACTGACTAGACACCTTACAATGCAAAAGAAGATGATCGACAATTTCGCCTTCACACTTACACATAAAGCACCAACTGGCATAGGTAATCCTCCTCTTTCTTAGATTCTCCGCTGTTAAGATTGCTTCCCTAGCCGCTAACCATACAATAAGTCAACCTGCCTCGGAGCTCTAGGGTCCAAATGGAGTCATGGGGGAAAGAACATTCCTCTCTCAACTTTGGAAGCAAATCTTCTTACTCTGCAGTACTAAGAACGGACTGGTCTTCTTTTTCTGCTTTTCAGTAGCTCAGTGGTGCTTAGATGGAGCCTAGGCACTGTCGGTAGGTCATTTCTCTCCTGTTTCTTGCTTCTCCGACACTCTGATCCCTCCTCTTGTCATTTGTTTCTTTTCCTAGGTATTCTAAGTGGTATCTCCTTTACTTGAACAACCTTCAAACACAACAAGGAGCCTTGTCTATGCTCAATCATAACATATAATTTATTACTTAACAAGTCCCGAAGCCGCACAAAGTCGTGTTGATGCAAACTACATGCAGTGTCATCAAGGATTTCACATTTAACGTAGTCTTGGGATGAATATGCCAAACATAGCTATGAAAAGGGGCACACAACTGAAGAGGAGTAGCATTTTATTATGTTCACACTTACGTAGACCTTCTTTTATAGTCCTTTTCCTCACTGCATTTCTAACTATCAAATCTGTTTCTAGACTTATGGTTTTGTCTTACTGTGGTGGTTTTTTGGTTACAAAAAGGTGAGCTCAATTTTGCATGATTTGGCTGCTAATGATGCTCTGTATTTTCTACAGAGCAACCAAAACCTTAGCAGAGATGAGGAGCACTTTTGGGGCTAATTGTTGTCATTTGCTGTGTATTAACTCCTCTAAGGATGGCTCAGAAGAGCATGAAAACCTATGGTCTGCTTATGTAAGAGAACCTTCTGAAGCTTATTTGTTTCACATCATATCTATTGTTATCTTTGTTTATTAGATGAATTAAAGAAGAAATATTTCTTGTGTCTTACAGAAAACTGATATTTCACATGGCCAGCAGCTACGTTGCTTCCTTAGCTCAGATGACTTGGATGAGGTATTTGTTCCTGAACCTTGTATGGCCTGAACTTAGAGGTACTTTCTTAGGATAGCTGGTCATCAACATCCTTCTCCTTGATATAAGTAATTATTTACATGCGTGTTGAATTGAGCAGCTGAAAAAATTTGTACAAGATCTATCGTCTAAACATATTATTCCTCATATGGAGCAAAAAATTCGTCTGCTTAACCAGCAGGTATCTACCCCTTAACCCTGACCCTGGTTTTTGGAATTTCATTTTATTTTTTTAAATCTTAGAAGTTGATGATAACATGTATGTTACTTCATTCGGTTTTTTCTTACTTAAAGCTAAATTTCAGGTTTCTGCAACAAGGAAAGGTTTTAGAAACCAAATAAAAAACTTGTGGTGGAGAAAGGGTAAAGAAGATGCACCAGAAAACCCAGCTGGTCCAACGTAATTCTGCAAGCTCATCTCTCGTCTAGTTTGTGACATGGTTGTGTTTTCATTTTTCTTTAAATGACTAATGAGACTTTGTGATTGCTTTTCAAGGTATACTTTCAGCTCCATTGAATCACAAATAAGAGTTTTGGGTGATTATGCCTTCATGTTACATGATTATGAGCTTGCATTGTCTAACTATCGTCTACTTTCTACCGACTACAAGCTCGACAAAGCTTGGAAACACTATGCTGGTGTTCAGGTAATTCTTGGAATTATGTATTGGATTTCCATTGTTACTAGTAGAGTACTTGTTGTAAGCTAAATTTCTGGATAATACATGTCTCTGGTATGATTTTCTTCACTTAATATGGAATCTGCTTAACTTGGGTTTCCAAGGTGCAGTTGCTGGTTCATGTAGTTTGATGAGCAAAACAATGAGTGAACACTGGTTCTTTTTGTGTATTTTCCTCAATTATGAGTTTTGAAAGTTCTTATGTCTATTTGGCCTAAAGATTTATTCAATTGGCGAATGACATTCTTAATCATTAACACATGTCTCTGAAAATATGAAACATTGTCTTTATTGCATATTTCATGAAATAGATCGAGATTGGGAAAATAGTAAGTGCTAGCAGATGAGCTCATTGGACACTGTATCTTCATATCCTCTGGGTGCATCAGGCAGCCACAGCACCTTGTTTTTTGTTTTATTTTTTTGATCCATGCTAGTGGTAATGCATTGTAAATTACTGGTAATGCACCTCACAAATTGTAAATGGTTTCCTTCACTATCTTACTTCGAGATTTATGAATAATCTCTGAATAATGTACTTCCCCTTTTTACTTTTTATATTGAGACATGAGAAAATTTTCTTTATTATGTATTTTTCTGTTAGTGGCTTTAAAACAAGAAATTTGACATTCAATATACCTTTCTCATCATGAGTTTGCCATTTGGATTCAGATTATTATTTTTTTTGTTACGGTTGGTTTTATTTTGATTTTGATCCCTGAGGATGTGTGTTTGTATTTGGTTTTGAAGAATTGATGGTTTGTGTGTTGGAAGAATTGTTTCTGGAAAACAGCCTTCCAATGCTTTTGGTTTTCTAGAAAACAAACATTTAACAATTCTGGGTTTAATTTGGAAAACAAAGTTGCTGTTCAAATAATAAAGTTGGCCCTTAGTTTGTGCTAATAAAGCAAATCTTCTTACTATATGAACCAGTCAGACATCTCTGCCATGCGGCTATCTTCTTTTTGGGAGGAAAAAAAAGGAAATTATTGTGCTTGTCATATTTGGTGCGGTTAAACCTATTGGGCTAAACATATTAGCTATTTTTTATTTACCTATTGAATGTAGTTGCATATCCAATTTATTTTTGGATAAGATCTACTTATAGGTTGATGTGAAGGTATATCAAACATTTTGAGAGAACTGGAGTGTTAAATACATTGAACTAGAGCTAGAGTATATTATTGGTGGGGAGAGATTGGATTATCTTGGGTTTCTATTTGGGTTTGTCTTACTATTGATCCAAATACTGCATTGTCCATCAGATATTCTGCCGAGGAGGGGAGATCCAATGTCCATGAGAAGTAGTTAGAACATTGATAACTTGTTGACTTCTTTCTTTGTCTTTAAATCATATGGAGTGTATCATACAGCTGTAATCAACTGGAGTTATAGAAGGGACATGAATGATGAACTTCTGCTTAATGTTTTGCCTGGTTTTATAATCTTTCAATGTGTTCTCACCTACACTATCAACTCATATTGCAGGAAATGATGGGTCTGACCTACTTCATTTTGGATCAGTCGAGAAAGGATGGTGAATATTGCATGGAGAATGCATTTACCACATATTTAGTATGTACGCATCCCTCTTCTATGTCAGTTATTTCAACTTTACCCTAGGCCGTCAATTTTATTGCAGTTGTCTTTTTAATTTCCTCACCAGCGACCATTGAAAAAGAGAAAAAGGGGAAGAGAATGGGCTTCACAATTTTTAATATGCTTAGATAAATCAAGGAAAAGACGGTAGTAGTACTTGTTTAGAAACCTGTTTCTCTTAAGATCTGCATGTTAAGCTTTTTATGTGACCTGGAAGCTGATGGATCAAATACGTTGTTGTATTGCATACTTAGTTTATTTAGGTGATGATATTCTCGGTCTAAGTGTTCTTTGTTATTATTTTTATTTTAATTTTAATTATTATCATTGGCCTTAGATGTAGTATAAAATACGATCTAAGATTTTGTAGGGTTTTGGTAGATGGATTAAAAGATTATCTTTTTTTTGCAGAAAATTGGATCATCAGGTCAAAGAAATGCTACACGTTGTGGTCTTTGGTGGGTAGAAATGTTGAAGGCCAGAGATCAGTACAAGGAGGCCGCCAGTGTATACTTCCGTATCTCTGGTGAGGTAATGCCCAATTTAGATATTTTGGTGGATGACAATCCTTATTTCCTGTTCTGAAGAGGTTTATTCTTTAGGAGCCTCTCCATACAGCAGTAATGCTCGAGCAAGCATCATACTGTTACTTGTTTTCCACTCCCCCCATGTTGCGCAAGTACGGGTTTCATCTTGTTCTTTCCGGGGACCTGTATAAAAAATGTGATCAGGTATTTGTTCTCACCCAATCATGCATATAGGTTCTTAAATGCTGTGATCTAGACTATAACTATTTATTCCGTGTCCATTATCAGATAAAACATGCAATTCGAACATACAAATGTGCTCTTTCTGTTTTCAAGGGAACTACATGGAGGCACATTAGAGACCATGTTCATTTCCACATAGGAAAGTAAGTTATAAATAACCTCCTTGTTTTTTTGAAACTAGTAACTTGTATTCCTCAGCTGGCAATCTTCAAAAAGTGATCTACAGAGTGGAAGCAATTACAGAAGTCTTTGAAAGTCCATTATCTGTTCTTCATCATCTATACATTGCTCTTTACACCAAAAACTTAGAGAACTGGTATAATTCCATTTGATTTTTGGAATGGAGTTGAACCCGCCTTCAAAGATACTTTCATTCCATATGTTCCACCATATACAAGCTGAGACTGTTCCCCACCATTTCTTCTAGCAAACTATGTGTTCAGGCATGGTCCACCTCTCCTTAGTCAAACTGATAAAAGCTGCACAAAACTGAGTTGAACCTCCTTGTTTTTTTTACCAGAATTGTACTTCGATCATATTAGTCCTGTCTACAGACAAACTGCTCGGGAAAGGCAGTTGGCACCATTGTTCCCAGAGCTTCTTGTTTTTGTCCGTTGTCTTAACTTTCTTATTGCATTGGTTATTTCATATCCTTGTACTAATCTAGCGAAAGATTCCCTCCCTCCGCTGCTACTGGTTATATTCAAAAAAGCTAGTTAAGATATTATTCGAGAATTATGGAGTAACATCATAAGGTTGTCATTATTCAGGTGGTATGGTGTCTTGGGGATCTTTGATGTTGCTATCAAAAATATGTTGGAGGTTCTAGCTTGTGGTCATCAATCCAAGACAACACAGGAGTTATTCCTAAAGGATTTCCTTCAGATAATTCAGGTAAGCCCCCCCCGGTTGGTTCCTGGAAAGATCATCAACTTCAAAATTATGTGGTCCGTTCATTTCTTGATAGATATTATTCTGTACAGTCAAGCTGGTTATATATCATGGCAAAGATCATTAGATTGCCAGTTATATATCATGGAATTCTGGATCTACCGGTTGCTAATATTCCTTGATGAGATTTAATACCAACCCCAATCTTTTGAATAATCAGAAACTGCAAATAGATTTATGAAATTTATATTAGCATTCAATAGAATGAGGTGTTAGTGACTTTTAGTATTCAATAGATCAGAAGACAGAAAGAATGCCCTGTTCGCAGGTTGTGATGCTTCTAAATTACTGAGCAGTTCAATTTAGCCCACTGTTGTCTTTATGGTAATTGCCAAAAATTGACACAATTTCCTGGACCTATGGTTTTGATTATTCATATAAATATCCTAACTGAAAAAGAAAAAAACTTGGCATGTAGAGTAGTTCTCTTAATTTGATCCATGGAATAATCTTGATTTTGATTTCACTTAATCTTGGTTTTGTAACAGCGGTTACTGTTTTGGTTTTAATTTTTATGGATCAATGACAAGTGCATTGAAGAAGCATGTGTTACTTTGCAAGAGTTCTTAACGTACTGCTTTGTTTTTTCTCTCATCTAGTCATGTTGCATATTTTTAATCATTATTGTTATTGATCTGAAATATATATTGTCCTTGTTTACTCTTTTATTTGTAATATTATGAAGCAAACAGGCAAAACATATGAGGTTCCAAAGCTTCAATTACCAGTAATCAACATCCCTTCAGTCAAAGTGGTGTACGAGGATCATCGTACCTATGCATCCCAAGCAGCTGTAAGCTAATTAGTACTTCCTAAATCTTTTACTTTTTTCTATTTGTTTGTCGTCTTCTTCTCTTTCCATTATTGTTTGTTTTTTTGGAATCTAGTAAATGCCCAAGGCCTTCTGACATGTTACTTGCCTGTCATCCGGTTTAAATTATCTGTTTCTGTTAGGTAGTGCATGATGCAGATTCTAGGTGCTACTTAATAATACCTGTGTGGTCTTCCTATTCAAGGGTCTCTTTCGTTACTGTTGCCTTTTGTTTCCTCTGGTTATGTGTTTCTCATAGTTTTCAGCCATTGATCCACTGTGTTCATTCTCATTTTCTTGCATTCTTCCACATAGAAATCTTACCCTCTTCCACACATTACTGAAGCTCTTGGATGATATAATCCATCTAATCAAAAGGGAGGAAGGATAGACGGTCCAGCAGGTGCATTAGGTTGAAGTGAGATGAGGTAAGGTAACTGTGAGAAAATACACTGAAAAACATTTTGCCGGCAAGACTGGGCTAACGAAGAAGGATCTCATTAAATTTAATAGACTGTAACTACTTAGACTCTTTGAAAATCAACTAAATTCGTTCTCAACACCATAAATTCAAACCCATGATTTAGATTCATACTTCACTGGTCTTCTTTTCCCTGTTCTTTCCTAGTTCCTTGTTCTTATATTTTCCAGGCTGTTGTCTGTTATTGGTGTTCATATAAGGTTATCTGAAGTCAATGGACATATCATATCATTTAAAATAAAATGTGGTGTTTAAACATTTGTTGTTCCATCCTCTTTTTTCATCCATTCTGTCAACCGAAGCATTCTGCTACTGCTGTGCCAAAATAAGCAATTGAATTCATTGGACTTTTATGCTTTGTTTATATTTAGTATTTCTTGTATATTTAAAATTTCTGATATACTCTTTGTTGTTTTTCTTCCTTTTTTCTTTTTGGAACATCAGATTCATGTCAAAGAAAGTCTGTGGCGGTCATTAGAGGAAGACATGATTCCAACATTGTCAAGTAAGAGTAATTGGCTGGAATTGCAATCTAAAATGTTGCCAAAAAAGTTAAGAGAATCAAACATTTGTGTTGCTGGGGGTAAGTGACTGATCCTATTTCACTGTTGATAAATTTATACTCCTGTCTTTCGCTGATGAGCTTTTGTTAAACCATGATTGAGTTTGTTGTGTCATTAAAAGAAATGCTGCAATACATCCAAAGAACGGTAGACAAGTAGACACATGATAAAGGATTACTAGAAACAGCAGTGTACCTCCAGTTGGAGTGAACATCAAGGAGTAGTAAGTTTAAATCACAAGTTATCCAATGATAGACAAATCACTGTTTTGGAACATTACTGGATCTTCCAAGAAGCCAGTCTCACAATTTTTTCAGTAACATCACTCCTGACTTCAGTAAACTTGAACTTGGTACCTAAAGGAAGATCCTGATAGATGTGGGTAGAGAATCAGTACTGCAGCGTAAAATATCAGCTAGCTCCCTCAGAATAGGGACAATTGATAGGATATAAGCATAAGATCTATAATTCTGGTAAGGCCTCAAATATTAGAAGGGTAAGGTTGTGATAGAGTACTTGGGAGTTTTCTGCTCCACAAAAAAATAATGTAACTTCTACATATAGCAGTTGCTGCATTCCCAGGGCTTACCCACTTCAAATCCTCTTATCCCACAAAACTAACATATGGTCTAAGCACGTTCACAACCAACTTATTTGTTTTAATACGCTTACCATGAATTTGTACAAGATGGTTTTCACCCACTCAACATCAACAAAAAGGATTGCCTAAACTTTCTGTCATTAGAAAGCTAGGTCTTTTACAGGAGTGTAGTAATAAAGAATTCTAACCTTTTATACATTAGTGTTATACTTGAGCACAATGAAAATGAACACTCTTTGTAGTTAGATAAGCTAGACATTAGGCTAAAAGTGTACTCTTTCTCTTTCTTTTTTAAACAAGTTTAGACTCAAGAAATCACTGATTTGAAAAGATTAAGAGAAATAATTTTCCGAGAGAGCTGTGTGTTCGTTGTAGTCCTTATCTTCTATTCAAAATCTTCCATTAGTATAGTGATTATTCTTTTTCTACGTTACCTTGTTAATTTCCTAAAATATCCGAGTTATTTTCATTTTTTGCAGAGGCTATTGGGATAACCATTGAATTCAAAAATCCACTTCAAATGCCTATTTCAATATCTGGTGCTACCCTAATTTGCGAACATTCTCCAGCAGTATCTGAACCGAGTAAGTACAATAGCCCGTTTAATGTCATCTTCTTTCTACTTCTCAAAAAAAACAAAAATGCAGTCTCTTTCGACTCCCTGTCTGGCCCAAAGTTCTCACCCTTTGCTTTGCACTTTTCACAACTTCATTTTAAGAAGAAATAGTTTTCATTTAGCTCTCAGATATCCGGATATTGCGTGCAAATATTTGCAAAAAATGGTCAAATTGTTCCTCAGAAAGCAGATATTTAAGAGTTTTGGGATGAACGGAGTACTTATTGAATTGATAAGCTTTTCATTTTGTTTCCTCACAAATATTCTTCCTTAATACAACTATTGCAATATCAGAATCATAATAAGTTCTATTGTGAATGATGTAGATGCAAATAATTCAATTGGTGAGCAAAATGGTGAGACATCAAACAAATCAGCCACTAGTGGGTAAGTATATTGTAACATACAGAGTTTGACTTTTGAGCTCAGTTATGTTTTTCAGATAATAATTAAGTCCCCTTTCCACATGCTTATGATGCTGCACATGTTATTAAACTTCAGGAATTGTGCTTCTGATACATCTTCATTTACATTATCGGAGGCTGATGTTGCCTTAGGAGAAGGTGAAACAGTATTGGTGAGTTTTTTGACAAGTAATTGAACATGTCTATCTGGCTGCTTGTAGATTTCGTTTACGCTTTTGACTTTTCTTGTTCTCCCTGTTCTACTTGAGAGGTGTGCTGACACTGTTATTGGAGAAGATGGCATAATCTTTTGTTTCTAGTGTATGACAATTTTTAGCGAATTATGCTATAAGAATCCCCCGTCTAGCAACAAAGATTATTTATGAAAGGCTGGAGCTAATAAATTTGAGGCCTCAGCCAAATTCAAGCTACTGAGATGGAAGACATCATCCTCTAGTGCTGCATCAATGCATCTTCACTTTAAAGACTTGTGATTTCTACCATCAGAACTTATCCATAACAATTTCTTTTCTTAAATCATAATCTAGACTTGCTCCTTGCCCTTGCTCTCTGTTGTTTGCTGGTCAAACAGACGAGGCATATGATAAAAACTGATCACTTCCTTTTCATTCTAGCATTAAACTACCAGTTCTGTTTACCTATTTCTCTTGTAAGTACTAAGTAATCAGTAATTTGTTGTATAGTGATTGCCTCTTTCTTAACTCTCTCTGTCTGTGTCCGGTAGTTTTATATGTCTGTTTTGTGATGCTGTAAGAACTGGGGACTTTAGTTTTTTCTTCTATAGATATTGGTATAATCAGAATACACTTGCGATTGAAAAACTCGCCCCTTGGTCCATGACATGCGCTTGAGAATCTGAGTAATCATTTCAAAACCTTAAGGCAATTAGTGGAGTAACCCAAGATCTTTATACACACCTCCCAGCATACCTAACTTGGTTTGGGGTTCACACTTTAACTTGTATGACTGATTCACCTGGTTATTATTACATCCCACTAGCACAAGTATTGGGTGACTTTCGCCACCAAGATATATAACAACAACATACCTAGTGTAGTGTAATCCCACAAGTGGGGTCTAGGGAGGTTAGAGTGTATGCAGACCTTGCCCCTTACCTGGGGAGGTAGAGAGGTCAATGAAGTAGTAATTGCCACCAAGATATATGTTAATTAAGAAAAATTCATCTAGTGTTTGTTGTTTTTGCTGAGATTTGAATCCAAGTCTACTTCATTGACCACTAGGCCACACTTTGGGTGCAATACCAGTAGCGTTGTCCCAGCATCTTATGTGCATTTCTTGCTCTCAGTATCTTGTGATTCTGATGTTCCATGGATGTAGTTTACCTCTGTTGTCTTAATTATCATATTACTATTTCAACTTTCAGGTTCAGCTAACAGTTACTCCAAGAGCAGAAGGTACTCTCAAGATAGTTGGTATAAGGTGGAAGCTGTCAGGTTCATTGGGAGGATTTTGTACTTTTGATTCCGACTTAGTCAGAAAGAAAGTTATGAAAGGAAACAGGAAATCTAAACGATCTACATTCGATAACCTGAAGTTCTTAGTCATAAAGGTGATTTCTTCCTTCCATGCCCACATATTTATTACTTGTGATGTAGACAGTTTAAGATGTTTTAGCATTTTGTACTTGGATGGTCACTGTTACTTATCTGTATGACTTGACTGACTATATGCAGAGTTTACCAAAGCTTGAGGGCTTCATTCATCACCTCCCGGAAACAGTTTATGTTGGTGATTTGCGGTGTATCGCTCTGGAGTTGAAAAATCCATCTAAAATTCCAGTAAAAGTATGTGTCTTCTTTTGTACATACTAGAAAAAGCATGGTTCTTTTACAGCATGTAAAACATTTCCTCATGTTTGAACATCAGAATGACTAACATGCCTAGTTCTTATTTTCCCCTAAGAATCTTCAAATATCACCTAATAAAGCTGTAGAATGTACTTCAACTGGGAATATCTTATCTCAGCTGATATTAAGGCGCAATTGCTGCTGTTGCATTGATTGAAAATAGGCTTTGTTCGAAAGGCAGTTTTCAGACCGGCCCTACTTCGTGGGCTAGAGAAGTCATTAGTCAGGAGGATATTCTAAGTGGAGCAGTAATTCCCAACTACAGGATGAACAAAACTATAATCAAGGCTGAGAACAAAGTTTGGAAATGTAAGACGTAGTTCTCTTGTTTCAAGAGAATGTCTGTGTTTACAGCTAAAGAATAGGAAACTGAAGAGAATCTTGGGAAAAACATTTCCTATAATGCCATCACCTTCTCTTTTTGGTATAATCTTGTACTTAGCTGGTACCTACTGAACTGACTAACCCACAACATATATTCACCAAAGAGATAAATTGAAGAGTTTATATGTTTTTTTTGAGCCTAGTCTTGGAGTTGCTCACCAAGCTGCATTGCTTCAATTGCTATTGTCACAACCTAATATTTCTAGGTTATGCACCTCTTTTGTTTTAATAAGAATCTGCGCTATACAAGCAAATATCTTACAGTATATGATTCACCAATTTTACTCATAATCATCTACATCGAGGTAATTATATACATATAAATTGAGATTACATTGATACATATGAGCTGAGAGTCACCTGTGTGTTCGAAATGGCTTCATGCATTGCGTGAAGATGAACTAGCATATATGGTTGTTTTAATGATATCAATTTGGAGCATTGTTTGTTAGAAAAAATTCGAGTTCTAATGATGATAGCTGTAATGTCCTGGCAGAAGTTGAAGATGAAGGTCAGTCCGCCTAGGTTTCTCCAAATTGGACACAAGGAAGATCTGGAAGTTCAATTTCCTGCTTGCTTGGAAAGAAAAAGTTCAAAACAAAGGTCTTTGAGGTCGAAGACTGATAAAGTATCAGATGACATTTTTTCATTTCCCGAGGTCAGTGTGGGCTAAAGATGTTAGACATCTACATTTTAAGCCAGGATCTGACCCCTTTATCTTTTCTGTGTTTCTTTTTCTAGGACACATCAATTGCAGATGGAACTCCAATCTCATGGCCTCTCTGGCTTAGGGCTGCTGCTCCCGGGAAAATATCTTTATATTTATCAGTATACTATGAGATGGGAGACATATCAAGTGTGATGACATATCGTATCTTACGTGTGCACTTCAATATAGAGGTTTGTTCCTACTGTTGCTAGAAATGTGTAGATTTGTTGTAATGTCTCCAGTTGAGGACAATATCATGAATCTGAGCAAGTGCAATTAGTTTTACAGTTACTTTATCCTCGAGCTGGTGTGTGTATTGATCAAAAGTGAGTGAGTTGCTTTTCCAAAAAAAAAAAGTCTCTTACAAGTACCTGCTATATTCACTTTATAGGTGCTACCATCTTTGGATGTGTCTTTCCAAATCAGCCCTCGTCCATCTAGACTGCAGGAGTTCCTTGTCCAAATGGATGTTGTCAATAGGTCTAGCTCAAAAGGCTTTCAGGTTCACCAATTGTCTTCTGTTGGGAATGAATGGGAGATATCATTGCTCGAACCAGCTAAGGTCCTCCCTTCAGATTTTCTACTTGCTGGTCAAGCAATTTCATGGTTTCTCAAGCTCAAGGTTAGAATGTTTACTTGTTCTGTTACTAATTTGACGCAGTTCAACTTAAGCTTTTTAGATATATTCCCTCTCTGATATTACAATTTAAGGATATATCTTTTTTAAATTAACCTATCAAATTGTTGCTTTGGTTTTATGTAATGGAATTCCTTTTTGAAATCAGAATTGTAGGTCGGTAACTGATCAAGACAGTGTTTCTTCTCTTCGCCCTTCGGTGAAGGCAGATGTCAACTTGCTCTGCGGAAGTGAAACGGTTTTTGATCTATACAGCTCTCCCTTGTCTGAATTTCACCATTACGAACAAGTACATCAGAGAATATCGGATCAGGTTCATTTATTACTCTGCTATATTTCTCATTATAATGTGATCAATACTGTTTATGAATATGACTTATGAGGTTCTTGTGCTTGTAGTTATAGTTGAACTATAAACAATAGTGGGAGTAATAACTATAGTTGTAATGATAGATATATTTGATTGCTCAGTGATTCAGAGCGGTTTCACGAAATAAATATACAGCATACCTAGTGTAATCTCATATGCGGGGTTTGGGAAGGGTAAATTGTACGCAGACGTTACCCCTACCTCATGGAGGTAGAGAGGATCATTACTGTCTCAAACAAAAATGTATACAATCCCTTATGCCGTACTGCTATACTCAGAAGTTTCTTTTTATTTGAATTGATCAGGAGCACGAGGACACGGTTGACTTTATATTGGTATCCAGATCACAGTGTGAGGAGAATGATCGCGCAAATATTTTCTCCCATCACATATGTCACCGCAGGCAAGGATTCTGTCATTAGAATTATTAACATATGTATACATACAGGTGCTTCGCTTTTAATGTATACGATCTTGTTTGTTTCATTTTACAGTGTCAGAACGAGTAGTCCGATATGGTGGATAATAGATGGCCCCCGAACTGTAAAACATGATTTTAAGGAACCTTTCTATGCGATTACACTAAAGATGATAGTCCACAATTCCTCCGATGATGTTGTGTCCATTCGCTGTAACCCCTCTGATTCTGCAGTCAACATCAGCTCATCAGGAACTACATCTGCAGCTTCTGGAAATGAAGTAGGCTGGCACGATTTGTCTCAGTCAAACGACGTTAAAATCACACCTGATACCCCAGGAACTCGAGTAGTGAAGCCAATGTCGTCTGATACAGTTCCGTCTTTCATTTGGTCAGCTTCAAGTTCTACTCATTTTACACTCGATCCGTTATCTTCTAGGGAAACTCCTATGGAAATTTGTGTATTTTCACCTGGCACATTTGATCTATCAAACTACTCATTGCACTGGAGTCTTTCATCCCCGAGCGATCAACGCGATAAATCGAGAGCTTCATCTGGAACATGTCAAGGCCATCCATTCTACATAACAGTGCTGCAACAAGATTGAGAACTTCTGAGAATTTGGTAAATCGTCGTATTTTGTAATTTGTAAATTATGATGTTCTTGTATTTACATTTACACAGAAATAGAAACGTCATAATGGGGAAAAAATAAAACAATTTTGACTGGTAGCAATAGGATATGAATTTCATTTGTTTCAATCCTTTTGGGACCAAATACAAAGCTTGTAATCCATCCATTTTGAGGTTTAAGAACATGGAAGGTTGACATTTTTATTTCTCGATGATTCTGCACTTAAGTCGAGGGTCTTTCGGAAACAGATATGAGATATTTTGAGTCGAGGGTTTTTCGGAAACAGATATGAGATATTTTGGTAAGGTTTACTTACACTTTATATCCTCCTAAAACGTAGTTATGTTGTTGATGTTACTTTGTTTTTCTATTATTTGTTATTTTTGTGAGATTGAGGTTCATGTGAATTCCCCTCCCCCCCCAATCTTTGAATTGAGCTTTTATTAATGCCTTCGGCGCGAAATAAGAAACGATTTGTATGATATAATATGTATAACTTTTGTATAGTGTAATTTTGTAATATGTTTATATAAATTTGTTATTTTGAATTTATACAAATGTATCCGTGAATTATACAAGGGAGCTTAACGGTAGCTATACAACAGATTTTATTATATTGCTATTCTTGAAAATTCCCCAATAATAATAATAATGAGAAATTAATGATTTAGTGGTAATAACAATATAATTAGTGGGCAAATTGGGATTAGAAGAAAAGTAATTGACTTTTAAGACGTGTTTTGGTCGGTCAACCACAAAATAATCAGAGATTAAAGATGCAAAATTTGAATATATTAAGAAGCCAAATGGTTATAATATTCCTAACTATGATTTAGAATATGTTTTTTTTTAAAAATATAATAAGTTGTTAAAATTTACCAAATTAGTTGATAAGACATAATGATTCAAATGCAACATAAAATGGGATGGGAGAAATTGATTTTTTCCATCTTTGTGAATATATCGAACTTATTTAAATTTTGAATAATCTTAAAGTCATAAGATATAGTTCATCAATTATCGAAATATTCATATAAAAGACGAATAACCATTCGATTCTTCATTACACAACCAACACACACACGCTAGCGATAACTATTAACCATCTTTATCAGTTATACTCTTATGAATATATATTTACTAATAAATTTTTTAATTAAAAATAAACTCGTTCACATATTAAGAATTACTTCTTTGTATGGATTTAAATTTAGTATTTTAATAATTAAATATATATTTTGATTTTTCAAATAAATAAACAAGGGCACTAAGCACCTTATCATCTACAATTTTAGTTTTAAATTTTGAAAAAGATTTTGATACATATTGTCAAATAAATAAATTTACTCGTTTTCCATATTAAATATTAATAAATAGATTTTTATGGTCATAGCCATCTTTATTTTGTTCTAGAAAAACAACCCCACCCCCACCCCCCACCCCCACCCCACCCTTTTCTAGGAAATTTCTTACCTTAGTTTTATTTTCTTAATCCTTAAATTTTGGAGAAAAAAAAATAAAATAGTAGAAATATTTTAGTCAAACGCGTTTTCCTACTCGTTTAAACATTTCCTCAAATAATTAGAAAAATATCTCTCACTCAAATATTTTTTACTATTTTCTGTGTTATGTGATAAAATTTCTTTTATTAATCAGTTTTAAAAAATGAAACATCTTTCAACTTTTTGTTTATTTTCACACAAATATTATAGTACATCATAAATTTTAAAAAATAATCAATTGAGTTAGCCCTACTTGATCGAATCAACCAGCCTTTTCCGTTCCGCCTGCGACCCCTTTAGAATTCAAATTCCGTTGGAATTGGTGTGCTTGAACGTAGATTGAGAAGATATTAAACTTCGTATCCCAGTTACGTTATATCATATAAATTTGAAAAGAAAAAAAAAGTGAATATATTATATATAAAACTCCCCCCCACCCCACCCTTTAGACCCACTCAATCTTAACTATTTTTATTCTTTTTGATATTTTTTCCACTTCCCTATTTCATCTCCACCACCTTTTCGTACACAATACCCCTTCTACATTTAATTACATATATTGCATATAAATTTAAGAATTTTTTTTTTTTAAAAAAAAAGATATGTATATATGGTTCGTTTGGTAGTTAATTCGAAGATGAGTTATGCAGATGTTAAATTTTACATAAATATCATCATGTTTGATAGCTGATTAAAAGGTAAGTTATTATTCATATAATATAATATTAGAACTTGGTCTAGAAAGAAACTTTTATATATTAGTTTATTTAAAAATAGAAGATGAAATATTCTCTCTATATTTTATTACTATAATATATTTATTTTTCTATTTGATTCAAAAAATAATAATATTATTTTTATATTAAAAAAAAGAATATTTGACTTTTCTTTAATTCCATATTTTGTGCTAAGTCTTGTTTATATAGTAGTTGATCTAGACGACCAATTTGACTAGTCTTTATTTTTTCTAGTAGTCCTTCCCATTATATTCATTCATCCTACCATTTCCATTTTTCCTCAAACTTGCATTTTTCTTATTGTTCATAGTTTTATCGAAATATCGAAATTTTCGTTAAAGAAAGAAGAAGATGAATGATCTTTTTTCAGGATCGTTCTCTCGTTATAGAGAGAACGATCATGATCAAGATTCTCATGGAATCGAAATGGGAGACACCGGTGGTGTCAACTTAGACAAGTTTTTCGAAGATGTAGAAGCTATTAAAGACGAGCTGAAAAACCTCGAAAAAATCTATGCTCAGCTTCAAAGCTCAAATGAAAAGAGTAAGACCCTTCACAACGCGAAAGCTGTGAAGGATCTTAGGTCTAAAATGGATGATGATGTTTCCTTGGCCTTGAAAAAGGCCAAGTTTATTAAAGTTCGTTTGGAAGCGTTGGATAGATCCAACGCTTCCAATAGGAGCCTCCCCGGGTGTGGCCCGGGGAGCTCCTCTGATAGGACGAGGACGTCTGTTGTTAATGGATTGAGGAAGAAACTTCAAGAATCTATGAATCAGTTTAATGAGCTGAGACAAAAGATGGCGTCGGAATATAGAGAAACTGTTCAAAGAAGGTATTATACTGTTACTGGAGAAAATCCTGATGAAGCAGTTCTTGATACACTCATATCTACAGGTAAATTTTTACTACCTTGTCTCATTATGTATTCGAATTCACACGGAAAATTAGATAGTCTAAACCTCGAAAACTAGACCGAGGGAGTACAAATTTAAAGGGCACGATTGTGGTAGGGTGGTAAGTAGTTCTCTATCTCAGACAAGAAATTTGGTTAAGAGAGTATTCGAGATTTAAGTTTTGATATATATACTTGATATTAGTTTTTATATGCAGAGTCTGATTTTCCGACAAGATGATCCTCTATCTTATGTAGTTCCATCCTTAACCAGAGGTCTTGAGATCAAACCTAGGGGAATAGAGGCGTCTTTAGTATGGAGTGGTTTGCCTCTAAATGGGACTTTTTGATGTAAATTCGGATTAATCTAGCTCCAACACGAATATTTGACATAGTATGTAGTTCTATCCTTAACCAGAGGTTTGAAATCAAACCTTGGGGAATAGAGTCGTCTTTAGTATGGAGTGGTTTACCTCTAAATGGGACTTTTTCATGTAAATTTGGATTAATCAAGCTCCAAAACGAATATCCGAGTAAAACTCATCCAAATTTCCAAATGACAAATCAAACAACACTTATTTCATGTACCATAGACCGAATAGGTTACGAGACATAACAGACCAAACTACTTGTTTTTGTCTATCACAGGTCAAAGTGAGACATTCTTACAAAAGGCAATACAAGAACAAGGAAGAGGACAAGTGATGGACACAATAATGGAGATTCAAGAAAGGCATGAAGCTGTGAAGGAAATAGAGAGGAATTTGAAAGAACTTCATCAAGTTTTCTTGGACATGGCTGTTTTAGTGGAATCTCAAGGTGAACAACTTGATGATATTGAGAGTCAAGTGAATAGGGCTAATTCATTTGTTAGAGGGGGTGCTCAACAATTACAAGTAGCAAGAAAACACCAAAAGAATACAAG
Source organism: Solanum chilense (assembly GCA_032847665.1). Classification (NCBI taxonomy): domain Eukaryota; kingdom Viridiplantae; phylum Streptophyta; class Magnoliopsida; order Solanales; family Solanaceae; genus Solanum; species Solanum chilense. The sequence goes on along the minus strand of CM064963.1, from coordinate 2,201,779 downwards.
AAAATGGACTTGTTTTGCTATTATTCTTTTGCTAATCATCATCTTGATAGTGGTTCTTTCTATTCAGCCATGGAAGAAATGAGATATGGTCAAAGGTGTTTGGTTTAGTTGTTGATGGACCTCCCTCTTTTTATTTTTTTTTGAATATTCTATATTTTATAGTATACTATTCTATATTGTGTATTTTGGGATATTATTTTGATGTGGGGAGAAGTAAGTTGGATGGGGGTCCATGTGTTATTCTACATTGGATTATTATTATTTTTGTAATTATTGATGTATTTAGAATATATTCTTTTTCTGTTTGTGACATAGTTATTTGTTTGGTTATTCTCATTTAACATTAAGTTGTTCTTTTTCTTGTTTATGTTGAGCTTTTTTTTCTATATTGATGTTTCTTGATATTTTGGTATAATGGTCTAAACTTTAGTTCTTTCTTGGCTTCTTCACTCCCATTGTTTCCGATTTCGAATGCTTTTACTTGATCCGGTGTTGATCGAAAACAACCTCTTATCCCTCCCAAAGTAGGGGTTATGTTACTCGGACTCTTCAAAAATGTCAGGTGCGTGTCAGATTCTCCAATAGTATTCCGACAAGGTGTGACATCAAAAGTGAAGAGTCCGTGTAGCTTAGGATAGGGGTAAGGTCTGTATACACACTAGCCTCCCTAGACCCCACTTTGTACGATTACACCGGATATGTTAATAGGTTTAAAGTTTAGTTCTCACAAATCAAACTTTTGACTATTTGTCTAAACTTTTGTTCTAGTAGTTCAAACTTCTGACCTCTACTTTGAAGTTTAGTTCTAATAGTTCATAACTTTTGACCACTAAGCTAAAGTTTAATTATATTAATTCAAACTTCACCAATAATCTGATGTTAGAACTACTAAAATTTTAATTTAATGAGAAGATCAAGAAATAATATTTTATAAATACAAAATGAGCATATGATAAAGGGAGGAACAAGTAGTAGAATATATGAGCATTTTATAAAGAGTTAACTCTATTGATTCTAGTGATGAGTTATATTACAACCATAATATTTGTTAACTATGCAGTTAAGATAATGTACAGGCAATGTAGTAGCACAGCTTACCTGTATCAAAGTTACATAAGCTGGAAAAAGCATGTCTCCGCCGAATATAAAACTCTACATATCTCCAAATTGCCGATGCTGCTATGAATTTCGATGATCATATGAGCCGACACTAGAGAGTATTTCACTGTTCTCGGACTCACTTGTTTTGACTACTGGTGGAGAAGATACTGGATCTCTCTGCCCAGCTATATTTAGTCGTAATGGCCGTCCTTCAAGATCCTAATTGCATTTTACAAGAAACTGTGAGAAACAAGGAAGATGTCAAATTGTACTTGAGATACTTTATCATTACTTATCCTTACCACTTCATTCATGGTATCGAGTGCATTGTTCATTGCTTCAGCTGAAGAAAATGTAATGAAACCGAAACCTCGAGATCTTCCCGAGGCCCTGTCATAGATGACTTTTGCACTTAAGAATCCTGGCTGGTCAGCAAAAGCATCTTTCAGACCTTGAGAAGTGAGGTTCCAGCTAAGATTCGCAACGTATAGTTTGTGAGGGCTGTCTACGAAACCTTGATAGGTGCTTCTTATCTTTGCACTCATTACTTGCCTTTCACCTCCTCTTGGAACCTCGGGGAAGTTTACCTTGACCGTACGACCTCCAACTTGCTGTCAAACATTATTAAGATGAGCAATGAATGGCCTTCGAGACCAAACTAAAAGCTAATTGAGACAGAGGACGTCAGTCCAAGATAGGTAACTAAAATGAAATCTTAATAATATCGCTGTTTCTTATAAAGACAAGGACATCAGTTCAAGATAGGTAACTAACACCAAATCTGAATCATATTGTTAATGAATGACTATCAATATTCAATTAGCGTTCGATATTTTGCATTTTCTGGTATTGCAGGTGAATTAAGTGTTTTAATAAACTGATGCAAAGCATACAAGAAAAGAGATCTTGCTAGTAAATGACAAGAAAACTGCTAAACTTACAGATCCATCAAACAACCGAACAGCCTCCTTTGCATCTTCAACACTTCCCATCGTAACAAATGCAAATCCACGACTTCTATCTGTAACTCTATCATAAACGATCTACGAAATTCATTGAAGAAAAACAACATGAGTCGTCCTGTATCTTATATTCCAAAAGAAAAAAGTATAGGAATTCTAATCAAAAGTTGAACTTATGTACAAACATGCAAGCAACTTAGAAATCATGAGCCATTCAACTGCAGCTACACAAAATTAAATCAACCAACTTTAACCACAAAACAACAAATATGAGAAAATATATGTAACTATTAAGTTTGCAGGTACAACTATGTGTATCCCTTGACTCTGTCTTTAACTTGCTTTCCATTGTTTGAGGGCTAACGCAGCCAGTGGCTGAGCCAGAATTTATTCAAGGGGATTAAAAAAAAAAACACCAAAAGATCACACGTCGGATTTGAACCTATTCCCCAAGGCAATTTGGACATCCTTTATGATTCCTAGAACCTTCCATTATGAAATGCACTCAACAACTTATACACACACAAAAAAAAAAACTCAGTCTTTGCACATTTGTGCAGTATAATTTTTCAATATAGGAATGTTGAGTTGCATAAATAGAATTAGTCCAAATTTTGTAATTGGACTTTTCTCCCACAACATGTTGATGTCTTTTTTTTTGATAAAGTAAAGTTGTATCATAAGATTTTGCTGCATAAAGATTCAAGATTTCGAAAGGAAAAAGCAACAACAACACATACCTAGTGTAATCCCACAAGTGTCCCAGAAGGGTAGAATGTATGCAAACCTTACTCCTAAGTCCTGAGAGGTAAATTTTGTCCGAAAGACCCTTTGCTCGAGTTACACATATCAACAAAAACAAGAACATACTCGGTGTACTCCTACAAGTCGAGCCTAAGAAGTGTAGAATGTACGCAAACCTTACTCCTAACACTTGAGAGATAAAAGTGTTGTCCAAAAGATACTTCGCTGGAGTAAAACATATCAATAACAACAACAGACTACCCCTTGTAATCCCACAAGTAGCGTCTAGCAGTGTGTGCAAATCTTACCCCTAACTCATAGAGATAGAGAGCTTGTTTCCGATAGACCCTCAGCTTACATAAAACCCGCCAAACAATTTCAAATAAGGGGATACAGATATGGAATAAATAACAACAAACTAATGCGATATGGAGAGTGTTATACAACATCAATGCATTTACAAAAAAACACAACCATTACATAACATTCGAAAAACCGACAGTAACGACAACAAAATAATGCCATAATCGAAGCAAAGCAACAAAAAAACAGACCTCAACATTAGCAACTTTACCAGCTTCAGCAAAAATTTCAGACAGTTGAGAAGGTGTCATTGAAAATGGCAAATTACCCACATACAATCTACCATCTTCAATCGATTTAGGCTCATCAACACCCCCATCTCCTTCTTTCTCCAAACTCTCACCTCCCTCATTCTCTTCATCTTCTTCAATTTCCTCTTCAGCTGACAATTCAGCTTCCTCATCAAATCCAACAACTTCAGCTCCATCAGACACAGCAGAAGTAGAAAAATGAGTTGAAATTCGATTGAAAGAAGCTAAAAGAGAAGAAATGGGGAAATGGGGTTTCGATTTTATGGGGTTTATGGAGTTATTAATCTTGAAATTGAAATGGGTATTGTTAATACTGGTAGAAATGTGCTCTACTACTGAGAATTTAGGCTTTTGAGTGAAGAAATGAAGTGATGAAGAAGAAGAAGAAAAAGCTGACATTTTTTCTTCCAATTTTTTTCTACCAATGAAGAAAGTTCAGTGAGAGAAGATAAAAGATGAGGTTTTGATAAGACAGTTATGGGGTCCATCTCCGATTTCGATATCCGTATTGAAGTCCGAGTCTCGACTAATCTCATGTCAGTAAGTTCATATGTTCGAACTTGAATGGTCGAAAGAAATCATATTTATATCGTAATAACTCTAATCGGTGACCAATATGGGTTGTGGTGTATTGGTGGGAGTGTTTCGCCCTTAACCAAAAATTTCAAATTCGAGCTTTGGGTATGGAGAAAATCTTGAATCGGTGAACTGTCTTCAATCATTTTTACTTGTTCGTTATAAATTTTACACATTAATTAACGCATAGAAGGTGTTGAAGGTTAAAATACGAAAACGTTAATTGTTCGTTGATATGTTGAAAGTGAATGAGAAAGTACTTAATGACGATCAAGTGATTAATGTAGAGCATGATAGACATTATTTGGTTTTATCGATTTGGTTGTAAACTATTCGATGCAAAATAAATGTTTACTCTAGGATGTTATATATTGTACGATATACGTTCCGATCCAAATCCGAATTCGTATCAGAAAGTGGGTGGGAGATGAAACAAAAAAATAGTAATGTTTCTTCAAAATGCACAATGAGAAGGTAATACCAGTCTGAAAACACACCATTTTGCACATTATTTGGATCAAGTTCAATCATACATCATTGTAGTTTTCACAAACCAACATCACAAAACAGTAATCCAAACACACTGCAACATCATAGACCCTCGATCGACAGGGTCATCATCGTCATCATCTCATCGAAAACAAGCTTATTTATCCAACAAAGTGCTGAAAATAAAGTAGCATTAAGGCTTAAGTGCCTCTTACCATCCGCGTTGCTTGATAGCAATAGAACGATATAGGCACCGCGTTAATGCTAAGCCAAGGATGAACTGCCCATGATAGCCAAGGATGATCCGGCAATTGCAGCAACCAAATGTGTATGCATTAGGTTGTAGCACGGATGAGGTGAGGCTCAACTCGTGACACCTGACCTCTTTCTCAAGCCAAGGCTATCATACTTTGAGGTTGCAACAGCTATCTGCTGTGCAAACCCACTTACCAGACATGAAAATACCGTGTCCAGTATTCATCATGTCCGGTATTGCCTGGACGGGAGGCCTCAGGTTTTGGAACAGAAAAGGATCAAGATTGTCACTAGAGTACATGTTAGCGACTCCTGATGAATCGAAGAACCTACTGCCAGATGTTTCTTTTGGTGAGCTCAAATTGCTGCTATCAGATTGCAGCACTTCAGAATTCTGGGATCCGGTGGGGTAAAAGTTTTGAACATCGCCTGTCTTGAACATTTTGGTGGTTTTTCCAGCCTTCATAGTTCCATTCATATTCCTTGTGTTCAAGAAACGACCACCACAGCCCCTAGGTCGGCGCAAAGCATGGAGATGGCGAGAGAGGTGCAAGTACGGCTGCACGCATTAAGCAGTGCAAAACTCAGCAACAACAGAATGAACAAAGAACACGCTTTTGAAGAAAAGCATGAAGATCAAATAAAATATCATGCTGATATGTAGATATCCACTGTACATGATCACAGAAATAGAACTTTACCTTGCGTGGTTTAAGAGCTTTTTTCTCCATTTCCTTAGCCCTGGTCTTTCGACGCCTTAGTATCCCATGATACTGCTTGGCATTTACGAATATCGGACCTTCATCAGAAGCCAAATTCAATGGTAGCATAATGCGGCCCTGCAAAAATTGGGAAGTGAAATTATATGAATATTAGAGCCTCGAAATCATTCAATTTGAAGATGTAGAGTATGGGAGAGTAAAGAATAGATTACACTACAAAATCCAATTATATTACCAAGTTTACATGATATGTGGCATTCTATCAGATGACATGTGTTCCCTGTTACTGCATATATTCCAGTGTTCTGCATTAATCCGAAATATTTCCGGTACCACCTTTCATTTGTTATTCCATAGTTCAGCGATAATTAGAGGATCTAACACAGTTCCGAAGTATTAGTAACATCCTTTTGGTTTAACAATTTGGGAACAAATTTTCTGAACAAATTCAATTCAATGGGCGATAAATGTGATTCCAATGATCTTTCTTAACATCATTCTTTTAATAGTTTTGACGCCAGTACTACGTCAAACACTGTTCTACCCCAACTAAACTAGGTAACAAGCAGACAACTCTTTACTTCAATACGAAAGATGAGTTTGTTTCCTTAGTTGTTATCGTTATTCTAATGACTGAGAAATCCATCTGGGGCCAACCCTTAGGATCAAGGCAACTACAGCCTTTCAACCTCCAAAATTGGATAGAAAGCATCAGTTAAGTGCAGCTACTCCTTCCCTGTTTTCATCTATTAGTTGCTTATAAAGAGATCTACTCAACCAAAAAACTACTATGACGAAAGATTGGAGCCGTGTTTCCTCAAGGCTCTCAGGTTATATAATGTTCACAGAGGTGGCTTCTTCTAGACATGACGCACGTTATAACATCTCTGCTTGTGAGGTAAAACTTAAATATACCAATTATATTAGACGTTAAACTAGTTCCTTCAGTAAACAGTAGTGCATATCTTATAATGCCATCTGCGAACATCATAGCTCAACCAGCAGCATTAAAAATCGTAATATAGATCCTCAGTAAAGAGAGTAAGTACGAGACCCAAAGGACATTATGTTGATTTGAGTAATCGTACTACAATCAGATGCTGTCTTTAACAATCAATTGATCCAACTAACTTGCAAAATCAACAGGCGTAAATCAAGGTTTCTTCGACTTTCCCTCGTCTTTTTTAACTAAAAAAATTCCAATCTTCTTTTAGATGAAGGAGAAAGAATGGTTTTTGGAAACTTTTCCGAATCCACCACATTAAGAATCCAACTCAGCTCACATATGATGTGCTAAAACAAAATTTACGCAATATTATCAATGATGGAAACACGACATAAGCTGTCATAAAGTTAATATTGGTTGTCATTGCATGTTTGAAAAGATCTCGAAAAATATATAAAGCTAAAGTTTGTTACTTTAGTAAGTTATGCAACAAAACAGCAGATATGTTTACAGTAATGCTGTTACTTCGTTTTTCGGGATATGTAACTAATTCCAGAGAAAGCATAAATTACCAAACCCACATAACTCCGGTGATTGGAAAGTGATGCTATCAGAAAGAAGTAGTACCGAAAGTTGAGGAGCATAAGCCGAAAATAACCCAATGCATTGCTCTCCATAAGGATGTTTTGCATAAATCTGCACCATTTAAAATCACACCATATAAACAGAACGAACAAGCACATATGTTGAGATTTATTACAAAAGGAACTTTCGATTACCAGGGACTGACCAAAACCTAGCTCAGAGTGACCTCGGTAGTCCATATTAGCTGCACAAACAGATGAAGCAGCCTGAATGTTCGGAAGTTTTTGCCCATTTGCCGAAGATTTGCAATCACCTGAAGGAGTTAGAGGCATGATTATGCCACATTTTTGAAGAATCTTGTTGGAAGTTTGGAGCAATAGATTTGTCCAACTTCCAAACTAGATATTCTTTTTAATCTTAGACTCATAAGCTAAGTTGCATAGACTCTTCACTTTCGATGTTGCACCCATGTCAAATTCTCCAAAAAGTACTCTACTTTTGGAGAAACCGACATGCACCAGCTGACATTTTTGAAGAGTCCAAGCAACATACCTTGTAAGTACTTTATAAGACTCCTAATATTTCTCTTTTTGAGGTGATCAAAAGAAATACATCAAATCTAGCTAGACTATAGAAAGAGTTTACTTAACCTACCAATGTTTTTTACTTGATGTTTATTTTCATAATATTTGGAAAAGCACTACCAGTTTCCGTTCTTTCTTGAGAAATCTGAATTCCATTGAATTCTTAGAAGCACCAAATATGGTTTTCATGCAATGTAATAAGATTTTTGTTACAAGAACTTCACCAACAACAAGTAAATTAAAAAGATTCTTTTTTCGATAACAATATTGATCCAACATTGGTCCAAGAACTATGGTGTTTTTCATGAAAGGAGCAAGCATATTGGCACTAAATATCATTTATTAGACAAAGCATATTTAAGAAAGGATCAGATATCAAAACTTGAGAGGCCACCAAGCCATTGAAATTGATGATCTTAGAAATTACTAATGTCTTTTGGTGTGACTTATCAAGTTTAAGAGGGGCATTGAATTTGTAAACTATATTCATCCCAAATGCATATATTTTAAGGATAGTTACCAACATAGACCACCTCCCTAGCCTATCCCATCGAAAAGCAAGACAACACTCGACCACCTACTAACCTTCTATCCTTATCCGCAACGTCCTCACCCTCCTATCTAAGGCCATGTCCTATGAATTGCCAAAAGAATGAATAAGAAAGTACCAGAGGAAATAGTGAACTCTGTTGCATTCCCCTTAGGCTGCTGCTCCACAGATGCAGATTTCAATTGTCCAAAAGGCTCAGCATAAGCCACAGATTGAGACATAAAACCATTACTCCACCAAGGAGCAGTGCACAATGTTCCAACAGATTGATTCTGGACAACCCCTTCATTTCCTTTGGAAAATATAGTAGTATGCATGGTTATAAAAGAGCAACTCACACCTTTTTTCTTGAAATCTAAAGGAATTATGTTCCTGCAGCTCAATCAATTGAAGCAAACAATAGTTCATAAGTTTCCATTGAAAACAATGCCTCAAGATTATAATATAAGAGAAGTTCTAAAACTTAATCCAAAATTTTCAAGAATCAAATCCAGAAATAACCAAAAAAGAACTTCAAAAAAATTGCAATAGTAAAATAAAAATATTTTCTTGATATCTATGATGTCCAGGCCAACTTGCGGACATCTCAAATTATTCCACTCGGATGTTCGTTACCTCCCATCAAGCACAACTATTAGGTAGTAACAAAGGCTGAACTAGACTTTTGAGTTTATCGACTCTAGATTCTTGAAAAGAAAGTTATTAGTTTTTTGATAAACTATTTATACAATCCACCAAGGTTCGAACAGATAAAAGAAATCACCTAGCGTTTTTGCCTATGCTACAATTTGAACTTGAAATCTCATTACTCCCAACTGCTTCATTAACTACTAAGTTACACCCTCGGGATGCTAGGAGAAACAAACAAAGATCTTGAAAACAAAATTTATCTTTTTCTTCATTATTTTAAGGAAAGAAAAGCTAAAAAAAAGGGAAAATATCCATAAACTACATAAAAACCATCAATCATTGAACAAATATTCTAACAAAAATAAGCTAAACTACAAGACAACCAGACAAAAATCACAAAAATGGCAGTTGGCAAAGAACATAACAATACACAAACACCACAAAAAGTAAAATCAAAATATATAACCAACCTTGAGTTCTATAATACCAAGAATAGTACAAAGAAGAAAATAAAAAGATAAAGAACTATTTTTTACAACAGCCATAACAGAAAAAAAAAATATTCAGTATTTTAGACAAAAACAAAGTTGTTGGTGGGCAGGTGACAGATATTCCGTAAAATTAACGAGTTATTCCACACACCATCCTAATAACGAAATATAACACCATGCTAATTCTACGGGATACCTAATCAACCTAATATTTTTATATTTGCTAAAATTTTGAATTCGAAAACTCAACAACTTTATCAACTACTAAACTACACGCTTTTAACTAACTAAGAAGCAAAACAAAATCTTGATAACAAGTTTCAATCTTTTCTTCATTCTACTAAAAGAAAAGCTCTAAAAAGGGAAAATTTCAAGAAAACACCAGACTCTGAGTAAAACATCAAATAAAAAATAAACAAAACACTATTTGAACAAGAAAGATTAAATCTTTACAACACCCATGATAGAAAAAAAGAGAAAAAATAAGTGAATTTAGCAAGTAGAGAGTGTTGTACCTAGTGAAGTAATAGTTGTACAAAGATGAAAACTTTAAGCTTTGTGTGATTGTACAGTCAATTAGAGAAACCCCATTTAGTAGCAGCCATGTCAGTACAATTTCAAGCAGAGAGAGAGAAGAAAGAGAGAGAGTGAAGGCAACAGAATGATTTACAAGTGGAAAAAAAATTGGAATTACATGGCAATGACCAATGAAATATAGCCTTCATGGAAAGACTTTGTTTTATGTGCTTTATTAGTTTTCTTTTTCCTTCTTTAATAACACACCCCGCTCGACGGGCGGTCAGGAGTCATAACGCACTCTTAACACAACAAATTTACTTTAAAGTTGACCTGTTTGTTTATATGATCGTCGAAATGTGTACAGGATAACATAAGGATAATCCGACTAAAAAGTCATATAAAACTTGATTGAAAAACAAGTGTTTATTGAAGAAGTCCTCGTAAGGACTCTCTCGAGAATTAACATAGACAAGGGATGAGAGAGTTCGTACGAGGACTCGTTGTTTATTTAACAAATTTATTTTCTTTGTCACGAGGGATGCGGGTACCTGTTGTTCTTGTTGTTCAGAGTTGTAAACTGAGTAATTTCAGGTCGTGGAGAGAGATTTGTATACCTTCATACTTAACTAAGTTCTCGAGTTAGAATTCTAAAAATAAAATCTTTAAACAATGTGTTTTACCATTAAATATTAGTCTCGGCGTGAAAAAAATCATATATTAACATAAGTATTAGTCTGGTGATCAATAATACGCAATTGAAAAATTGAATTAGTCGAGTCGAAAAGCGAATATAAAAAAAAATTATGATAGAAAACAGAAAAAAAAATTGTCCTTACACTATCCCTATCCATCTTAAAAATACTTGATATGTTTGTTTAGTTAACATTAATATCTAAACTAAGTAGACGTAACGAAAAATTATAAAAATCACCTAATATTTTCTTACTAGGCTCTAATTAAATATGAATTTTCATTTGTTATCATATTTCGTTCACTTTATTAACCATTAGACTACGCGATTTTATTTTTTGACCTAACATGAAATAAACATTGAAATTTTGGAGCACTTACTACTCCCCTTCTACTCATTCTCAACTAAAAAAAAGGTTAATAAAAATATTTTATTATATGCTTTTAATACTTGTACATTAGTCTAACACATTCAAATCCTTTTGACTTTACTAACTTTAATTCTTTTTTTTAAAAAAAATTAAGAAAAAAGGAAAACCACATAAGTGGATATAGTACTTGATATTTGTTAGTGGATTGTAAGAGGATAACCATAAAATCTCTTTAAAAAGTTTATTTTTATAACATAAAAAATTATCTCAACTTTTTATGACATAAATAATTATTTTTCAACTGTTTAGAAAGCCAAGTGGAACATTTTTGAGGGTGGGGGGTTACTAATTATTTTTTTTAATTATTATTATTATACAAAGTTTTTTCCAACTATAGCAAGTGGATACTATTATTAGTATGATTTATTCTTTTTAAGAAGATAGAGTATATAAAACAATTTGGGTAATTGAGGGTGGGAGGGGACCTCTACCTATAAGTAGTTATAATTTATATCACCAAACAAAAAGATTATAAATTTATAATGGGGGTGATAAGCATATCATTATTTTTAATTGGGAAAATTATATGAAGTAACAAAGTATTAATTTAAATTAAAGAGATAATGAACAAGTATCCTCTCAATCTATGCTCGAAATCTCAAATACACACTTATATCATACAAAGGTCTATTTTATTAATAATATTCTACCCCTTTTCGACCTACGTGACACTATTTATTGGGCCCAACGCTAATAGGACCTTAGTATAGTATAAGTGTGTCTTTGGAATTTCGAGCATAGGTTGAGGGGGTACTTGTGCATTTTCCCTAAATTAAATGATATAGTCATAGTTTATTTTAATTGTAATTAGCAGCAATGATCCATTATTTTTGTCATCTGATTCGGTATATAATTAGCCATTTTCGGTATACAATTAGCCATTTTATACATTTCGATATATAATGTATAAAATGCATTTGTGTTTGTATAAAGCGAGAGAGAAATGTATATGCAAATACAAAAATAAATATTCTCGTCTTATACATTTATAATTATACAAATATAAATCTTATTGTACAAATTAGAAAATATAAATGAATTTATACAAAACTGAACAATTTGTATAAAATTGGATGTTTGTAGCGAATTATATATATCAAAAGATCCATAGCAAACATAAAATTTGCTATGGAGTGCAATTATGCAAGCTATAGTTATAACATACAAATATGACTTTTATGTTTGCTATTTATGAAAGCTGCTCTTTTTAATTTGATGTGTCGAGTTTGAATTTTAAAAAAATAATATTTTTCTTATAGTTGAATATTTCAATACAAATTGCATTAATCGACCTTAAAAGACTGTCGAAATTCAAAGGTTAGTGTATGTTATTAGCTAGACTAACTACTTGATATGAGATCATTAAAGGTATGATGAGATGATTCGTATCGTTCCGTTCTTAACTAAAGGTCTAGGAATTGAACTATTAGAATGAAGATTTTTTTTGTAATACATTATAAAAATATTTTGAATGAGAAAATGACATTTTATATTTAAACAATATATTAATTACTATAAGGAGAAGATATATTCAAGGGTTGGTTAACCTATTGAATATTTTTGCATAGCTAGGATCACCATTGTATTTTATTCCATTTTATTAAAAAAAAATTATTAATATAATTTTTTAACTAAGGCATGATATTTAGTTTTTCAACTTTAAGAACCTTTCTAATTAATATTAGTGAATTTTAATTAAAAATTTTAAATTTAAATTTTATATATGATATTTTCTTAGTAGATAATGTTTCTTAATTTATCGATGTCCTGATATGATTATCAAAAACCAGAAAATGGATAAAAAAAGAGAGCCTTCTTCCAAAGACTCCAATCCAAAAATTGATTTCAACTATATATTATCATTATTTTTATATTAGAATAAAATATGTATATAAGGCAGCAAGTTGGGTTTATATATATATATAAAACACATTTAAAAAAAAAAACTAATTGCTTGTAAATTTAATTAAATGATATTAATACAATAGCTGGAATAATATTGTTTTCTAGTCATTGTCATTGTATTAAACTATTAATCTTCTTTAAGATTAATTCTATTTGTATGGTTTGCAAATTTTAAGGATATTTTAGCCACTAGCTTTGTTAGTAAGTCTGACTTTATAAATCAATTCGAAATACGTAAATTCAAATTTAATCAAATTTTAATAAACTATCGAATATCGTGGAAAATTTAAGAAGAATGATAATTATGTAAAATACTTGTAATTTACCTATAAGTTTTCAAATTTTAGATAATTTAATTTTGTATACTCCAATCTTCTCATTTCCCTTTTATTTGTTCAGTTTGAATTTTTATATTCCTTAATAAATATTAATTTTGTTAGTGATGAATACTCCAATAAGTTTGAGGAATGAGGGTAAGATTGAAAAAATAAAATATCTTCATTTACTATTATGTAAAATAAATTTTAAATAATATACTAAACAAGTAAATGATAATAAAAAGAATTTAAATAACATTTAAGATTTTACACTATCAGATTATTCAAATGATATTTAATGAAATCTTTTTGGACTGTTAAAAATAAAATATATTAGCAATACTTGTTATAACAAAAAATATGATCTGATAGTATAAAAATTATTTTACTGACATATGATAATATATATTATTTAAACTCATTAATTAATGCCAAGTTGCTATAGATACAATGTGTAAACAACAAATCACAAACACCAACTAATACATTATTAGATACTAACTAACCTACAACTAATTAGTGTCCATTTGACATTTTCACTAATGATTAACATAATTTTCCACTCTTAATTTTTTTTAAAAATTTAATGCTTATGATGTTAATGGAGTAAGTAAGTGCTTGTGGAAACACTATTGTACAACTCAAATTGCACATTCACATTTTACGGTGCGTGGAGTAATAATTATCACTAAAAATTTAAACTGTTTGATTATTTTTCATGACGTGTCATTCACTTGTTTGCTACTTCAATGGAAAGATGATAGATTTTCAGAAAAAAATTCAAACGAATAAAATCGCGAAGAAGTAAATCTATCCAATTTCACTGTCGTACAAGTCAAGAGTCGAATTTTACGAATAATATAATTGTCGATGTATTGTAGTTGACAATAATAATAAATAATAACATTATATAGATTTTTTCTAAAATATCCAAAATTGGAAGCTAAGCAAGTAAACTTCAAGAAATAATAAAAGAAGCTTTATTAAGAAGGAAAAAAAAAGCACATTTTCAATACATGTGTTTGATGTAAAATAAAGTTTAATATTAATAAAATGGACCATAGTTTTATAGATAATTAATAATTGCAAAATGGTAAGAAGATGCCTTAAATGGAACTCATTCTCCTTTTCTAGACTAAAAAATCATTATTTATAAGGTCCACATCAAAAATATATTTAAGTTCCTTTATTTTCACTATAATTGAGAAAAATCATAGCGCAGATTTAATTCAAAGCGGATAATATTTATTTTATCATATTAAAAATATTTTGTGATATTTTAAAACTATAATTACTATCAGAGCGGACAATTCAACGAGATAGATATGAAAATGTCGCAATGACAATAAATCCCTATTTATTTACATGTCGATTTATTGCTGTAACTTTGGAAAAACATACACTAATAAAGAGAAGATAATGAGTTTTGGTGATTATAAATATTCAGATGACGTGGGTGACGCACAATAAATCTGTAGATAACCAATACGCTTACATATTAATCACAATTATTATTATTATTATTATTATTATTATTATTATTATATTTTTATTTTATTTAATTTCAATATTTCCATATGAAAGGACCTAGGTTTTGATTTCTTTTTCATCTTGTTTGACTAAATTACAATTTTAGTAAACATCACATTAATTATGACTAATTTAATTTAGCTTGTCAAATGTATCAAGGGAACTAGTTAAATGGTTGGTAAAATAGGGAGCAAGATAATAATATATCAAACTCAGTAATTGCTTTAGTTATCTCGATTAATTTAGATTCACGTCACGTAAAATATATATAAGTGATAGCTTCCTATCATAATTTTTTTTTCCAAGTAATTTGTCACCATTCTTATTTCCTTTTGAAAGAAACACATACATCCATACAAGTAAATATACTGATTTCTTTGTATTAATTTGTTTGTCTAATTTTGTTTTGACACTAAATTTATAAATATTTTTTTTTTTGAATTTTGTGACTTTAATTAAATTAAAATATGTAAAGTGTACAATTTCTTTTTAATCTTATGATTTGAATATGTTAGGTGGAAAATTGAAATTAAACAGTCATAAAAAAATAGTCTTTCTAAAGACGAACTAAAAATAAAAAATAAAATAAGTAAATTAAACTGAAGAAAATAAATACGAGTTAAACATAGAACTTTATATATATATATATATATATATATATATATATGAGAAATCATACCTAACAACTTACATCACCTATCACCATCCCCCCACCCCCCACCCCCCAAGAGTTAGTGGTACGATAGCGCAACTTTAACTAGAGATTGCGAATTGAAATATCGATAATAAATAAAATCGCTATAAGAAATATATTTTTAATAGATTTTATGTGGCAAAAGTTTAATAGAGAAAATTTTTACACGATTACAAATTCAAATTAATCTGAAATCTAAATAGAAATTCAATATCGAGTGTGAAAAAGAGAACATAACCACATACCAAATACACCAAGTTAGAAAGGAAATGTTTTAACAAAAAAAAAGTGACTCGAATTTGAATTAATCGAACTTCAAATACATAATGAAAACAACATTTAGGTTCATGCTGAAAATGGGAAAAAAATCCAATAAAAACACATTTTTTCAATAAATATTATGTTTCGAATTAGTCAGAATTCAAAATGAGTATAAGCGAAAAATAAATTACTTTTCTTGCAAATTTAAGTGGTCCAAATATAATAATTTTTTTAAAAAATAAATTTAAAAAATAAATTTTATAAACTTTTATTGGAGAATGACGTGATCCACGTGTCAACAATTGAAAGCTTGTTGGAATGCATGAGATGTCTACAAGTGGAATCCATACAACCACTAAGAGTAGTGACCAACGAATAGTATTTCTACGTTCTTAATTAAAAATCTCGAATATCAAGTGATTCTGAATTAAAAATATGTCTCGTAAGAAATACATATGATCGATTCTACTTTAGTAATCTATGTAACGTGAAATTGAATTAAATCGAAGCCAAAATAGATATCAAATATTGTGTAAAAATCGAAAAAAAAGTTACCAAATATTGAGAACCTAGCTTAATTAATTTGTATTTACAAGGCTCTAAAATCTGAAAATCCGAAATCTTTCATTAAGAATAAAATGATCGTTCCAACAAACATATTGCTAAAAACATATGCAATCTTTCTGTTACGAGTTTAATAGAATCGAACTTATTATGCTTTTAAAATTATGGGTTTAGATTAATAAAAGAAAAATTTCAACGTATCGTAATAACTATTGCAGATGCAACAACTTTTATGTTGCGGATTCAATCAAACCTAACATTTTCGACATATATATTGTAATCTCAAGAAATATTTATCTGGACTTATAATTTTAAAATTATGATAAATTTAGGGTTGAAATTTTTTAAAAATTGAACTCGTTAAATTTAAATCCGGTGACGAAGTGGCACAAAAAAGAAAAAGGAAAAGGTGTTTTATGTGATAAATATTTGCTCTTAGATTTGCAATTCCACATCAGATTTAGCTGACTTTTTATTAAATTTTCTTATATATATATAAATAAATAATACCCACCGTTGGATTTTGTCTGGGTATGTGTTAATAACTTTTTTTAAAAATAATTAATACACCTTTTAAAAGGTACAAGAAAAAGAATTATTGAAAATTTAAAGAACTTTAAAACTTTTTATTTATTTATTTATTTTTAACAACTTTGAAACTTGCTTGATAACATCACCAATGATCTCATTACCAATTGTAATGGATTTTTTTAATCTTTGTTTTCACCCGGTGTTTAAAATCTACAGTGAAACTCGATTAAATTCAAATTTGTATATTACATGACTCGTTTCTATAGGAGGCCTTCTCGGTAGGGTTTTTCCAATCCCAAGAGTTTTCGAAATACTCAATGACTCTGATTAATTTAGGACGGATAAATCTCAATCATCTTATCACAATAATATCGATAATTATAATGGCTTCATTATGGATCTTAGCTCATAAGGCTTCATATAGATATGGAGGACCTTTTGTTGGATAGCAATACTTTTATCCCAAATAAATTGTAAATTTACTTTTGGATCATTTTTGTAATATATAACAAAATATATTTAATTTTTTTAATTAATTAAATGATTGGTCCCTTAATGCAGAAATTTATATTATATTCGATTATTCATAGTATTATAATACGATACATTTTAATTTTTTTAATGAAGGATGTTAGACTGACTATCTCTCATTGCTACGTGATAGAAAAAAAAAATATATCATGCCTAAGGATCCATAGATTTAATTATGGATCTAAGACAATAATAAAAATACTTGAGTTTTATTTCGAATATCATATATCTAATTCAGTAAGTAAGATTAGTTTAAATATATCCAACAAATTGTTTTATTCTATTCAACATAATCTTTTCAGTAAAAGATTAAATCGAATTTAATTATGATTCAATTAAGAGAACGAAAGATAATTATTTGATATATTTCTTTTTATTCTTTTTTATTTTTTGCTAATTTATTTAGTATTTTCTAATTTATGAGGAAAATAAAATTGAAACTCTTTTTATACCTCATAAGCAATAGCTAATATAAGCTTCGTGAATAATTTATTACTTCCCGAGCCGTTCGATACGAGTCTAATACCCTAGTTTAGGATAAAAAGGCAAAAAGAAAGAGATATCGGGTAAACAAATATGCATGTTTTACATAATAATGACACATTCTAAAGTCGTATGAGTCTAAGGCCTGTAGTAGACAATCTCAATAGCGTGTTGGATTGAGCCGTTAAATGGTATCAGGATCATTTCTATATCTACCATGTCGAAAGTGGGCCATAGTTCAACTAAATTAAAGCAAATTTTAAAAAAAGGTGAATAACCTCAGTGCTGAGTCTAAGCAAATCACTGTGGTGGGATAAGTATCAGCGAGGATGTTGAGTCCGTAATAGGAGAAGAGGTGTATGTGACACCCTAACTTAGGATAACATCGACAAAACACATAAAATGATGTTGGATGTATAAGCATACACCCTAGTAATGCATTTTAAAATCGTACAAATCTAAATTCAAATTAAAATGAATAATATTACTAGCGGAGTGGATCGCGATGTTAGCTTTGTATAAGTGCTAAAAATTTCAATTTTCATTTATTTTTCTTGTGTTGTTTGCTTTAAGTGATGCATTTCCTTTTGGACTTGGTGAAAAAGTTGAATGGATCAAGTAAAAAATGTGTGTTTGTAACACTAAGTTTTTTGTTTTATTTATCTTATTATAAAGTACAAAAAAAAAAAAAAAAGACTAAATGTTACTTAAATATGAAAGTGGATTTCAATTTCATTAATTTTTTGATAATCCTCTTACTTTTTTTTTTCCTTTTTTAAATAGTTTGGTGTTAAATTATGGATGGAGTTACTTAGATTAACCTAAGATATTAGCTTTCCTATTATATATATTTTAGAATATAATAATTGAAATTTGAGTTTAATTCAAACTTGAAAAATTAGCTAGGGATGTGAAACTCCGATATATCTGACTAAGATATATGTATTACATATTTTTCTTCGAAATATTAGTCCTTCAATTTAACCTACCCTCATCGGCTCGTCCTCGTCAAAAACATCAAAGAGCACTAGCAAAAGTTAAAAGTTTCATAATGAGTTCATATATATAGTCAAAATTGCCAAGCCTTTTTATAATAACGTTGTTTGTTCGAAATTAAATATTATTCTAATAAAATATTATTATTTATAAAATATAATTTTAATATGAAAATCAATTCCAAAGAACTCATCTTTATTCTTGACTTAAAAGGAAAGAAGCTATAAGAGGTACATCTATAGTACAATTGTAAATTATAATTGAAAACATATCTTGTAACTAAATCAAAAAGTTTGAAAAGTATAATTGAAATAATTAGCAACCTACTATACAAAAGGGGATAATAGTCATAGTACTTTTTTGGTTTATTCCATTTAATATCTAAACCTATTTTGGATCGATTAATTCAGATTCATACTATGTAAGTACAAGACTTGAATCAAAATTATTAAACTTTTTCATAACTTAAAAGTAGGTCTACTCCTTTTTCAAGACTCGAACATACAACCTTCGATTAACAAATTACTTTTTTTAATTTATTTCGTCATAACCTTCTATAGAAACATATATTACTCCATTACCTTCCAAAATATATGATGAATCAAAACTTAGAAACAATACCTTTTAAGGCATTATTTGGTAGATTCAAAAAGTTAAAAAGGACTTACCAATAATGGCTATCTTTCCAAGTGTCAACTCTTGAGAAGATTTACACAATGCCAAGTCTATCTATTAAGCAAGAATTTTGATGCATATTCACAATGATGGTCCATGTATAGCTACTTCATCTTGATACATTTGACACAAAGGAAAATGGAAAATAATTAAAAGAAGTACTATGTGATAAAGAAAGTTAACAAGTTATCATATAAAAAAAGGAAAAAGGAAAAATATACTTCTGAACTATTATAAATAGTATGCAGAAACCTTTCGTCATACTTTTTGGAACATTGGTGTTTTTGCCGTCCAAAAACTAGAGCATATATACCCTTTATACTAACTGACATACACGTGTCATAATCTTATCCAACGACCGACATTGGATCGATAGATAAGATTGCGTATCGCCAACAAGCTGAAGCTTGTCTTTAAGAAAGTGATAAGCCTCTCCTTTCTTATGTTTGAGTAAGGGGTGTCCCTATTTAGTCTTCTTTAGAGTGAAGGGCATATACGTTCTAGTTTTTGGACAACAAGGACATCAATGTTCCAAAAGTATGACGAAGGGTATCTGCATATCATTTACGATAGTTCAGGGTATATTGTCCTTTTTTCCTATAAAAAAGGGGATGATAAGCATATGACTTTTTATTATTATTAGTTCTGGTATTCGTCTTGGAGTTCAGATTAATCAGCAACATAAAACTTGTTAACAAGAAAGGGCTTTGAATCAAAGTTTTTTTTTTCCATTTTTATAACTCGAATTTGAGGTCTCTAATTAAAAATATACATATTTATTCATTCTACCACAATACTTGATCGATCTGAATTCATATTACGCAAGATCCATTAGACATAAGACTTTTTTAATTTCTCGTTTGACTTACAATATTCATTGAAAATACTCGAAATTTTTAATTAAGATTTATGAGGGAAATAATCTTAGTTTATTCCACCAAAATTACAATGATATAGTACTCAAATTACCTTCCCAAAGAGGTTATGAATCATAACCTAGAAACAATCTTTTCAAGGCACTATTTGGTAGATTATTAAAAAGTGAAAGGACTTATCAATAGTGGCTCTTTTTCCAAGATTAAATTCTTGAGATTTACACAATGTCAAGTCCATCTATTAAGAAAGATCTTAAAATACATAATTGATATCTATTGATAATGATGTTACTCTTTATAATTACTTTCATATTTGCTACATTTGGCACAAGGATAGTGGAAGAGAATAAGACTGTATCAAACATTTGAAAGGCAATTATTTATTCCCTATTTCTTCTTTTAACTTTCATGAATTCACTTTTCTATTTATTTCCTCCCTTCTTAAAAAAAAATTAAATAAATAAAAATTTCAACCTTAATTTAAGAAAGGCTTATGCAAAATATAGTGCAAGATAAGTAAAGGTGTCTGGTCCTATCTAGAATGTTTTGTACATCTGATTAATTATTTAACTTTTTTCAATATATTTCAAGTTTGAGTATTGAAAATAGAGTCAATGGGATGGTAAGCACCCCTTAATCTCATTTCGAGACCTAGGAACATAGTTGATAGAACGGTAAGCACACCTTTCATTTGAATCACATATGTCAGATTTGAATAGTGAAAAGAGTGATACTTCTAGTTACGAATCTAAAGTAGCCAAAGTTTATAGAAGGTAATGGACAGCAAATCAAGAATCTATTAACTCTTTGAATGGTTATTTCATCAATTAATAACATATATTAAACAACAATTAGAATCTTTTAACCCTAAAATAATAAATTTATATCCTAAGTTTTATGTACTAACCAAAACCAGTACTACATAAAATGAAGTGGAGGAAGCCTTAGAAATCACCAAATCTTTCATAGTTACCGACTAAGGATCGTGGTGGAGTGATAAATACTTTTTCATATTTAACTAAAGGTCTCGAGTTTGAGTCCTCCTGGATACGGAGTCACCTTTGTTAGGGAGCGTTTTACCCTCCAATGTGGAACTTTCCAGAGCGAATCCAAATTTAATCGAACTCTAATATGGGTACGGACACAGGGTGATACCCAAAAAAAAAGTCTTTCATAGTTGACTGATTGCAATATGATCTACTGAAAATTTATTCACTAATATAGCTGAAATATATAAAATAATACTTTGATTATGTATATTATACTTAAAATATACAAAACCTATACATTTGCTGGTTATTTTGTAAACTAAATCACCCAAAAAGGACTATAATTATCCCAATGACAAATAAACAATTTTGTATCACTTGTGAGTCATGAATTGAACATATAAAAGAATGGACTTAGGATGAAAATGTATAGAATATGAAGATTGGGCCTAGCCATGATAAACCTTTAAATCATTCTTATATTTTTAAAGAGGGGCAAAAACTATCATTAGTACTAATCTCGTAGTTTCTTGTCTTTCGATTTTCGTTAATATCTATTGTTCTATACTTAAGTTATCGCGTTGTTTTGAGATGTTGTTAGTGTGCCTTTTCTTGATTGCTATGTTATGATTTTGTTATTATTTGTTATGTCAGCTTTGTGTGTCTGTATGTTATTTTTAACATTACTTTGTTATGAGTTACTTTGAGCTGAGGGTATTTCTGAAACAACGCCACTCTACCTCTACACTAGGAGTAAAGTTTGCAAATACCCTAGCCTCTTCCATTCCCCATACCTCACCTAACCTAGTGGGATTACAATTATTATTTTTTTGGGTTTCCCCGGAGTGTCCAGTACCCACATTGTAGCCCGACTAAAATTCAGATTCACGCAGGAAAGTCCCACATTAGGGAGAAAAACGCTCCTTAACAAAGGCGACTCCGTACACAGGGAGACTTTGTTCCACCACAACCCTTGTTGGTGCAACTACTACTTCTATAGTCCTCGTTTTTCATGTGGCTTTCCTCTTAAATAAGGCTAAAAGTATGAAGTTGTTTGGCTAAGCTTATAAGCTGGTCGAACTAGTTTATCTGGAGTATCTGAATTAAGATATAAGCAACCAAACGGGAAATGGCTCAATCCAGTACTACTTTTAGCTAATCAATCGATCACTAATAGCTCAATGGATATCTCAATTGCCACATCTTACTATACTATAACTATGCAGCCACAAAAGCACAAATTATTTGACTTTGTTCACAAGTTCATAATTAAATGATCAAGAAGACTTACAGTGTCATTGCTCGTATTCTTGCTTTTCATTGAGAACCTGTTTGGAAGGACGGCACCAGGAAATTGGATTTGAGCATAATTGTGTGTAACCATTGAGTCTACATGCAACAACCACCTCGTGTCTTGGTGCAAAGGATGCATTCCTTTCTGGCAAATGAAATTTAGGATTCCCAATAATCTGTCGAGTAATCAGAAGATCCTATCTGAGGTAGTTGTCTTCACACACAAGGGTATATTTGTTTGTGGGGCTTCACAAACACGGTTTGCACGTTCTCAGTCACGATGATCATGCATGTAGTGATTATCCACAAAACTGCAAGCAACAGGTATGAATTGACACATATCCCAAACGGCGCAAGGACACACATCCCCAACATATTAGCGACACAGCACGCAATAAATACTCTCCCGATCAATCATATTCGGCAAGATTCCATCTGGGGTATCACACCTTATGCTTGCATATCTTCCATTCAGAGCAAAAACCTTGTAGCAAGAGGTCATATTGTTCCACGGTTTCAGTTTTGTACCTGGTCTGATTGGATAAAGCTCCTCTGCCAAATCAAAGAAGAAACCTGCCAAATAAAAAGAAAATTTGACTACTTGAAGTATGTCCAGTCATATAAATGCATGCACAGAGTCATACATAATGGTACCTAGAGTATATTCTAGTCAATAGAACTCCGAGATATAGGCGAAGGCACTTGAAAGAAATTAGCTCGCCAAAACTGTAGTTTGCATAACTGTATTAGACGTACTTCTATTAGCTTCATTGCTAAGAAGTTACAGATAGAGAGAGACTAGAAAGGGATACAACACATGAACAATACAAACAAAAGAAGGGTATACCACTTGTTAGAGTCTTAGAGATATATATAGCTATTTTAATTTAGATTTTGTTTAGTATGATAATGTTATGAAATGAGCTTAAATGTAAAAGTGAGGATTCATATAGCCGATACATCAGAGAACAAATATATAGCTAGGCTTACAAGCCTATACTGAAGCACATACTGATTTACCGACAATTATCCTTGAGTTTAATTTATCGAAAAGTGAAAACTATGATTCATGAAAATTTACGATTACATTGGAAGTCACCCAGCTTAAGTGCCTCACCTTTCAACAGCAATAGAACTTTAATATAAAGACTTGCTTCTAATTGTCATTTTGGGCATCTACGACCGCCTAGCTCAGTGTGTTCTTGATAATAGCATATCTGAAACATGAATAAGAAAACGGGTTAACTTCTGGAAGAATGATAAGAGATGCTGCTGCTAATGCTATCGGTCACTATTGATGTTACTCAACAGACGGAAAAGTAAGAGAAATAGAGAAAAACTTGCGATAGAAAAAACTTAAGAAG
This sequence comes from Solanum chilense, assembly GCA_032847665.1. Taxonomy (NCBI): domain Eukaryota; kingdom Viridiplantae; phylum Streptophyta; class Magnoliopsida; order Solanales; family Solanaceae; genus Solanum; species Solanum chilense. The sequence continues at coordinate 2,177,882 of CM064963.1, read as the reverse complement.
ATTCAAAGCAAAGATTCTTCACATACCACGGCAAAAAATGACAGAGAGATTTTACTCATTTGAGAAGGTATTATCCTCATGAACATATCCGATTCCTTTCATATTCCGAATCAGAAGTTCCAAAAATGAATATATCAAATCAGTTTGGTGATGACTTTGGTCTCTTGCAATAAACAAATGAACCTCATTGTTTATTTCTATCCAACTACACCCTTTTTCTTTCACTACGCCACTGCTATCCATTTTCTCTCTTAACTTTTTGACATTGATCCACATGCCTTTAGATGCAAAAATATTTGAAAGTAGGATATATGATCCACTGTCTTTTGGATCTATTGATATCGCCATTGATGCTGCATATTTACCCAGGTCTATATGACCAGCTTCTCTACAAGCGCTAAGCAAACTCCTCCACACAATGGCGGCCGGTGGAATTGGCATTGTTTCAATGAATTCCGTTGCTTCGACCAGTTTACCAGCTCGACCCAAGAGAGACACCATGCAAACATAATGCTCCATTTCTGGTTCAATACCGTACCCGGTCATGGAATAGAAGTGACGAAATCCTTCTTTTACAAGACCAACATGGCTACATGCTGAAAGCACTCCAACAAAGGTGACATTGTTGGGTTTCAATCCATCTTTTATCATTTTCTCAAACATATTTAGAGCTTCCTTTGCTTCTCCGTGCTGTGCATAAGTGGATATCATAGAATTCCAACACGCGATATCTCTCTGGATAGTGGAATTAAACATCTTACGTGCTTCTTCCAAGCTACCACACTTGGAGTACATATCGACGAGTGCATTTGTAACATGCAGATCAAAATCTAGGCCGAGTTTTACAATCTGGTTATGAAACTGGAGACCATGAAGCAGACTTACTAGGTTACTAGATGCAGCAATGAGGGCAACAAAAGTCAATGCATTTGGCTTTTGCAAAGACTGCCGCAATAGTAGGAAGAGCTTTAGAGCCTCTTCATTTTCACACTGTTGTATGTACCCAAACAACATAGAGTTCCATACAACAATATCCTTTTCATTCATTTCACCGAATACTTGCCTCGCATCTCCAATAGACAAACATTTCGAGTAAACATCTACTAGGATGCTACAAACAAACATGTCAGCAGAAAAACCAAATTTTATGGTAAGACCGTGAAGTTGCTTACTTAGCTCCAAGGAGCAAAGCGAAGCTGATGCACCGAGCAAGCTAACAAAAGTCAAAAGGCTTGGAGGAATCAGATTCTCTCTCATTTCAGCAAATAGATCAAAAGCTTCATGTAGCCTATTCTGCGTTAAACAACCCTCAATCACAGCATTGTAAGAGATTACGTCATGATCACCCATAATGTCAAAAACCTTCCTTGCGTCACCAAATGAATTACATTTCGCGTACATATCAATCAAGCTATTCTTCACATATTCATCAGAATCAACATTAGCTTTCACGGTATAAGCATGCACTTGTCTTCCCAGCTCTAAAGCTTCAACCGACCCACAAGAAATAAGTACACTACTACAAGCAAATCTATCTAGCATCCAACCCAAACTGTTCAAGTCTCTAAACATGCCTATGGCTTCCCAGTCAGAAGAATTCTGCATGTACCCGGAAATCATCGTTGTCCAAGAAATAGCGTTTTTAACTTTCATTCGATCAAAAACTGACCTTGCAGTCCTAACCTTACCACACTTCATATAGAAATCAATAAGAACATTACTCACCGTAACATCCATCTCCGCTCCCCGTCTAAGCACATAACAATGAATTTCTTTTCCTCCTTTAATATACTCAAGCGACGAGCAAGCACCCAAGATACTCGAAACCACATAATTATCAGGTGCAACATCAGTCTCCAACATATTCCTCAACAGCTGCAATGAAATTTCACTCTTCCCCACATTCACACACGCTGCAATAATCGCAGTCCAAGTAGCCGTACTCTTCACCTCCAAACCATCAAAAACTCGCCTCGCTGACCCTACATCTCCACCCTTAGAGTAAAAATCAATCAAAGACGTCCCTACATACACAAACTGATCAAAACCAGCTTTCACCACAAAACAATGCAATTCCTCACCTTTCACAATACTACCTAACCTTCCACAACAACTAACAACACTAGCCAAAACAAACTCATTTGGCCCCTCCTCCTCTTTACAACTTCTCCTCAACTCAGCAAAAAGCGACAATGATTCATCATAAACCCCATTTTGGGTATACATAGTAATAACAGAAGACCAAGAAATCATATCCCTTTTAGGCATTTTATCAAACACTTTGCGTGCATAATCCAAACACCCCCGAACCGAATAAGATTGAATCAAGATGTTGTTAAGAAAAGGGTTGTTTTCAAATCCACAAAGAATCACTTGGGTGTGGATTTCTTTACAATGGGTTGTAGATAATGTGAACAATAATTTGCTTAAATAATGGCGTTGGGTTCGTCTATTACGACGAATAATAGTATAGTTTTCTTCTTCGGAGCAATGATGTAAAGATGATGAAACTGTGAAGAATCTGAAACAAGATTGAGTTACACCATTTTTGAGGGATTTTGGTTCAAATTTGCAGCTAAGTTTGCAGAGTTTACTCATTTGTTTGAGCTGAAAATTCAAAGTTGATGCATATTTATATGGAATTATTGTTTAAAAGCGTTTTGAAGTACAAAATATTTCGTATTAGCGAATTTAGTGAAATATTAAAAAGATAAAACTTCAAAAGAACATTTATCTAAAGTTATGCAAATTTAAAGTTTAGGTTTGGTAAGCACAACTTCAAACGTGTTCGTAGTTGATTCTGAAACGGTTAATTTAGGTTCGAAATATTAATCAAGTGTTACATATAATTAACTTAAAAAGGATATTATTTGAAGTTCGAACTTATGCTAATTTGAAGTTAGGTTTTCGCAACCATAAGTTCAAACATGTATTGCTCGAAACTCTTTGGAACTTTACAGTCGAGTTTGAAGTTGATTTTGAAACGGTTAAATTAGGTTCGACAAATGTTAGTCAAGTGTTATAATTTAACTTTAAAAAGATATGTATCTAAAGTTCGAACTTATGCGAATTTGAAGTCGGGCTTTGGCAAGCTTAACTTCAAACTTGTGTTGGTTAAATTTTTTTGGAACTTTAAAGTCGAATCTGAAGTTGATTCTGAAACAGTTAAACTAAATTTCGAAATATTAATCAAGGGTTATAGTAAGCTTAAAAAGATATTTATTTGAAGTTTGAATTTAGACTTTTCTGATAAATTGAGAATCCCAATATTTGCAAGTAAATAAAGTAGCTATAAAATGATTAAATAATAAATAAAATCAAATAAAATGAGAAGTAGATTGAAGGTAACGATCAAATCATTCGTTAAACAATATTAAACTAAAAGACCGAACGCATAAACAGATCCCTAAACTTGTTGGGGTTTTCCCCTCAGGTATCTCAACTATGTCATTTTCCTATTGAATCATTGAACTATTCATAATTTGTTCCTTTTTAAACACTGTTGATTGATTTTGATCGACTTTTCTATTGTAAATGTCTTCAATTATGTTCGTATTGTAATTATTTTGATCGAAGGAATGAAGACAAATTGTGTGTTAGTCTCATTTGTTTTCTAATGTGTTCAAATGACTTGAAGAAAAACACAATTATTCTCGAACATTTTCATAATCAATTGAATTAATGAGTTATGAAACAACATACGTATGCTCTCTATCAATACCTTCACAAAATCTGATTGCACATCAATCAACTGTGTTTAAATAGAACAAATTATTGATGGTTCAATGATTTAATAGGAAAATAGCATAGTTGAGATACAAAAGGGGAAAATACCAACAAGTTTAAGAATCTGTTTATGTATTTGGCCAAACTAAAAACACAATACAATACACAATACATAACAAGCATACAAATAAGTTGTAAAAGCATTTACAAAAATTTTCAAATCGTGTTATTTTCATGATTAAAATGAGTAATCTATAAATTACATGAAAATAATTATAATATGTATCATTGTTTTAAACCAAAATAACTTTATCATTATTCTAAAACGCTCTAAGATGTATTTGCATGATTCATCTCTGCGGATAATTCTCCTAACAACTTTTTTCAATTTTAAAAGGTTTGAATCAAAAAATCTAATTAAAAATAGAATAAATTTAAATATTCTATCACGATTTTAATTGGTAATAATTACTCTATAATTAGTTAAATGGTGTAACAATTCAACCATAGAGTAGTTAAATTGAAAGTTTTGAATTTTTTAACAATTTATTGCATGATTGATGTTGACATCAAAACCAAGTCTTCAAAATCATACTAAGTTTTTCTTATTGAAATCAAAATAAAATGTGTAACGACTTTCACATTTTCACGTATTTCATTTAAAAACTTAAGTTATAATCGAAAATATATTTTTATTTACTTTTAATTACATATATATTTGCGGACTTAGTTATGTCTTTTAAAATGAATCTCGTCAACCAAGTAAAACCAATTGTATTATAACAAGATATCAAAGATATCATATTCGAGTTCTACATGTTGAGTCACCGAACTTTATTTTAAATATATCAATCCATTTCGAGCTCTTGAAATTATAATAAATTCGACAGGAGATCACGAAATCTTGGTGATCTTCTTTATGTAATGAATGAGAAGTCCTCTTTAAAATCATTAATTACATACTTCAGGATTACATAGTACAAAAATTGAGGACTAACCTATTCAGTGACTTTGGCACCGGACATTCCCAAAATAGAGACTATCAGATAAATTTAATATAACCTCGAGAATTTAAATTAGTCAAACATAAAGTAGGGGACGGAAATAAAAGAGAAAAAGAATAATAGAATTTAATTTATTCATAAAAAATAGGTGATATATGAGTGGATAAAGTTGAATAATTTTCTAGCTAGAAAAAGAAAGACGTTACTCACATGAATCAAAACGTTGAAGAAAATGATGGCCTAACCGTTGACTTCTTAAACCCAACACCCCTAACATGAAATGAACTACTTGTTAGAAAGCAATATATAAATCTCCGATATCCTTAATCAGAAATCTCGAAATACGACTTTTGAAAATAAAATTGTCTTATTGGAAGGTTACATATGGGTTCAATCGAACTCATATGCTTTAATCGAAATTCTAAATGTATATTTAGAAATTCATTAAATATACAATAAAAATTAAATTCAGAATTTTGATGACGCTATCATTATAATTCATTAACCCCTTATATTTGAATTCCATCACCAACTCTGGTGGTAGGGAGCTATAACTAGTGAAGGATGATTACTTTGACATTTGAAAAATCTTATTATTACGTAAGTTAAATACTACTTTTTGTCTATACATATTAAATCTCGAACATTTTTAGCTAAAACTTCTGACTCAACTAGTGGTTACACATCTCTAACGTAAACTCAAATTAGTTAAATATAAAAATAAGTATTGAATATCGAGTATGAAACTATAACTTTTTGAAAAAGAAAAACACCGTATATATTCACAAGAAACCTCTTCAAATACATTACTTTTTTGCTTTATATATATATATATATATATATATATATATATATATATATATATATATATATATCTTTTATTATTGATATAATTTTTAAAAGCTTATTATAGGTTGAAGTCCAAATATACCCTCCCCAATCAAACTTCCCTTTTATTATCACAAAGAAATATGTAAATAGTTGACTTTCAAACTTTTTAAAACCATTTCTTTTTGTTCTAATAACATCATGGCCAAAACCAAAACCAAAACCAAAACCAAAACAACAAACATAACAACACCTTCAAGAACATCATGAATGCCACAGCCTCCGCCCCGGATCCGAATTCCTCCGATGACGGGTTCCTGGGGTCACAAAACCTTGGTGGATTCGCGTATGGTATTGGAGTCTCTGCAGGGATATTGTTATTGATAACAACGATAACCCTAATGTCCTATTTTTGTACGAGGCATCAAACAACGGTGGAGCCACCACAAAGGAGACATAGGAATAATAATAACAACAACAACGAGGTGGTTGTGGTCGTGGATGTGGATGTGGACGTAGGGGTTGATGAGGAAACCCTATCGAGTTTTCCAAAGTTGTTGTATTCGGATGCTTATAAGAATATTCAAAAGGATTCAACCGCGAGTTCTTGTTGTTCAATATGTTTAGGTGATTACAAGAATAGTGACATGTTAAGACAATTGCCTGATTGTGGCCATTTGTTTCATTTGAAGTGTGTTGATCCATGGTTAAGGTTACATCCAACTTGTCCTATTTGTAGAACTTCTCCATTGCCATCACCACTATCTACTCCTCTAGTTGAAGTTGTTCCTTTGGCAACTAGACCTATTGGATAAAGTGCTATTCTTAGGGTTTACAATCCGCTTCTGGGCTCGATTAATCTGGATTTGAGGTAAAAATGCGCTTACTAACCACTTTTTGACCTTGTTTTCGAAAAATAGTCAATGTCATGGGGTTTCAAGTTCACATGTGAAACTTTAGGAAAATTTGACTATTTCAAGGTCTTGTATTCACTTTTGGGCTCGATTAGTCTGGATTTGAGGTGAAATAGCATTTGTTTGTCGCTATTCGGCCTTGCTTTTGAAAAATAGTTAGTGTCACGTGGTTTCAAGTTCACGAGTGAAACTTTAGGACATTATTATCGAGTTTCACTTGTAGAATTTGAAATTTTATAACTATTTTTTAATTACAAGGACTGAAAAGTAGCTATGTTGTGGATTTTATCCGGATTTGAGCTGAAAAGTCCCGAGGATAAAAGTGTTCTCTATCAAAAGCGATTACCATTCTTAGGACTCAACGCGAAACTTTTGATTTTTTTTTTGCGTTATATCGTAGATTAATTATTTTCTTTCTTCTTCTAAATTTATACTATATACAATGTATCATAATAATATAATATGTCATGAAAGAAAAAGTTTCTTCTATTGTTAATTTTTTGTTTGAATTCTATTTGATGTAATATAATTTTGAGGCTATATAAGCAAGCAGAATTATTTTATTTTTCTTTAACATATTGAAAGACAAAAAGAAATTATGTTAATCGAGAGGAGAGTGTTAAGTATCCCTCGATCTCGTGCTTTAACGTGATTGTCATTTTATTTATATGAATATTTCCTTGAGATTCTGAAGTTTTATCCAAGAATTCAAATTGTAACGTTCTAATATTACAATTTAAAAAAACTATATTGTAAAAAATAAAATAACAAAAAACGAGTATTTAAATGTCGCTCACGTTAATATTATTCTATATCTCATTGTAAAATTCTGACTCTGTCACTCCTAAATCTATAAACTTAACCATTCCTTTGGAGTACCGTTATTCATTTATTTAAGGTACGTTTTTATAGAAATTAAATTTTAGATTTTTATTATTCCCTATATTGAAAGGGAGAAGGAGAAAAAAACAAGTATTTATATTCCATATTATAATTGGAAATGAAAAATAATAGCATTTATTTATTTTTTTTGCATTAATTTTAGCTACAAATTTAGCATTAATTGTAACTTGCATACTTTTTTTAAAAAACTTTTTTTTCCCTGATACTTATATTAAGTTTACTTATTTAAATATCAAAAAAAAATTTAATTATCTTTTGGAAAAAATTAAATATAGTTCATATGGGATATATTTGACCCTCCTCACACGTTTTTTTCTGACTTTTTTTTTAACGATTAATTTAAAGTTTATTATTTTAATGGTCATAATTATTTATGTTCGATTAATTTTTTACAAAATTTACTATAGATGCCCCAAGTTTTTTTTTTTTACAAATGTAAAATTAAATTACTATAGCCACGAAAAAAATTGGTTATAAAACTTTCTGTTTATACTAAAAAATGAAACGAAAAAAGAGAGTAAGAAACTCAAATATTGATAATCGAAAAGTCAAATATTAATTTATATATGAAAAAGGAATATACTTTTGATAGAAGCATCATATATGCACATACATGATGTCATTCTAAATTTAAAATTAAATAAATTAATTTAAAATGAATTATTACAGTTATGTTAGATGAAGGGTATATATGAGCTTCTTTTGTAACGATAAGAGTGTATGTCAGCCATTTGAATAACAGTGAAGATACATATGAACCACTTTTATAACGAGAAATATATTAACTATAAATTACAAAATTGAAAGGTATATTTGAACTTTTTTCCCTTTAATAATTTGTATATATATTAGATACCAAAAATATAGCACATATATATTTCAATTAAGAGATATGATTTAATTATTTTTATTTTAAATATAACGCTAAACTTTTAACATATAACATGAACTTTTTAATCAAAATTTGATAATATATTTAAGTGTTTTTTCCATATGTTTTATCACAATGACGCATATGTTTTATGATAATGACTCATGAAATTTCAATATGATATCGGTGTGATTTATTGATTTTTCAATTTTTAAATCATTAAATTAATAAGATATTTTTTTAATCAATTTTCAATTTATCGATTTTTGATAATTAATGGTTCGATTTTCAATTCACGCTATAAAAAAATGCTTATAAAATAAATATATTATTTTTCACTCATTTCCTAATTTGGCGCGATAGAGGAAACAAGCAAATCAATTGTAAATGCTTTGATATTGTGAAACAAGAAAGATAATATTTAATTATGCAAATTTTAATGTTGAATATTGATATAATGTCTAGTTATGTTAAATTATTAATATTTAATACTTATAAAAGATAAAGTAGTAAAGTACTATTGTTTTAATGGGTTATCAGCTTATCCAATTCTAAAAATTAAAATCGAACTAAAACACAATAAATTGTTCTTTGTCGGCTCTTCGCCACTTTAGGTTGTAGTACGTCCAAGGATTTTTTTAAAATTATAAACCATTAAAAATCCGTTAACCCAATAATATTTTTTTGGTTCAATTTATTGGTCTGTTTGACTCTTTTTTTACAGTCAAGTGACTTCAACTCCTTTTGCCAAAAAACATCGTTGATAAATTTTAAAAAAATATATATTAACGTAAACTCAATAATTCTAAACCTTACAATAATAAAACAATATGTTATTGTTAAGTTAGTAATACACCCAACTAAGAAAAGAATTTTTTGTTTTTTTTCTCATATTTTGTTGTATATCATTGAATTACATATACACGTTGCTCACCAAACAGTCCTCTATGTCTGCTTCCTAATTAGCAGTCCAAATATCACATAATCCAATAAAATTTTGTTCGTATTCGATATTTATATCAAATCATAATATTTTATTATTAACGAGAATTATTTGATTAGCAAATTGAAATAAAATGTAACAAAATAAACAAATATTTATATTTGACTTCATATGATATATTTTGATATTGATTTATTTTTATTATTATGTCAGTTGAATTATAAAATAATTATTTAAACACCTTTAAAATATATGTTTCACATCAAATGTCATGTAATCATGAGACGTAATAAAAATAATTTGAGGTGCTTAGTTGTTAGTTAAATTAAATTTGAATATATGTATATGTATCATGTCACGTCTATTTTATTTTATTTTTATATGAAATGATGATTTAATTATTTTAATATGACCGGTAAGATAAAATAATATCAAAATTCATCAACTTGTTAAATTAAACATTATGATTTTTCCTATGACTTTAATTCGAAGATATTCTCTTGAAATAATTAGCCTTAATATTTAAGAACATCAATTTTGAGTCACATTTTAATAAAATTATATCGAAAATAAAAGACTATTTAACCTAACAAATAAAACAAATATGTTATTATAAAGTTGGTAATACACCTATTTAATAAAATAATATTTATTTTCCCTATTTTTCTTTGGGTGTTTTTGATATACACACGTTGCTCACCAAACAGTCCTTTCTTCCTTAGCACCCCAGTAATAATTTGTCCGTATTCGATATTTATATTAAATCGTAAAATATATTATCAAAGAGAAAAGGATAAACATATTTGAAATTATCGTAAATGGTATATAAATATTTTTCATTATACTTTTGGAACATTTATGTGTCTGTCGTTCAAAAGCTAAGAGATATAACTCTTTATACTAACGGACATATACACATATCATAATCTTATCCACCTACCTGACACTTATTAGATACCAGATTGGCGAGTAAGATTGTATCACGTGTCCCTATTTAGTTTTCGGTTAGAGTGAAAGACTATGCTCTATATTTTGAATGACAGAGACACCAACGTCCCAAAAACACGACGAATGGTGTCTGTATACCATTTATAATAGTTTAGAGATATTATTTTTTTAAAACGATTGTTGATTGACACGATGAGATAAACAACGACATATTGATATAGAGTAACTAAATTTGACTTTAATTGATAAATAATCATATTAATTTTAAATATGCGTATCTGAATATCTTAATTCATTTTTATTATGTCAAAATAGTACTCCAACTTATCTAAAAGACTTCAAAATTTATGTATTGCATCAAATATCGAGTGTTCTTAAAAATAGCGAAGACGAATTAATTTGTTTAGTCATCAATTGAAGTCATAAATATTTGTTTATTATTATGCCAAAGAGTTTTTATCGCTCTTTTAAAAAATGAAATATCGATTTTTGAATATAAATAGTGGATAAAATAATTTTAAAATCACTTAACAAGTTAAATTAAACATGAAATAAAATTCAAGATTCTTACTCTTATTCCACATACTAAACGATTTCTACTTAACATATATGGAAATACTTATTTATTTACTTTTACTTGTATATTTTAAATTTAACACGTTTTTTAATAAATATAAATATTTAATCATAATATTCATATTAATTGACCTATAATATTAATAGATAAGAATCAAATTCCTACTAATAAGGCAAAAATTCATATAAATCCTCTCTACTAATATACTACGACTCTTTTTTCTTAATATATTGAAAACGATTAAAATCTACTTTTTAAATAATAAACATATAAAACGAAGATAATATTATATATTTCAATAAATTTATTGATTTGATATAAATATCGAGCCCCGTAATATTTTATAATGATAATAATTGGAGGTCTAGTAAATACTAGTACTAATAAGACTTGTGTTTTTTTTCTAATTGTTTTCTTCATTATCTCTTCCATTTTTGTACTTTGCTTCAATCAATGGCAATGGCAGCTATGAAACTCTTCATCACTCTTCTCTTCTTACTGTGTCTTGTCTCTTCACTCACTGCAGCTAAATCCACCGATTTCGATTATTGCAGTAAGTCTTTTTTTTTTTTTTTTTACTTTATAGTATGCGATGCAATTTTTTTTTTTGATTTTTTGGGGATTTTAATGCAGATTTTGTTGGATTGTTTGTTGAATCTGTTTGGTAGATACCCATTTGGGTTTTTTGAATTTTAGTGATTTTTTTCGAGTATTGCAGTGAGTTTTTTTTTGTTTGACTTTACAGTATGCGAACTGAAATTTGCTTATTTTTGGGGTTTTGATGCTGATTTTGTTGGATCCCTTTTGTTTGATTATCTGTTTGGTAGATATCCATTATGGGGTTCTGAATTTTAGTGATTTTTTCGAGTATTGCAGTGAATATTTCTTTGTTTGACTTTACAGTATGCAAACTGAAAATTTTTGTGTACTTTTGGGGATTTGATGGATCCTTTTGTTTGATTATCTGTTCAGTCGATACCCATTTTGAGTGTTTGAATGTTAGTGATTTTCCCCTCCTTTTTCTGTACTTTTAGTATTTTGTGTTCACTGATTTTTTGGTGATTTGTTGTGTTTGTTTCTGTTTCAGCTGTGGTGTTTTTATGATATTGTGCTTGTATCGTCTCGAAGTTTATCTCCTTTGCTAAAGTTGGAAGCTTGCACAAATTTAGTTTGTTTTTAAGAGTTAAATGGTTAAAAACACGTATGAACTATCACGTTATCGCCAGTTTTAGTCCCTGACTGTGAGTTGTTTTCTTTTTTATACCTAAACTATCACCCCTCGAAGCGAAGCTGATACGGTCAATATTATCAGTTGTTTCCTTTTTGTGCCTAGCTATCACCTGCTACTCAACTAGGTGTGTTTTGTTACATACATGGTTGTAGTTCAAGTAGAATAAGGGAACAATTGACAATTGAGATGTAGAACTCATGAAAAAGTTATATTCAGTGTGTTTTTGACCGTTATCTCTTTTTTGGTTGTTTTTTGTTGATTGTTTATTGAATCTGTTTGGTAAATATCGATTTTGGGTATTTTCTTTTAGTATTTTGTGTTATCTGACTTTTGGTGATTTTTTGTGTTTGTTATTGTTGCAGTTGATGATTTTTCTCTGATATTGTTCTTGTACCGTGTTGATATTATCTCCTTTGCTGATGTTGGAAGCTTGTACAAGTTTAGTTTGCCATAAATTCATTCAGTTTTTTGAAAATAAAATTTGTTAGATTTTTACATAATATACATGATAAGCTATTAGTTGTACTTCCTGAAGAAAATGCTATAAGTGGTAGTGATTTTTTTCTACTTCTAAATGATCACAAAAATCATTCTGTACTATAAGAGTGGTACTTTTTTCAAAAAATCATTTTTTTACTCAATACTCTTGGGAGGAGTATAGAATTAGTTTTGATATTTAAAAATGGAATCTTTGAGCATTATAGCGTTTCTTCGACCATTATTTCTCTCGGTATTGATTAAACAAAATTTCTTTGGGGAACATTGAGGGAAGTTTATTATAGATAAATCTGATGATATGCCCTTTTTTTTGCATTTGCAGATAAAAAGGCCAACTATGATGTTAAGGTCAGTCAAATAGATATAACACCTTATCCTATTAAGGGAGGTAGAACAACAACATTCAGTATTACTGCAGAGACAGGTAATGAGTTACATGCATATCTCTTCCTTTTCTTTCCCATTTATCATATTCATGTAAACACAATAAGTTGATTTTAGTGAACTTTGATGACTGAGTACTTAATTTGATAAACTAGTTCATTTGCTTCTAGATAATATGCCGGTTTTATTGATTAATTTCATATAATTTGTTAAATGATTGGAATGTCTTGCTTACAATTGGGCGTTTGTGCTTGTGTGGAATTGAGAGGTGTCATACCTAGCTTGGTTGAGATTATTGTATTTTATATACTTAAAATTGGAGAAGGCAATAAAAGTAGGGAACACAATTTCATGATATTGCTGGAGAAGAACTTACGCGGAGTACACTTGTCTATAGCACTCAACATGTTATTTTCCCTCTTACCGAACATAGGTCTTGAAATTGATTTGAGAGGAAATCCCTTCCTCGTGCTCCCTTTATCAAGTCACCGTAGAGCTAAAGACATCTCCAGCGAGGTTGTGGGGAATTCATAATCAAAGCTCCTTCGAGCAAAGAACTCACTAGTTTATGAGCAAGGATGAAAAATTGTGAATGTGATTGAGATAATTCTTTTGAAACTTTTTGCATAATGGTAAATAGTCTTGAAGGAAGTTATTTTTGGATTTTGACGATTATACACCGGATGACTAATAGGTTGTTTGGTCAATCTTTTGGGAAGCTGAAAGTGTTTCTTTTTTAGTTCTTATTTTAGAGTGTTATGGTGTTTGTCCAAGCTTTTAGGGGAAAAAAGGCTTTTGCTAAACCCAAATTGATGCTCTAATATTGACTAAATGCTTTTAAATTAATTATAGGCATACACAAATCCAACAGTACTTCTCCAAAATAAGCACTTATGACAATAAGCACTTCCCAAAATAAGCAGTCTTTTGAAGCTTGATTAAACAGGCTATAACTTGAGAATTTCCAAAAATTAAACACTGTACGAGAAAGATAATGCAGTTTTGGATTTAATCCTAGTTTTCTGTGAAGAATGAGAGGAAAAGAACACAGTCCTTCCAATTAGCCAATATACTGGGGTTTGATTGGATTTTCTAGGCAGCAGAAGTGTTCTCCGAATGTAATCAGTGTTAAGGGAGTTGCATGTAAAAGAAACTTCAGTAGGTGCAGAAAAAACAAAAAAAGGGAAAGCAAAGGTGGAGAGGCTTGGATGGAGTTTCTATTGATCCAGTCAATCAACAGCATGATGACACATCTTCTATAACCCAAGGGGAAGCTGATCATACCACAGTAAATCTGATTTTCATTAGTTTTATTAGCTTACCAAGCTTCAGAATGCAACTCCCTGTTGCTGTTACATTACAACTTTATCAATCTAGGTGTTTGTTTCTCAACTTTCTTAGGAGTTCTCTTACTTACATTTTTAATTTGCTGACTGAGAAGAATCAGTGATTGCAGTTTGTTAAGGATTCAGCTTTTTTAAGTGTCTTTTTCTTGTAAGCAGTTTTACCGCCTCAACAAGTATTCTGTTAATTTGAAGATTTCCTTTTTCTAAAGTTAAACATTTTGGTTTGTATGTCTTTGCCTTTTATGGTTTTCCTAATCAGCCAGATTAATAGATTTATCCTTTTCGCTCTATCAAAGTAAAACTTAGAAGTTTAACCCATCTTTGGATGTATCCATCATAAATCCAACTCCTAAGAGTCTTAAGACAGTTAAGCTTGTGCTTATAAAGACCAAGTACAAGGCAACGGCATGTTTGTTTCTTGGTTGGATCTCCACACCCACGCATAGTATTGCCAGATTCTATTTTTATCTTGAGCAAGTAGTAAAACTCCCATTGTTGTGATGAGAACTGATCACATATATATGTTATCGATCTGTTGTTCGGTGGGAAATTTTGTCTAGCCTATGGTTTGTTCATCATATCTAAGGATCTTGCTTGAGACATGGGTACCACCAACCATTTATGAACTTTTGAATTTGTGTGCATGGATGTAAACACTATCAATAGCTGCATTGGGTTCATTTTTTTATTTTCTTGGAGTAAGTGGCTCTGCAATTCCTTTAGAAGTAGCTTTCGTTTTCTTATAACCAATGGACCCCGACATAGTATACTAATTTTTCTGTGATCTTTTTGGACAGGAAAAGGGAAGTTTAAAAATATGGTAGAGAAGTATTTGTTGACTAGAAGTATTAATTGTCCTTGCAGGTAGGAATCTCACTGGAGGAAAGCTGGAGATTGATGTCAAGTATTTCTTCTTAAATGTCCACCATGAGGACATTGACCTTTGTAAAGAGACATCTTGCCCAGCGTCCGGTGATTTCGTCATTTCCCACTCACAAGAGTTGCCTGGATTTACCCCACCTGTGAGCCAACTTTCTGATTCTATTTTTATCTATCCTCGTCATAATCCTTCGCTAATTTCATTCTATATAAAAAATTTAAAACAACATATTCATTATCCATTTCTTCAACTGCTTAGTTCTTACAAGTCTTTAGACCCTAATCCTCTGTGCTGTGCCTCTTTGGAAAGGGGTGGGGTCTAGTTCTGGGATGATGTAAAGCTATGGGGCCTTGGGGCTTTGGTGTTGTGGAAATAGTGCAGGAGATGATGTGAGTTAGGTCCACGGCATAGTTTTGGACCTTGCGACGAACAAAATCTTAGTATTTAATGGTAGAAGGGCAGGGTGGGCAATTTTTTTAATAACCTTGGTGTCGGAGCCAACTTTTATGCACCTCAATTAATCCCGTGGGATACCAGCCACCTGCCACACCCACCAGGGGGTCATTACTCCACCAAAAGTTAAGAATCGTGCGCTATGGCCCTCGGGGAGTAAAGTTATCTCAAATGAATAAAAAAAAACTAGTTTGAGGAATACAGGGAATACAGCCTTTAGATTTGTTGTCTTTTTACTTGCTATTTGTAGATTTTGTTGCCTTTTTGCTTCTGTTATTACCCTTCATCCTTTTCAGCAGGAAGCCTTCTAGAAATTGAACCAATACTTATTTTTGTTGATCCAATACATTGTATGAAGATGCCCTTTCCAATTGAATCTACTTCATATTTATTAATTGTTCAGATTCCGATTTATGTATCATGATTATTTGTCATCGTTTGGTGTTCTCGGTTTAAATTGGAAGAAAATCTTGCACTGCTGCCTTTAACCATACAACAACTACTACGCCTCAGTCTCGAACATCAAGCATACTGAAATGTCTTTATTTTTATTCAGGGATCATACACTCTGACAATGAAGATGGTGGATGAAAAGAACAAGCAACTGTCATGCATAACTTTTAGCTTCAGCATCAGTTTGTTCGACGAATCCGAGGCGTTATCGGCATCCATCTAGCTTGGCAGTCCAAGAACCTTGTGACAAACAATGGTTCTCCAGAACTGTTTCTGCTTAATGTGTAGTAGTACTTGTATTTTGTGGTAGTACTGTGTGTTTATGTGGCTTTTTCTTGTACCTCTTAATACAGTGATACTTGTTCTGGTTTTTAATCAGATATATTATCAAGTGAACTGTGTTTCTTTGTCCCTATGTGATACTGCCTCAAGGAGGTATTGTATGTTGCATTATTAAGACCACTTAGTAATAATTATAATTTTTAATGCAAAAATAAAACTAACAAAATATTGGAAAAATTACATAAATTGATATATTTTAATAAATAATTACTGATTTTAGTAACATTTTTTATTTATTACTATTTATAGCAATACTATGTTAAATCTGTCATATGTATTAAAAGTGAATTATGTATGCTGTATATAAGAATTATAATTGTTTTTAGAATATATTATGTTTGTTTGATAAAAAAATTGACACACTATATTATAAGTGAATCAAAATGTGTGATAATATTATACATAAATAAAAAATTGTTCTTTGTAATATGATTTAAACTTGTATTATAAATGAATTAAAAGTGATCAAGTGAAAAAGAAATATTATTGCTATAAATGGTAAATATTTTGTTATTATAATATATTTACGTAAATTTCTCAAAAATATTTATAGCTAAAACACGAAAAAATAAGAAGACACGCACAATGTGTTAGAGTTCGAAACTTATACAAGCAACGGTAAAATACAGAATTATTTTTTATGAGTTCTGATCAACGAGGGAGTCAGAACTTTATAAAGGAGCTCAATATCTATTAAAGGAGCTCAATATTCTTTGCATACACCAAACTAAAAACCAAAACAATCCTTTTCATTCACTTTAAATACATTTTCATACTTATTTTTTATTCAATTTCAAAAATATAAAATAAAAATGTGTCAAGTTCAAGTGCATTGGTAATTCTAATATATTAATTAAAGTTAGGTATATTCTTAATGATGGGAATATTTCAGAGAAAGTTCTCAACTTTGTATTGATTATTGCTTCACTTTAGGAAATCAATAAAAAAAAAATCACTAATTTTGCAAGTTTGTTGTCAAATAGAAAAAAGAAATCGAGTCAGAATTTGAAGTTTATAAATTTTAAATATTTGATAAACGTTATAATTTACGAAGAAAAAAGTTATTGAGTTTTCGTCAGTAATATTTCACGTTTTTTTAAATTATTGATTGCAAAGTGCAAATCTTTTAAAAGTGATTTTGTGTGGGGGGGGTGGGGTAGGGTGGGTGTGGGGGGGTGGGTTTATCATTTAAAATTTGAACATTGAAGAAAGAATCTCTTCATGTGCACGAGGAACTAACTTGGAAGAAAGGATCTCAACTTTACAGCTAACAAAAGTAACATGGAACATCATATCACATGAGCACCGATGCGATACACAAAATATCTCACGTTCATATAAAAAGGATTCAAAGAAGAACGGGACCACAAGGGTATATGATGTCAAACAACTTATCCTGACACAAGTATCAATGACTCGAATAGTTGTAGGGTTCGAGGAAGGGTCGAAATCCGAAGAAATGTGAAAGGACTAGACTCCAATGATGACAAGATCCTAGGAAGGGTTGTTTTAACACAAGCAACGATAACTAATTCTACGACTCAAACTTGTAACCTATAGGTCACAAGATCCGAGGAAATGTTGAACCCCAAGACGGTGTGATATCCATAGGTTACACAAATACTACTGAGTTCGTACCTGTAACAACTTATCGTTGCTTCAAGATCTCCCCTTCTACTTACTATGCATCTTAAAAGAGAAAAAAGTTCTCCTTTTTAATACAACTTTTGAACATTCTATTCAACTTTCTTACCATATATGTAACAATCATCTTCCAAACAAGAGCTCTAATTAATGTATGCCAATTATGTAAACATTTATGCAATGATGGTACATAAAAAGAAGTTAGAAACCATCTATTATAAGTCCAAGACAGAAGGTTGATTTACAAACTTTTACTTACCTAAAAGGCTTAACACTATCTTTACTCTAATGCAACACAAAACATAACTAACGACAGAACGAAAAACTAGTTAGAAACTATCACACACTTCTTAGATTTACAGTTGAAAAAGACTCTTACGTCGAGATCTCAGACATTGCAACTGCAGGCGGTTCTTGTGCAGCTGTTGCTATCTCTATTGCCGGAGTAGTTATGAGTGGTTGTTGTTGTAAATGAGTGAAATGGAGTTCAATCTGAAGCCGCTGATGAATAGGGGTTGATGTTTTCAAACCCTTCTTGATATCTGCCTGCAGTTCCCTGATTGGTATGGCAGCTAAAAAACTCTTGATGTAGTCTTTGCATGACTCTTTGCCTTGACAGATAATTTCTCCTGCACTCTCAGCCTTGGATGGTTCATCTGATTTGTTCACTGCTTCACTCTCTAGAGAACCAGGTGTTGCATTTGTATGAGGACCATCGCTAAGTTTTGGCTCCGCTGTGGTAGAAATAGTTTGCTGATCCACAGCAGGTTTTTCTTCTGTTGAGTCTGTAGTGTCTGGCTGTTTATAGATGGTTGTATCCTTATCAAACTTCAGTATATAAGCTTGATTGCAGCCTTCATAGAGTCTTTCACCTAAGGTATCGATGATGTAGTAAGCTTCAGCTTCAACCTTCAGGACAAAGAAATGATCGTTCCAGCTGACGATATAGATTTGTGGTTCACCCATAGAAGTATACTGTAATCCAGCACGGCTAATTTCATCCCAGATATTGTCAAATGACATGGCACCATGCAAGAAATCAAATCCTCCCTCATCCATCCCATCAGGGTGGAAAAAACCGACAAAGGAATTCCCTGGCACGACAGTTATGGAGCGAATTTTGGCTTGAAGGACCGTCTCCAGATCAAAGTGTTTGTCAGGGAACCGTTCCCTGTATGTCTCATTTTCACAAAGTTTCCTCCATTCTAATGAACCTTCTCTAATTAAGCTATCAAACTGCGATTTAATTGGCATGAGACCGCGATTGTTCTGCAACCAATCAGCAACCACAGCCACAAGGGCTGTGCATGCACTTTCTCCAGCAGCTCGTTCACTGCGCTGGTCAATGGAAGCAAAGAACACCTGAGTTTGAAGCTTCATGTGTCCATCCCGACTTACTATCTCTTTCTGCTCCCAACAGCCAACAGCAAAATTGTCATCACCAAACTCAGCTACTGAAGATCGATTAGCAGTCGAGCCTTCCTCCACTTTGTGTACCTGCTAGACAATATCAAATGTACATGTAAAAACTAATGGAGTGGCCTCAAAAGATAGTGTCAAGCACCAATATGGACTCATTAGATGTATAAGGTAAGAAAATTACTGCCTAAGCAATACGTTCTAAATTCTAACTACTCTCATTTGATTCAACATAATCGAGAAATGGAAACGTGGTTTGCTAAAGTAAACTCTACATATAATAACAATGCAAAGATGTTTTATCCACATTGCTAAGTAGTATGGGCAACAAGTTTAAAGCATAATCCTAATCCAAATTTTGGTTTTTGGATAGCCAGTACAGACAAAATTACAAGTAGAACGTCTGATTGAAGAGAGGCTATAGATCTTACCCCAAATGAAAGAGCTCCATCAGAACTGAGCTGTCGACGATCGAAGTCAATATCATCTCCACCTTCTTCTCCATTATCCTTCTTCAACAACGGTTCCCCCTTCGATTTAGGAGATCTAAAGCTCAGCTTCCTCTTCTTCCAAGGAAGGATACTGCGCTTTGAGTTCTGCAAAACTACAAGATCAGAAGCACAAGTGACCTGGTCATCCATTTGTGAGCAGCCCACATCTGATCTACGGTTGCTAAAGTAAACCCAATCCTCACCCTCACCGTTGACCCTTGTACTAGACTGAAAAGAAACTCCTGCACAATTCGCATAAGCCAATGGACCATAACTAAATGACTTCCTAACAGTAGGATCCTCCTTTGCCTCATCTGACTCTCCTTCTTCATACTCATCATTGGAATCAGAATCAAAAGGATATGCATATTCCCCCTCTTCGCTCCTCGCTGAGCTTCTTTCTTCACTACCCTCTTCTTCTCGACAAGCTTTCTTTGCTCTCCTAGTTGATACATACTCCGTAAATATTTTAACCTTTCTGAGGCCAGCTTTGAGCGCAGAAAGCTCATCCTTTTCAACTGTTGGAGTTTCTACAGACCGTGCTGGAGACTGAACAGGAGCTAGTGGCCTTTGAACCAACTCTGTCGACTCTTGGGTAGCTCTTAGTTCGAACAAGCTAAGCGATATCTGCATGACATGTCGAGATGAAGTCAAGTAAAAACGATAACAAGGGGAAATAGGTCTTTGAGAAGGATAGCAGTACAAATAACATGTTATGGTAAGAAATTAACTCATGAAATAAAAGGTGCATACACAAAGTGTGGGCCGAGTCTCGGAAGCACCCCCTGGAACTACCAGAGGAATATTCAGTTTAAATTCTCTCTCCTCTATCTTGGCAGCAAATTCGGCGACATTTAAGATAGCTGTACCAACAATAGGTGCCTTATTCTTCGCATTCATACCCTGGAGCAGAAAAAGAATCAAGAGATGGTTAAGAAATATCAGCTATAAGAATCTAAATAGACAAAATAGCATCTACATCTTTAATGAGAAACTATACCATTGAATCAAATAATATAATTGAAGAACTAGATAAGGAAGGAGAATCTTAAACGAAACTGAACTCCAAAAAAAACTTAAGCAAACATTAGAACTGGCGGAAACCATAAATCAGTTCACAGATATAGAAACTGAGATGCTTGTGTAGATTTGAAAAAAATATATTCTGGAAGATAACGTAGCTGATATTGGACATTAAATTTTTCAAGAATTTTCAACGGGCTATCTTCTCCCTATTTAATAGTATTAGTTAGTATTTGCATAGTAGCTTATTCTTTAGTTTTTAATATTACTGGTTGCTTCTTTTGCTTAGTTCATCTTCATATTCTGTGTTCATTATTTTCTTTTTCAATACTGCTTTGATTTCACTTCTTTTGAATCAAGTGTCTGTCATAAACAGTCTCTACCGCACAAAGGTTAGGGTAAGGTCTCTACTTACATCCTACCCTCCCTAGACCCCACTTGTGGAATTAGACTAGCTTTGTTGTTATTGTTGTTGATGTTCCCATGTGTTACCAAGTTACGGGGATCATGACTGTTATGCAATGCGGATTCAGAGGACTAAGTTTTATAAAGTTGGCTATGATGTAATGTGTAAGAACCGGAGCACCGCCCTTTTAATCTAATAAGCCATATTGGATGCATGTACTTAACAACATCCAATGTTTAGTATCTGTACTGGTGACATAGTTTCATTTATAAGTAGCAGACGATCCAGAAGAAACAAATACTAGTTTCATTTAATGGATTATTGTTTAAGCCCACAAGTATGTTCAAGATCTAGGAGATGTCAATGACAAAACGAACCGCATTACAAACAAAAACGGTTCTTCAGAATTTCTTGAACCACTAAAGAAGAGACAAGCCATCTATTATAGACTACACAGATAGAAAGAATTACATTTCGTTTCCAGCCTTCCGACATAAATTTACTATCACATTTAAAGGGAGGCACTAGAGAATCCAAGCAAACAAAATTTACTATCTACAACATCCATACAGTAAGAAAGTAATCAAAATAGGCAGGTATTAGCACTGAAACAAGGCAAACGACAGATGCAAGACGACAAAAGCTCCACCAGCAAATCATTAAGATAAGCAAGAGGAGGAGGAACTTTTAGCTTACGTAATGGATGCAACGCGACAAATATGAATCTCGTAGCACTAACTACCTAAGTGGAAACAGCAGCATAAATCTCAAAGTGCACTCACTGGCTTCATAGCGACAAAATTCTATGAAGGATGTTCCTTCACTTACCGACTTCCATCATCTTAGGCCATGTAAGCATAACTACCAGAATCATTCTTTATGACAGCAAACAAACACAATAACCACTCGACTTGGTTCAAACTTCAAAGTCATAAAAAAACAAGATGTTTCCCTAGAAATTATCAGAAACCAGATGGTAGAGCCTTCAAAATAGATTTTGAACAAAAAAAAAAAGGTAGCTTTAGGCATAGTTTTCTACAAACAATCACCACAAAAAAAATGATTTATTCTTTTCGAAAACTGGGAGTAGGGAAAGGATAAATGTGGCGGGATTACTGTAGGAAATCGAACCTTCACCAACAAGGTGAGAGTCGTAGCCAACCAACCGAGACATATAGTGACATCTTTTTCTACAATGTTATTAATCCATCTATAATCAAACCATATAAACATATCCATCCAACTACATCAAGAAAACTCATTTTCAATAGATCACATCACTTTCATCTACCCCTAAAAACAATTAAACATAATTCCAAACAATCCTAATCAAACCATAAAAGACATAAGGTCAAAGTTACTAATCCATAAAAGATCTAAGTAAATATAAGGCAAAAACATTAATATATGAATCTGAATAAAAAATTTCTAAAATCTAAAGAAGAAACTGAAGAATCTCACATTCAACACAGTGAAGGCAATCTCCCATGGATGAAACACATTGTCTTTATAACCAGACAAATTACATAAACTCTGAAATTCTTCATCCCATTCCACCAAAACGCCACCGTTTGGTCCATATTTCACCATTTCTTCTCTAGTACAGTTCCTCTTCACTGTCTTTCTAAAAGAACTCAAAGCTATTCTTGGTGGCCCTTTCCACCTGATCTCCACCGCAACACCACCGCTAGAAGCCACTTCACACACCAAATTCTCAACCTTTCCTACAAATATCTTAACCTCAAATTTCTTAGAAATGAGAGGTGGCCATGGACGCCATTTCATCATCTTCACCACCATTTCTCACACCAAAAATGCCAGAAAAATCAGATTTTTTCAACACCCTTTTTCAAGAAACGCTTTAAAATGCCATAAAAATCAGATTTTTTCAACACCCTTTTTCAAGAACCTTGGTTTTTGCGTTGGAATTGAAAGATCCGTGAGGACTACATAGATTTTTTTAGTTTTTAGGGAAATGGGGTTGGCTTAAAAGAGCAAAAATTGATTTTTTTTCAAATTTTCTCAAAGGATTTTCCAAGAAAACACAGCTAGAGAGAGAAGAATATACAAAATATGTGCTTTGTATATTTGTTTTTTGCATAAATATATTGAGAGAGAGAGCAAAAGCTAGGGGGAGGTTAAACCAAAGGTTATCAAGTGTGTGATGTATGTGTTTTTTGGGTTCTTGTGAAGAACTACTTCTTTCTTCGTTTTTATTCGATGTTCGATATTTGTATTAATATATTTATATTAATATAATATTTTTGTGATTTATAAAATTATATTGAGTACGTTGTTGTTATTTTTTTACTCATTTTATTTATTTATGTTTGTCATATTTTGTTTCACTAAAGTTAACTAACTAATTTTTGAAACTAAATAAATTTTAGATAGTCTCATATTAATTTTAATTAAAAAAAAAGTATATCTTAAAATAGGAATCAAAATTAATACAGTTTAATACTTACATTAGCTATAATTTTTAATAATCTTATTATGAGGGGAAAAAAACTTAAGATTTGATTATGAATAAGGATTTATTTATATCTTATTATAATCTTTCATGATTTTAGGAGAAATATTATAATTAGGAATGGAGAGAGAGTTATTTATTTATTTACCATCAGAATATTTAATGATTTTGTGAAAAATATTTATAATTATAAATATAAAATTACTTATTATTCGTCACAATCTTTAATATCTCTTTAGAAAAAATAATTTCAAATGAATGAAAAATAACTTATCAACCTTCATAAATTCACAATCTTTAATGACTTAGCGAAAATTGATTATATATAATTATACTTATTATTCGTCATAATCTTAAATAAGTTATTTTTATTAAAAATAGTTATACAAAAAAAACACTCTTGAAAATGAATGAAAAATTACTTATTATCCGTTACATTTTTCTTGATTTTTTATAGGAAACTTTGACTGTCTAGTTAAATTCTTATTACATTATCGTTCATCATAATTTTTGACGATCTTCTTCAAAAACACTATCGATTATGATGAAAGATTATATAACATATATCATTTCACATCATAATTTTTTACTGTCATCTTCAAAAAATTATACTATATATATATTTAAAAAAAAATATTTCGATTTCGTATCGGGACCCACCACCATAGATATACTTGTGGGGGTGGGTGGTTAGAATGGGTCGGTGAAAGTGTTTGATTGTGATTTTGCATATAAAACGGCGTGTGAACAAAGGAGTTGACTTGTATTGTAGTTTTCTTTATGATAAATCAAAACATTAGGTTAGTTGAAACCTTGGAAAATTATTAATATTTTGTCTCATATTATAACACAACTTTAATTAGAAACCACCAAAAAGATTGTATAGTAGTTGGTTGGATATTAACGTAATAATCTCTGCGGTTGGACGGTCGATATTCATATCAGTATTTTAAAATTTCGATTTTGATGATGGCATATTGAGTATCGAACTCTCAAAATTCATTAAGATACGATAAATCAAGTTTCGAAACGATAAAATTCGATTCAGTTCAATAATTTTATTTTGGGTGATTTACGTCTGGTGTTAATTATTTTTATGTTTTTAATCAGATTTTTTGAATTCGAAAAATTTTCAATTTTATAACTAACTTTTCTTTTTTGACGTATTCGTGTTGATATTTTAAAGATCGATTTTAATGTATTTTCAAAGATCGATTTCAGTAATTGGTAATTGAAAGTAGATATCGAAGATCAAACTTTCAAGATTCATTCAGATATGATAAATCAAACTTTGACACGTCAAATTTCGAGTCGATCTAATAATTATTTTTTTGGAGAGTTACATCGATCCTAATTGTCTTTATGTTCTTAATCATAAATTTTAAATTCGAATATATAAAATAGAGATGCTTTTGATATGGAATACTTTACTTTTACAATGAAAATTTTTCGATTTTATGATCAGCGAGTGTGAAACCGAGAAATAAAAGGAAAGAAGAGGATATAATGACATTTTTTTTTGGTAATAAAACTTACGTGAACACAAAGTATATTAAAATTGTTATAATCTATAATCTTTAGATTATTAGTGGTTTAAACACAATATTAGAAGTACTTAAAAGTTAAGTATACATAAAGAGAAAAATTAGAGTTTGCTTATTTAATGCATGTTACTTACATGCAAAGAGAATAACTATCTTAGGGTTGTGAAAATTAATTTATAATATAATTTTTTGGTGTTTTTTTTAGTAATAATTAATAGTTGTAGAGGAAAAAAATTAACTTGCATTTGAGTATTTAATTAGAAAATTTAAGCTTACAAGTATTACGTATATACAAAGAAATAATTATTATATGTTTGATATGGTGTGTTAATTCAACGTGTATTAATAATTAATTAACTATTATAAAAGAATAAATAATTAACTAACAATGTTTAAGAAAAATCAATTTAAGTTTACTTGTCAATAATTACTATTATAAGAAATACTATTTTTGATATGACTCGCAAATATCAATGCGTAATGTAGTTTTTTTTAATTATATTCAAAAATATATAATAGTAGTTATTAAAGGCGGATATAATATATATAAATTTAACTTAAATAGTAATAATTGAATAATAAATTTTGAACTATATAATTTCGAATTATTATATATAATAAAATTTCAAACTCGAATTCATAAAGTGTTATTAGGTTTCTAGACCATAGTATATATTATTATTATTATAATTATTATTATTATTATTATTATTGTTATTGTTATTATCATTATTATTATTTTATTTTCAATTTTCTTTAAAAAAATTAATCATTTTATTTTTGACATTTTTAAAAATAAATTGTAAAATTGACTAATTCAAAGAAGAACATGGTACGTAAACCACTTGCATGAAATAAGGAAATGCATGAAACACCCTTTTATCTTATTTTATTTATTTTTATTAATAAACTACTACTATATAATATGATATAATATAATAATTATTGGAATTAATTTAATACATAATCTTTTTCAATTTATCATGGAAATCCCACTCCGAGTTTAATAAGGACGCGGTTAAATGGTAAGTATTTTTTTCGTCTTTAATCAGATAGTTTTCGATTATATCATATGCTAAATAACTATAATCATTTTCATTCTTAATTGAATATTTCAAATTTGAATCCTATTGAAATTCTTCGACACGATCTGAATTCAGTCAGATCGTAGATAAATATTGCGAACATTTGATTCTTTAATTATGGAGATTTAAGATATGTTTTTTTAAAGCTCGACTAATTCAAACTCACACGTGTCAAAAAATATCATTTAAGAGGTAAAGATAAGTTGCTCAAATTTTAACAATGTTACTAAACACGATTTAGTTCTAAAATTTTAAACCTGAATTATTATTTTTTTAAATAAAAATGTATTTATCACTTTACAACAATCTTAAATAATGAATAGTAAAGTCGGAGATATAACAAAGATAATTTACAACATTATGCATGAGTAATTTCTAAGTTAAGTAACAAACAAGAGTACAACACTACAAAACATATATAATTATTATACTTACTAGTTACTACCTATATAATTGCAAAAAAAAAAAATTAACTCAAAATATTAAATAAATATGAGATTTATATCATCATTTATATATAAGCTAATCTGGTTTTATTAAATTACCTAAGTTATATTTTATATTCTAATTTTTATTTTATTTTATTGTAGTCAAAAACTTTGAAGCTAAACCATTGACTTTTTCATGTGTAACAATTCATGCACACGATATCCATTGATTTTGTTTTAAATTATGAGTGGAAATAAATATATATTAATCAAATAATTGTATAAAATTTGACTTCACAAACCTTACACTTTTCACACCTTTTAGAAAAAAAATAAAAATATTTCATGTGAGGCTAAATATATGGTCCGAGATCGAATTCTTAAAGTAACAGTAAAGTATTTTTCATGTTATCGATAAAGTACGAGTTTGATGATAGATTATTTATTTTTTAGTTTTTTGAATATGTTCTTTTTACGAATTTTATATTAACGTATGCAAGATGTTTTGTGTATTAAATAGTTTTTTATTTTGTTTTAATATATGGTCATTTGCTATAATTTTAAAGAAAATTTGTCCTCAAAGATGGGCAATTTTTAATAATTTGTTTGACTGAATTTTTGAAAAGTGGATTTTTTTAAAAAAAAATACCAATTTTTGGAAGTTTAAGTGTTTGATCAGCTTCCAAGAAAAAGACATGAGTATTTTTTGAAAGTTGAAAAATGTATTATTATTATTATTATTATTTATTATTATTATTATTATTAAAATAATCAAACACAAACAAATAGTTACCAAAACTTATTTGTAACCAATTACTAAGATTTCTTTTATATATATATATATATATATATATATATATATATATATATATATATATATATATATATATATATATATATATATATATATATATATAAGATTTGTTATATACAACGTATAATTTACAATTACCATCATCAGTCAATACTACACCAGTCTATCCTTCCTCGTTTGGTTATCACAATTGCTAAACATTTCTACCACCATTTATCGTATAATTTTTTTAAAAAATATATTTAATCAATACAATATTAGATTAGTTAATATATTATATGAATTACATGCTTATATATATAAAAGATTTGTTATATACAACGTATAATTTACAATTACCATCATCAGTCAACACTACACTAGTCTATCCTTCCTCGTGTTAAATAATCACAATCGCTAAACATCTCTACCACCATTTATCATATAATTTTTTTAAAATATATTTAATCAATACTATACTAGATTAGTTAATATATTATATGAATTACATACTTTTATATATATATATATATATATATATATATATATATATATATATATATATGAACTCGTGTGCATGTCACTATCCATTGCTTCTGCATTGGGTTCTATTGGAATCTTAGGCCAAACACATCAAAAAAATTATATTTTTATTATACCAAAATTGATATGCATTTTCATATTTTAATATTTTTTATGCTAATCTTTTATCATGAAAATAATCAAATTAAACAGCTGGCCATTACCATTAGAAAAAACTACATCCCCCCCCCCCCTTTTTTTTATAAGACAAAATGTTTGAATCTTCGGTATATATCGATATGTTTTATTTAGACACTCAAATTATAATATATTTTAATTAAATACTCGAATACATATCGACTTCTGAATAAGCTTGATCGTCTAAAGTTTTACGAATTATTTACACTAATGTAAAATTAAAGAAGGTGTTTAAAAAATAATTGTTCACGTAACAGACACTTAAAAGTATGAAAATAAAATTTCCAAAGTTCGATTCAGATATATAAAATGTTGTTGTATTTCACAAATTATTCATCATTGACGACTCTTCTTTCTCTATCTCGTCCTCTTTAACATACACGTGGTTAAATCACTAGTATTCTTTCATTTTTAATCGAAAAGTTTCGAATTTGGATGTACTCAACATAGTAATAAGAATGATCTTTATATACCAAAACATAGTTATAATAATTATAATCTTTTTTCCTTTTATTTAGTATATATATATATATATATATTATAGAATTTAATTTTTTTAATAGTTGATGAAAACATTGGACATTGAAAAGAACACAAACAAGATGAAAACAAAGGTGTATGCCAGAATACAAATTCTGTTTAGAAAATGACAAATGTAACACTGGCTATGGAAAAAAGTGGACCTTTAAATTGGAATTTTATCACAAAATCTTGACTTAAATAACACTAAATACCAAATTTTATTTTCTTTTTTTACTACCACTCCACACTTCATCCACTCACCTTTACTTTTTTTTTCTTTTTTAGCCCTGGTACGTTCGGTAGATGAAAGTAGCGAAAATAAAAATAATGAAATGAATATGTGAGTATATTAGGAGATAGAATTAAAAACGAAGATATTCAAAACAAGGGGAGATTATAACCTACATAATGGACAAAATGAGAATGACGTGATTGAAATAATTCGAACATGTGAAGAATAGATGCACAAAGAAATGCGAGAGTTAATCAGAGATATAGTCGAAAAATAGTATCGGATATATTGGTAAAATGATATACGAAGTGATTAAATAACATATTTTAGACGCTCTTGACAGAACAAGGTGTTGTAGCCTAATGATTTTAGATTCGTTGAAAGAGCACTGCTTAGGGTGCTCACGTGTTTGAACCTCACTAGCACCACCAATTTATACTTTATTTTTACTCACTCCGTGTAACTCTTGGCTCCGCCAACTGGAGTTAACTATGATGAATATGAAGAGAGGTAGAGATCAATTGAAGAGGTATTACATGAAATATACGCATCTTACCGAGAACTTAACCCTAGATAAAAAGACATTGAAGTCGAAAATTGATATAAAAGTTAATAAGTAGTTGAGCATTATCTAATTTTCCTTATCAAGATTATCACTACTATTATCCACTATCTTAATCTCCGATTTTATCATCACGCGACTTCTTTTGCCCCGATTAACATATTATAAATTGTTGCTATTATTCTTATTTCAAGATAGCTTCTTCATTACTGTATTTTCTTTTCATATGATTTTATAACATTATACAAATAGACAAATCCATATATTAACAAATATCTAGATCAACTTACACGCATCTCAATATATTTCGCTTTTTTGTATATATATTTGTAGAAAAAAATATGTTTTAGAAAAGATCATTCATGCTATACACATGTATGGCCACAACTTGGGCCATCATGTTCATCTTTTGCAAATGGTCACTAATTGTATATACATACATTAACTTCAAACAAAAACAACTTAAACTTCAGTCTTATGAAACTTCAGACACCACATGTCTAAAGTTATTACGAAATGAAATATCTTGCAAATATGAGTTAAATTGTGCTGCAATTTACGATTCGTGCTATCGAATAAATCATTATGGAAAAAGTATATATACAAAATAGAAATAAGTTATGTTGCTAGATACATACTAAATTTTCAACAGAATTTAAACTACAAATTTATTATTCTAAAAGTGCAAATAAGATCTTAAATGTAGAATACATCAAAAATTTTAATAATAATCTATATCTACTTATATACATGGCCAAAAAAAACAAAAAAAAAAGGTCCATGGGCCATAAATGAAAACTATAACTTAAACCAAAAAAAAAAATAAGAAATACCAAACATATGTTTGATTTAGTGCTGCTAATATGATCAAACTACAATTACTATAACAAAATTTTCAACATAAATGGCAAATATTATGTCAATATTAACTCAAACTACTCGAAAAATCGCTTTTTTTTTAATAACCGAGAAATTCTTTTGAAACCAACCGTTAAGACCAAACATAGTCTTCGAAACTCTTAAGATAATAAATCCAATCTTCTATCCTTCTCCACTCAAATATCAGACGTATTTCGCATGTCTAAGGTCATAAGTCCAACATTTGCTACTACAACTAAGCCTTGAATCTTTTACCTTCTAGTTTTTACACCTAGTTTGATTACGATCTTAGTTACATTTTATATGTCTTAATTTGACTGAACACGAAATTTAAGAAAAACGATTGAACCTTGTATGGTTAAACTATAGAGAAGTCACCAAAATATACTATGAATCATGTGATCCTAACTACTAAAATATACCATATAATATGTTTGAAATTAATTATATTACTAAATGAAACACAAAAAATAGTAACACACATTATTATGTACACATATTTGTACCAATTTTGTTCTTTTTCTTTCTTTTATTATCATCTTTTGTACTTATACATAATGTGTTTGGAAAATGTAGCAAAAATATGTCTTAAAGAGTTCCGAAGGGCTAGAAAAAGCACGCAATCTTGGACGTGTAGCCTGATGAAACGTAGTATTGGATTCGAGTATGAATCCAATACAAGTATATTTACTTTTTATTCGGTTTTTAAATCGTATTTTTGGAGGAATGATTTACTCAAAAACCTTCAACATGGAGAATATATGTCATTAGCTATGCATCTTTTACCCCTCTCAACCCAATCCCTTAACTCGCGTATTTTTCACTTCACGAGCATCACTCTAAACAATCATACAGTATCATCGAGGGAGAGTGCCACTAGCAAAAATCGAGGGCAGAAAAACAAAATAGAGGATAAAAGACGCGTACCAGAAAGGCGTCAATCGAGACCCACATCATCATCTACTAGCAATTTTGAATGAACAGGCAATATCTGATTGTCCCTGTGACAAATAATAACTAAAGATTGGTATAAAAGAACAAAAAAAAAAGTTTTCTTTGTGATAATGCAAGTACAACATTATAACCTATGATCAAAAATGGGATTTGATTCTAAAGCAGAAAAAATAAATTTTATCAACTTGACTGCAAAGTGATCTAAAAAAAATTCTAAAATAAGAAAAATTATATCCATGTATTGATTTATCCTTGGTAGAAAAACCTGTAAATGCACTCTAGCATTTTGAGCATACACATGGCTTATGTAAGCTCGGACTCTTCAAAAATATCGACGAGTGTGTGTTCGAGGATCTGACAAACATTTTTGAAGAGTCCAAACAATATGATGCCTGCATTCATTGCTAAAATTACTCTTACCCCAGGGACATCCACATATAGTCAGGGTAGCATTTAACAACCTTAGATCTTAAATCGAGTTTCGGGTCAAATTCTCCTAACATGCTAGCCAGCAGATTATAGCAATATGTATCTATGGAAAGATTATCAAGACTAATAATTCACAAATAACACAGTATAGTGACCTGTACATGTAAAGATTGACGAAAATAAATAGCGCATTCACTGAAACAGAGACAAGATATCTCAACAACAATATCCCCCGTGTAATCTCACAAGTGGAGACTAGGGAGAGTAAGATGTACACAAACCCCCTACCTTTGTGAGGAACAGAGACTATTTCGGATAGACCCTTGCAAGACGAGATATCTCAACATAACAACCAAATAAACTAAAAGGTACTTTGAATTCCGTGAAATTAATATGGTATATTATTATACTTGAAACGTGAAGGTATATTGTAATGTATGTCTGTACACGAGATATAGTTCCAAAAGAGTGCCTTGCGATTGCATAATAAAAGAACAACCGATTTTGAATTCTTAAGAGGAGGAACTCATCTGCAACTGTGATATCTACAAGAATACATGCAAGGGGCACACATTCGTTTTCACAAGAATGCATAAACCCGGAAGTACGTGTATGCATCTGGTACCGCCTGACCAGAAGTTGCAAGGGCAAACCCTGAAATGACGTCAAAGTAGCAAAACAAAGTTACAAAGCATATTGGCTTAAAATGCTATTACTAAAATTTGCAATTCTCACGTCCATTTTCAATTAGCATCAATTGGGTCCTATTGACATATATGTGCATTGTATTACATCTTTTGGGATTTGTACGGATTCATATGCAATCACCTTCAAAGTAGCTCGAGTATATAATTCCTTAACATAATTCTAAAAGTAAAGCCTCTCTAACGAGGGTACATCCTACCCTCGTTAGACCCCACTTGTTATATTGCTAAAAGTAAAGGTGTTAACAACCAAATCAATTGCCTCAAATAAGAAGGGAAGAGAGAAAGAGAGTATGCAGAAAGCAGAGAGAGACGCACACAACAACAACATACCCATTGTGATCCCACAAATACCATATAGGGCGAATAAAGTGTACACAGACATATGTGGCTCGAATCCTTCAAAAATGTTGTTGGGTGGGCATTGCATCCTTCAAGAGTTCTTTTTAAGAGGATCTAACATAGATGTGAGCTGTGGCAGCATTGTTGGAGAATCAAAGCAACATAGGTTCCCCCATCTATACTAGAACTTCTATTTAAAAGATCTTCGGTCTATTTAACAATCTCATAACTATAATACTTGTGACGTACTTGGATTGATTTTATGCATTTTGGAATATTAATTAGTAAGTTGTTTCATATTTGTTAGGCCAAACACTTCGAGTTGTTATTCTAATATGTATAATTCAAATTCACCATATCCGTTATTCTTTCTCAGCGTGCTTCTGTATATTTCTTTTGCTTTAACTACCGCAAGACTATCCCCTAAAGAGCTTGCACCCACTAAATGAAGGTTTCACTAGCTGGCTGGCAAGAAAAAAGAAATTACATACAAGTAGCAACTCAAACATGTTTCTTCTCCTTTTGTTATACTGGAGAAATACTCGAGGATTTGTGGGAGCAAAATTCAAGACACTGTTGATGATAGGTTCATCCTTATATCCTATTTCAACTTAAGTACCAGGCTTTTTGTCTGCGACAGGATTCAAACTCAAGAAGCACGCAAACACATCACAATCTGTATTCTTACTGCTAGACTGGCCCTGGAGCCTTTTAGAATAAAGATGAAGTACCTTAACATTTACACTAATTACTATGTTTCAAAAGAATTTCTCCCAACTCTTGCGCGGCTCTATTCCTTATAGTATGATCCCTGATGTGTATAAAGAATGACCAAAAAAACTTCATATTTTCCTGACCTATAGACAATACATATATTGCATCTTAATCCAGGTAGCTATACATTGGAGAACTGCTAGATTGTCTTAACTACAAAGGCATGAAGATTTGCATCTAGGGAGAAGTCATCCACGACAATTCGAAGGCAAAATATTCTGTTGAGATACATCGCAAATAGCGACAACTAATAAAATGCATATCAAAACTAGTAGTGAAAGATGGCTGTATTCAAAAAACAATAATTCCACTACAATGTATAAATTGGGTTCTGCTTCAAGAAACATAAAAATAGGGACTGCTATTGACAATACCATTGCTTACAAGATGTACACGATAACGAACTCTGTGCAAATGGCAGCATGAGTGTCTCGGAAACCACAGGTCAAGAACAAACCCCTAAGAAGAAGAAAAAGGAGTTAGTAGTGGAAAACAAAGAGACAGCAAACAAGAAATTTCAGAAGCAAATTAAAATACCTAACACATCAGATCTGGCATCTCTTTTGCATTTCAATTCATCGAGCCACGACACCTGATGAGACGATGCATATAATAACAAAATAAGGTTAAGGCATTGCTGATTCTTAACAAATCTAGAAAAAGAAAGCTCAACTGAAATAACAGTAATGGGTATAACAGTCGCATAAACTATCATCTTGTCAAAGAGAGATTGTCTTTCGCTATTAGAACTAGCATACAAATGATAAAGCTAGCAATCAATTTCTTCCCCTGTGCAATACTTTGTGTTATATCTCGCACACAATAAAATATAGATAAAAATTTGATCATCAACAGAAGTCTTATACCTCTTAGAACCACAGTTACATGGGATCTTCTTTTCCTCGAAGGGGAACTTGTAGTTGTAAGTTATCTCTTCACCAGCTGCAATATGCCGCTTAGCATAGATGAAGATCTTTTTCTGACCCTCAACACTTATAACTTTTGTATAGCAATTTGGCTGCAACATATGTTAAGATCAAGCAGATGACATAATCGAGTTGAAACCCTATGATACTTCATGTCACACAGTCGTAAAATTCAAATAGTAAGAAAATCACCTCACAAGAATGGTTTACGAATCTGGCAATACCACCACGTTTTGTCGCATCAACCTTCATAAAATATGGTCAGTTATTAAGAAATGCCCGCTCAATCTTTATGAAATTAACAATTTTTCAAAATATGCAACAAATTATGACTATTGGTTCAAGATCGGATAATTAGAGTGTTTGGATTTGGTTTATTTTAAGTGTTTTTAAGCCAAAATAGCTTTTAAGCACTTTTGGAGTATTTGGATAAGTCGAAAGTCACAAGTTAAAATTTCTAACTTATGGCTTATAAGTCAAAAACTAAAAGCCAATGCAAACAGGCTCTTAGACTGATTCCCAGCAAAATTGCATAAATTGGATAAGCATTCCTTTAGCTTTGGCATTACACCCAAAGCTATCACAACTCACTTGCAACCGCTGGTAATGTGAGAATTGCATCCACTATTCCAGAAACACACAACAGCGATTTTGATTACAAGATTAAGTAATGGCTTTCAAATTCAGCAAGAAAAACACCTAAATCCTTGGGGCCGTTTGGTGTGAGGGATTAGAAAAAATAATCCCAGCATCAAATCTCGTACAAAATTATGCAGTGTTTGGTTGGCCATATAAGAAAAATAATCACAAAGATAATGCAAAGTTTGTTCAACGGTGTTTAACTAATTACTGCACTAGCTATGCAGGAATCTATGTATCATTTTATGAGGGGTAGAATGTGTATATGGGGATAAAGTATTTAAAGACAAAGGTACTCTTAAAAAGCAAGTATTTCCTAAATAACATTCCTTGTCTTATTATTCACACTGGCTTGTGCAACTCCTTTTATCTTTTCTCCGGGTGGTTTTGGAGAACATCAACTTATCGTGATTGATTGGTCACACTGCAATTTCATTTCTCGACATTATTAGTCAACAAGATACCTTGCACAGCAGTACGCAGACCTTACCCCTACCTCTGGATAGAGAGATTTTTGTTTTTGAGACAGCTGGATAGAGAGGTTGTTTCCAAAAGATTCAACATTATTAGCCATTGCATAAAAGTCCATCAATATTATTCACCGCATAAATAGTCCTCGCATGTGAACCAATCAACCCCTTCATTTACAACCTATTTAAAACTAAGGTCCTTGGAGTACACATGCATGGAGAACATTATGAGAAGTTAAATTCTCCTTAATATCCCACCCCTTGGGTTCATCCCTTCCTCGACCCTGCGAAAATGCGGGATACTTTTTGTACCAGGCTCCCCTTTTTCAATCCCACGTCAAATCTTTTTAGGATATCAACAATTAGAACAAATATTGGACCTTTAACGTGGTCTTTGGTCATGGAAAACTTAAACCTGAATCTCTCAAAAGTAGAAAAGCCAAAAAACTATTTTTCCTAGCATTAAAATTGATAACATCTACAGTTCCGAAGAAAAAAAATTGATAGGATCTGATCACCTATTTTTGCATTGCTCTACTGCAATGAGATTTTGTTGGGAGTAATGGAAGGACTTATCAATGAGCTTCCTACAAACAGATTTTGGGACATAAAGAAAATAATGCCTTCTTGCTTCTATAACATGATCTTCTCAAACACACAGTACAGCAATAACATTTCAAGAACAATATATGGCAATCAAATTGGGATAACAAGTTATCCTAGCATCAGTTCGATCCAAGAGTAATGGTTTTTAGGATACATATAGACAGACAGAGCACAGCTAGAATAGAATTTCTACTTCATTTTGGTTTTGACCGACTTCAGGTTAAAAGGCATTTCATCCTAACCTGTCTCTCCTTTCCAGGATTTGTATAAAAAATAATTCTATCCATAATATAACATGAGAGGAATTCACATCATCAAGTAGATTCTATAAGAAATTGAATTCTCCAACTACTTCCTCACCACATAATCATCATCCAGTCTGAACAGGTAACTGCTCCCAATTCCTATCTTTTCATAATAGTGCTCTCGTATGTCAGATACCTGAGACTCAAAAAGGAGAGGAGTAAGATTTCAATAAATGAACAATTGAGATCAGTGTTTCAGACAATCACACAAAATCACTTGTACACAAATAAACAAAGCTAAGACACCAAAATGTATGAAGAAAACATGCGGCAAAAGCAGCAAGCTGGAATGTAATTCAGGTTTGGAAGCAATGCTCTTACACGACGACGTATCAGCTCTCCAACATATTCAATGACAAAGTCTTCAGCATCAATAGGCTCAAGGGCAACAAGACCCCAGTCATGTATCTTACTTTGTTGGAAGCGAAGGCGCTTCTTCCTAGCCTACAAAAGACATAGATGAATATGTAACTTGTATATAACCACAAAAGATAAAAATAACATATAGAAATCGGCCTTGCTGAGCACAAGCCCAAGCATTACATTGAACACAATT
Source organism: Solanum chilense (assembly GCA_032847665.1). Lineage (NCBI taxonomy): Eukaryota > Viridiplantae > Streptophyta > Magnoliopsida > Solanales > Solanaceae > Solanum > Solanum chilense. The sequence continues at coordinate 2,140,655 of CM064963.1, read as the reverse complement.
TACTAATCTAACTCTTGACTTATTCTTTTGTTATAGATAGTTAATCAACAATCAATGCACAAAGTATATAAGTTTTATCAATATCCTTTTAATAAATGGGCATTATAAATTATTTCGGCAATGTTAACAATTCAAAAAACTAACAATGATAAAATATTATTGGACAGAATTCAAAAAAAAAATTCAACGATATGGTTATTATTAATTAGAACGATTTGTAGTATCTTAAGAGGTTTTTTTAAGAATTAAGTTATTTTCAAAATAAAAAAGCAAGGCTTTGAAGCTGCATTAATTTTCTTCTCCTGTTTTACAAAATAAGAGAGGACTAATATGATGCTCTCTATTAAATAATTTGCTTTTGTTATATTCTTGGTGATTCTTCCTTTATCATTCTCCTTTTCAGTAATCTTTTTGGTGCATAATAGTTATAAAGGAAAACTTATCCTTACATTATCTTTCAAACTTCAATATGATCTTCCTTTCCTTTATAGCTACTAAGATGTTACTATTCGCTAAGTTTAAAAAATCCTAAGAGCTCTTCACAGAAAGATTTAAGTTGAAATATGGAAGTGTTGTATAGTACTACCTCAATACATAAACATTCATTAATGACAATCAAAATTTAAAGATCTATGGGGAAAAAAAGTAAGAAGAGCAACTCAGATACTTACTAGACATAACTTTAAAAGAATATTTTTTAAAAAGTTAAAGATCTGTAAAAGATTAATGGGGAAAAACTGTATATGATCTTTCAAATGAATGTAAAATGATAAATGGAGCAATATATGTCATTCTTTGAAATGAATGTAAAATGATAAATGGAGTAATATATGTCTGCATTTGAATAAGAGATGAAGAATCTAAGTTACGAAAAACCTAATTAAAATAAATTGCATGACCATAAGCTCCTCAAACTAAATTTATATGCATACTTGCCCCTTTTTAAAACAATAATGAATATACAAATGTCACTGTCATGGTGCATATGATGTCACTGCCTTGAATGCTTTTGGAGCAAAACAAATGAACCCAAACATTGCTAAATTTATCAAAGTGCACAGGAGCCTTTATTTGTTATTAAATGAAGTGAAAAAGAGGGTAAAACAAGGGATTATAGAAGAGGTAAGAAGGCTGAACAGTTAAATGCATTTCAAAAACTGCAGGTACGATCTATTTCCACAATAAGAAGAAAAAGAAGAATTTTGCCAACTTGAATATGAATTTGAACTGCGACAAGGAAAATATATCCTTAAAAAGACAAAACATTGAATGGCTCTTGTGTAACATATCCAGGTTTTCTATGTCTATTGACTGAGTTCCCCTTTTTAGTTTGTGTTTTCCAATATGTTAGATGTAGGGATGAAGGTCCAAAGCAGGAGCTAGCATTCAATGTGGGCGGAACTTCACTCTTTTTTAGGAGAGCTGCCTATGTACCCTCTCTTTCAGCAAGAAAAGTAAAAGAATAAAGTCCCACGTAGTTCTCAGTTAATCAGCCCACGCAGGACCATTAGCCTTTGACAAAAGTCAAAGGGCATATTCATTATAGAGGATGAATTCTTTCAAGAAAGCTACAGGAATCCATTTGAAAGCCAATAGAATTATTTTAGTTTATTGAATTCCATCATAAGCCAGTATCTGAAGGTTTTCCGGTCAAATCAAGTTGATGGGAAGCTCCTCTCTTTCTCCCTTATTAATTGTAGTAAAGTAAAAGCAATACATATAACAAGGCAAATTCTCATGTTACCTTCAATTGAGTAGCTTTCAAGAGGTCAGCACCCTCGGCAGCAGCAAGGAGGTTGCGCAACTTAACCCTATTTGTTCTTGCAGAAATTCCCTTAACATTAAACATTTGAGAACCATTAGCATCTGAACTAGCAGATTGAATATGAACAACCTTAGTTCCCCTAACACGAGCCCTTTCGGCAGGACTTGCCCTTAACGACCATTTACGCCACTCCCAACCATTGATCGAAGTTCGAGCACAGCCAACTGATTGTGAACAATGTTTTGCTATCCGGGATTTACCCTTCTGGTTCTTCTCTGGAGTAGCCACCTTTGTTGCAGCTTGGTTGCCAACACCAGTTGATTGTTTCTGAATTTTTCTTGAACGAGATGCTGTCAGATTATCCTCTAGTTTTCTCTTTTTCAAATCCGGTAATTTGGCTGCTGCTTCAATAACCCACCAAGACACATATTAATGAGGCAATAAACATGAGAGATCATGTGAACACTTTTAACATTAGAAAAAGGAAAAATAGAGCATCAATTTCAATGAAATATAAACGCTAACATTTAGGAGTCTTCTTTGAACAAGCGGGTGGTTGCATTTCTTTAGTGCCCAATTCCCAGTTCGCAACCTCAGACACCTTTCCATCACCACTGGCGTCTGCGGCAACAAAAGTAGCCTTCAGTTTACTGTGGCCTGTATTACTTCTCCCTGCAACACAATTTAGTACAGTATGATAAACATGACTAATTAATATAGTGTCTATTCTAGTAACATTTGAGAAAACTGACTCAAGAAAATTGAAAGACCTCGGGAAACAGATGCAACTTTCTCTGAGATGGTGTTAAAATTAATAACCGATGATGGAAGAACAACTAAAGCCGCATTAGTGAATAACTCTTTGTGACAATCTTTCAATCCAATTTCCTCAACATGTAAAGCTGCATTGTCACCCTTATTGATCTCCGTTTCCTCCCCTAAGGGATCTTGCTTCGTTGACTTGTTAATAGTTCTTTTTTTGATGCCAATGTTTCCATCAACCATTCCATTATCACTGGAGACCTCTGTGACATTAGCAGCCTTCAGTTTTGTGCGGCTTGCATTTCTTCTTCTCGCTGCAAAATTTTTAACAGTATGATAAACATGTCAATAAATATAATGTCCTCTTCAAATAAAATATGAAAAAACTAACTCGAGAAAACTGAAATACCTTGGGAATAAGACGCAACTTTCTCTGAGATAATGTCACAATTAATAACCGATGATGGAGGAACAATTAAAGACTTATTAGTTAACAATTCTCTGCTACAATCTTTCAGCCCAATTTCCTTAACATTTAAAGCTGCACTGTCACCTTTAGTGCTCTCTGTTGCCTCCCCCAAGAGATCTTGTTTCCTTGACTTGTCGATAGATCTCTTTTTGAAGCCAACATCTTCACCAACCTTCCCATTATCACTGGAGACCTCAGCGACAAAAGCATCCTTCAGTTTTTTGCGGCTTGCAATACTTCCCCTCGCTGAAAAATTTACACCAGTATGATGAACATCATCAATAATATAATGTCCATTCTGGGAACATTTGAAAAAACTAACTCAAGAAAACTAAAATACCTTTGGAAACAGATGCAATTTTCTCTGAGATAGTGTTACAATTAGTAACAGATGATGGAGGAACAACTAAAGAAGCATTAGTGAACAACTCTCTACGACAATCTTTTGGCCTAATTTCAATGCCATCTAGATCTGCATTGTCAACTTTAGTGCTCCCCCTTGCCTCCACCAAGAAATCTTGTTTCCTTGACTTCTTGCTAATAGAACTCTTTCTAAAGACAATGTCTGGAGAAACCTTTCCATTATCACTGCAGACCTCAGCAACAAAAGTGGCCTTCAGTTTTTTGCGGCTTGCATTACTTTTCCCCGCTGCATAATTTAGTACAGTATGGCAAATATGTCTAATAAATATAATGTCCATTCTGGTAATATTTGAATAAACTCAAGAAAACTGAAATACCTTTGTAGACAGAAGCATCTTTCTCTGAGCTCGTGTTACAACTAGTAAGCGATGATGGAGGAACAACTAAAGAGGCATTAGTGAACAACTCTCTGCGACAATCTTTAAGCCCAATTTCCTTCTCACTTGAAGTTGCACTGTCACCTTTAGTCTTCGCTGTTGCCTCTCCTGAGAGATCTTTTTTCCTTGACTTGTTAATAGAACTCTTTTCATAGCCAATGTCTACACCAGGGAGAGGCTGCGATGAAGAGCCTGACTTTCTTTTAACCATCTTTTTCTTTCGGTAATATGTATATTTCCCCACTGCTGTAGGTACCTTAGGAGAACCATCCCCACTTTTGCTTAATGCATCTGGAGATTTATCACGTGTCTCATTACCCGCTTTGCTTCTTGTAACCTGACAAAACAAAAGTAGCATTCAGAAGCGCTTAACTCTTTACACTGAGGAAATTTAATCTCTAAATTTAGGGGAAGAATCAACTCTCTGGACTGAGGGGGAAAATTAACTCAGTGAAATGAAAAAAAAAATTAACTCTTTGAACTATATTTTAGAAAACCAACAATTGCACTCACCTGAGAATCCTCTGATTTACTACATCTCCTTGCAGAAGACAAAGTTGTCAAAAAGTTTCTAATTATATCATCAACAAGAAAACTTTTCAACTCCCTCAGTGCTTTCTCATGTACCCTCTGCCGGCAATTTGACAGGGTCGCATACCATATTATTCTCAAAATAGAATCATCAGACCTAGCAAGTCGAACTTTAGAAGTTTGTACAGGAACAGCTTCGCATTCAGGTGGTTGCAGCTCATCAGTCATTTCATTACTGGAGGCACTGTCTAAACTGGCAGACTTCTGAAATGCACTTGAAAACCAATCTGACACACGAATCACATATGGATCAATAGAGTTCTGGTGCAATGATTTTTTGCACGAGGAAGTATTCTGAATATCAACATGTGCTAAGTTTTCTGACACCAAAATGGCCTCAGAAGAATCATTTTGACTTGCAGCGCCATTAAAAATATTTGGGTCCTCAGCAACCTGCAGAACAGAACTGTTCCTTGAGATGCTGAAGTTCATTATATTGCGGTAAGCATTGGCATGTCGAATTATACAGGGGAAACATTATCAGGTAAGGGATTACTTCAACAAAGTCTCTCCCCCACCTATGCACTGCTAGGGGAGAGGGATAAAGTTTACACAGATCACAGCAAGTTCAAATATTCACCTTGATTATCATGCCGTCTTTAAGCGAATCAACTTTTCCCATCGCCTCTTCATGCAAAAGACTAGTGAAATACTTCCCCAAGGACATCTTTGCAGACAAGTGGAGTTCATGCAATACTCTCTCAACGATAGGTTGTATACGATCATTAGCTTCAGGGTCCGTTGCATGACTGGATCTCGACAACACCTTTTCATCATTAAAAGGTGATGAAACTAAAGGCAAATTCACTGTCATATTCTTCTCCTCAAACCCTGGAGGGAAATCAAGATAACAGCCAAACGATTCTTGCTCCACTTGCAGCTGCAGAGTCATAAGTCCATCTGTAAGGAAGCACACACAACCACTGCAAATTGACAGGAAAAACAAAAGCATAAAATAACTTACAACTTCAGTAGAGAGCTCCACGGTGCAATCTTTTGATGGCAAAACTAAAGGCAAATCCGCTGTCAAGTTCTTCTCCTCAAACCCTGGGGGGAAATCAAGATCACAGGCAAAAGATTCTTGCTCCACTTGCAACTGCACAGTCATAAGTCAGTCTGTAAGAAAGCACACACAACCACTGCAAATTGACAGGAAAAACAACAGCATAAAAATGCGTACCACTTCAGTAGAGAGCTCCGCGGTGCAATCTTTTGATGACGAAACTGAAGGAATATCTGCTGTCATATTCTTCTCCTCGAACCCTGGGGGGTAATCAGGATCACAGCCAAAAGATTCTTCCTCCACTTGCAACTGCAAAGTCATAAGTCAATCTATAAGGCAGCAAAGATAACCACTGCAAATTGACAGGAAAAACAACAGCATAGAAAACCTTACAACTTCAGTAGAAAGCTCCACGGTGAAATCTTTTGATGACGAAACTGGTGGCAAATCCACTGTCACATTCTTCTTCTCAAACCCTGGGGGAAAGGATTCTTCCTCCCCTTGCAACTATAATGTTATAGGTCTGTCAGTAAGAAGGGATACGCAAGCACTGCAAAATGACCCCAAAATAAGCATAAAAAGCTTACAACTTCAGTAGAAAGCTTTGTGGTGCAATTAGCATATGATACTGCTTGAATGTTCGATTCAACCATCAGACAAGGAGGTGACCATAGTTTTCTCTTCCTCCACGCAGATGAATACTCTGAAACATGGTCATAGAAGACAGCATTCCAGATGCTATGCATGCAAGAATCGAATACTTTCCTGCAAACAACTGTATAAGAATCACAATAGTTCTCAAAGCTTCCAACAGATTTCGAGCTTCCTGAAGACTTCGAAGGGATTTCAGCAGCAGCAGATTCCCAGTTAAGAAGATTAGGAGCTTCTGCAGTCCTCTCAGGATCAATTAAGGCCTTACTGCCACCACAACCTGCAGACTGTTCACATAAATGATAAGTAGCATGCAAGATTCGAAATTTCAATTCGACTCACTTCTATTTCATGCTTAAACATTATTTACCATTCTGGTACCAGGAGATGACATCTTGACAGACTGATTAATGACTTTCTTTTGATTAGTGACTTTCTTTTGATTAGCGGCTTTCTTGAGATCTTTCTTTTCAGAGATGCACTCTGAAATTGCATGGCTAACAATCTCATCGAGTAGAGTCCTACGGGCTGCTTTCATGATAACCATATGTAGCTGGGAGCATACTTCTTGAGAAATTTCGGATACAAAATCTTGTAAAGATGCAGTCTCATGCCCATCGGGATTAGACAAAAAGAGAGCTCCAGGGGTAGCCGTAGTCCAACTACTAATCAAAGATTTCAAACTAAATGGTCTATACTTACCAGCAACATGATGTACCTGCAAAAGTCAACATCAATGAGCAAGCACATACCACTTAGGTGTAGCATCACATAGCATGAAAGAGTTGGACAATCTCCAACAAATGCAAGCGATAAGGGAAGAACAGGTCAAAATCCTCAATTCAACACAAAATCAGTTAAAAGAAAACTTAATTGGTGCTTAGTTATCATAGCTCTTCTATGGGAACAAAAACTTACTTGTAAAACGTAAAATAACCAACTAGATGAGGCAAGGAGGTATTCATAGAGATGTAAATGTACCCAAAAAATAAAGTAGAAGCCCTAATTAACATTGAAGCAATTAGTTCAGAGACCTAAGTAACAATTAAAAGCAACTACTTAAAAGAGTAAAATTCTCTCCTGATTATCACTATGTTGCAAATGACTGAGCTCTCCAGTTTTAAACTCATTAATAATTGGAACCATGAACTGTCTGTCCAACGGTCTAGAACCTAAATTAATAGTTAAACTATATGAGGCTTGAAAAACAGAGGGAAGCAAATTGAAACTCATGGGATAATTCAAAAAGGGGAAATAAAGTTAACTGATGTGAAGATTGGTGAAGAAAAGAGGATACTACTTCACAGAATTGCTTAGTTAATTTTGGGTTCAGTTCAAACAGTGCCGTGTGGAAAAATTTATATAAAAGCACAATAGACTGCAAAAAGTTACCTTTCTCAAAAAAAAAAAAGTACAATAGACTAATACTTTGTAGATAGACCTTTCCAAGTTTTGAGAAGACCATTAACCAAGCAACAAGCACAAAGAATGTAGGAAAACTATGCCAAATTCAAAATGGCAAGTTTGGAGGATATCAGAAGATGATTGAGAATATAATCCTACAGAGAAAATGGGAAGAGACTACGGGTTAAGTAAGGCCAAATTGACACAAGCAGGGAGGAAGAAAAAGACAACAAGAACAATAGAGATCCAACGAGCCCATACAGAAACACGAACAGGATGCCTTTTGGAATATGCAAGAAATTATGGTAATAGAACTTTGCACAACAGAAATTCTGAGAATTCACCTTTACAGAAATGAATCCTATTAAGTTCCCACTGTATGTACAACAGTATCACAAACAAAAAGGCTCCATTTCCTAGATTGTTCATAAAGCAATATATACGGGCCACTCCCCACCTCCCCAAGTTTGCTTCTATAGCAAAAAAATATTATATGCACTCATATAGAAATACTTATATTAAGTCAAAAAGAGTTCTCCCATTTTTTATACTTCGCGACTAAAACCCAGCCATATCTAATTTTAAAAACTTTAAGTGATCAGTAGCAGTGAAGCAGCTCAATCAAGGCATTCCACCCATCAAAACCCGGTTAACTGTTTGACACATGTTCAGTTTACATATAGCCTATAGCTCAGAAAATCCAATTGTACCTTCAACATAATATAACAAACATCTTCCAACAGAGAAAGGCTGGGATAGTAGGAGAAACATCTGCACCATGTACTACAGAGATAAATATAGGACCTAGAAAAATACTAGGGAACACAAACTCACCATCACTGAATCCACAATGTATCCATAATGACACCATGAATAAAGCTCCATAAGAGAGTGTGGCCCATGTTTCCTCCCTTCATGATCTTCAAAGAACCAACACGATTCTTCGTTGACCTATTTCACACACAATATTAAGCAAAGAAAGTCATAAGAAGGGAATTGAAATCGCAGAAAATACAAGAAGTCTATTTGTTCTCCATCAAAACAATAAAGTCTGTTTGTTTCCTCCAGATTACATAATTACATTTATTACAAATTGTGACTGCAAGAAATTATATTTTTCGCCTCTACGAGAGTCAATTTCTTTTTTCTTTTTTGGAGAAAAAGGTGACACCTCTAGGAGAGACAAAGTTACACACAGCGGCTTGAAGAAGCAAGTAATTAAAAAAGTATCACCACAGAACAACATAAACCCTTAAATGTAAAAGAGAAAGTACCGAAGTGGTAGACGGAGCAAATGTTCCAGCAGAGCCAGTGGTAGCCATCTGTTGGTTCAACAAATGAGTTCCATGTTGAGCCACCGAGTTAGAATAGGGGGAAGTTGTTGGCAACTCCACTTCATTTCCTCCTGAATCTTTGGCAACTCCCATGGACTTATCCGTTGGTCCATTTGCACCAGAGGACGAAACCATTACATAAGCAAATCCACTCGCAACATGTTCAGGGAATTGATTGAAATACTTTAAGGGCACTGCATTCGAAATGGTCCCATTTAAGACAGGATAAACGTGAAGTTCTTCCGGCAAAAAACCAGTAGACAGACCCTCATACAACTGTTCCTTAATGTAAGGACCACACATTTGACCCTGTTCATTGACATACATCCATCCAGTTGCAAGTACAGCTTGTGGGTACACCATACTACTCTTGTCAATTGTTGAACTGCCACCGGCATCACAAGGCGTCGAAACGTTTTCACTCTCTCCATTAGACTGACAACTCATCTCAACACACAATGGTGAAGCAAAATTTTGCAAGCAACTGAAAATATCACACCAAACCAGAAAAACATAACAATTAATAAAAGTATAAAATAAGAGGTAAAAGGGTCAAAACACACCTAAAGTATTTCAATTTTTTGATATCATACTTGAGCTATGAGGTGTGTTGATATAAAAATTTAGTGATAGTACACATAGGAAACTCATCCACCTAATAGTTCAGGTATGAAACTAATATTTTACCTGTGTTTATCACCCTGCACTCTATAAAAATTTGGTGTGTGAACACAAAACTAAAAAATACAAACTTTATTGAAAATGGACAATACCCAACAGTTAACTCCATCGTAGACACTACATCATCATGTTTTTCATCCTCAATAGAACCCATTGAAGTTATATCCATTCCCATCAAATCTAAAGACTTTAATCTCTTAAAAGGAGTATAATCCGTCTCTGTTTCACTTGATTCATAGCAAAACATCGAAGACACCATAACTTTCAACAACAAAAAATCACCAACCCTGAAAAAAAATGCAATCTTTTTTACACAAAATCAACCCCACAATCTAAAATTGAATAACTCCAAACATACATCGCAAATTAGAACAGAAAATCGAGATGGGTATGAAGAAAACCAACCTATTATAACTTTTGCTGATATGGGGTTGATGAAAAACGAAAAAATCCAAAGGATACCAGTGCGATAACCCTACAGAGCAAATTTTGAATGTTTAGAACAAGAAACTCTTCTGGGTATGGATCAAATTGCATAAAGAAGCAACCCTTTTGAAGAAAAACAAAGATTTTGTGTGAATTTGTCTGTGGAGTATTGGTAACGAAGATGTGTGAGAGAAGAGGGCAAAAGGGGGTGAAGAACAAAAGCAAATACTATATGAGATTAGATTATATGAATCTGAATTCTTGATTAAATGTATTTTTAAAAAAATTAAAATTTTATTTTTTATTACAAAATATGAAAAAATCTTATAAATCATGAAAATTATTATTAATTTTTCATTTTTTATATAATATTATCAAATGAGTGAATCGTAGTTCCTAAACGTGATATCGAGATATCGGAAAATATTGTAATTGATAAATCACATATTTTCATATTTTTTTATGAATGAATATTTAGAATTATAAAAAATAAGTTATATCAGATTTTTATGATGAAATATTAATTTTTAAATAATAAAAAAAATAGATAAATAAAACAATTCTGGTGAACAAACTGGTTTCATTTCACTTCCAAAAGTATATGAAGAATTAAAGTCGTCAAAATGTGCTTAGCTCCACCCATTATTGGGGTATGGTCCATTTAAAATTAGGGTTTATAAGTTTGACCCATATAAAAATATGACTCTTGAGGTTTAATTAGGGTCGGTGCATGGGTCGAAACTTTGTTTAAGGGTACATTACAACAATCTCACTGCTATATGAGTCAATTAGTTAATTGCATGTTATATTGTAATTACGAATCTTACCAAATTTTGGTACGTCAGATACATGTATCTCAGGATACATGAACTTAAAAATTAGGTTAATTTATTTTAGATACATTTTATTCGAGTGGATTCAGATGTATCTATACATACATAAATCTCTCGCCCTCGCGTCCCTCCCATTTCACTTGTGTATCTCGGATGCATCACACTATATACATGTATCTCATGCATCTAGTATTCTAGATACGTGTTAATCACACTAGATTTTTTACCATTGTTATTAAAACAACATTATTGTTTGTCATATTTTGTTTTAAAATATTCTCATTTTTTTGATGCATATAATTTTACGTTTGAAAAGAAAAAGAAAGAAACAAAAAAGGCTAGCCCGCCTCAGCCCTCAACCTTTCTAGGTTTACATCGAGTTGAGTATTTTTAGGTCTTTCCAAATAAAGGATCAGCCCAGCTAGCCTATTAAGTTTCTTGACCTATGAAACTTGGGCTAGATGAGGTTGAACTGATCCTTTTTGACAAAATAAGGAGAAATTTATTGTCTAAATTTATTCCGCTTGTTGACAAAATAGAAAGAAGCAAAAAAGATCAAATTCATAATTATGTTATTTCGTTTTTGATACTGAGTATTATTAATTAATTTTAAAATTATTTAATTTCGCTATTTGTATGAAAAATGATGGATTTAATTGTTCTGTCTAAAAATTGAGATAGCTTATATTCTGAATTTGATTAATTTAAATTGTCATAAGGTGATTCCATTTTAAAATTAAAGCTTCTTACCAAAAAAATCTCATAACATAAATGTAAGACTTTTAATTAAAAAATAAAATATACTTATCGTATCGTAACATCTTTAATGATCTACAGTAATAACATTTAATTAGCTAACCTACTTTTAAATAAAACTTATTAAATATATATTTTGAAGAATTTTTTTTTTTTGTTGGGATCAGAACTCACCCAAAAGAAGATTTTTTATATATAATTGGACATCATTTTAAAAAAAGAAAGAAATAAAAATGAGTTGGTAGTAATCCTTTATGTAATTATGAAGCACTTACTATGTACTTTTTATTTTTATGATATTCAAAATTATATTAAAATTTAATTAGATTTAAATTTATGTATTATAAGGTCTATTTTAAAATAGCGCATCAAACAAGATTGACATTAAGTATATAATGTAAAAAACCTAATAATAATTTACAATTTTGTGAAAGTAAGTTAGAAAATTTATAAATATATATATATATATATATTTATATTTTTCTAATGTATCATTACATAATTAAAAATGAGACTCATAATGTTAATGCCATATGTATGATTTAGCTTTTAATTCAATCAAAGTAGTTATATATCATTTTAGTCATTTTATTTTGTACAATCTTTTTTTAGTGTTTATTATTTTTAGGTGACTTTATTTTTAATTTTAAAGAGAAGAAAAAGGAAATAAAATAGGACCACTAACCTCATCTATCAATTATATATTATTAGGTGTGAAAAAAATTGTTGGGAGAAATAAATGCTGAAAAAGTGAACATGTTCTCCAACTAATTTTTCGGGAAAATATACGAGTACTTCTTAGACTATAATCGAATTTTTAAGGACACACTTTAATTAAACTAATATCCTATTATCTCCCATAAATTTATATTTTATAATTTTATTTATCTTTTGTCTAACGTGACACACTCCGTGTCTCCACGCAACTGAGACGCATGAGAGATATTTTGATGTCACATCAGCCAAAAAAGTATACAAAATTATCAAAAAAAATAAGCTTATGGAGTAATAGGACCTTAGTTTAGTTAAGATAAGTTTCTGAATTTTAATATAGTTTAGGGAGTACTCGTGCATTTTCTCTAATTTTTCTTAAAACTTTTCATTAAAATTATTTTGAGAAAATATTTTTGAAGATTTTTCATTTAAATTAATATTTTTATTCACAAAAAAATCAATTTCCTTCAAAGTAAAATTAACATCCAAACAAACTTTCAAATACTTTTTAAATTTCAGCTTTAATATTTCTTACAATTTAACAAAACATCATCAAACAAATATATTTGTTTGGAAAAAAATAGTATTTAATAAAATAAATAAAATACATATACAAGCTAACTTTAATAAATATTTTATTTATAAAAAGTACCTAACATTTCATATTTGTGATGGTAGGTGAGTGCCCAATATTTGAAAACAACATAATATTAAAAAACATTTTATCCTTTCTATACTAATTGTTATATTTTTCTTTTACATAATTTATAGAAAAATCATAATATATTTTTTTACTTTATCTTTCTCTAATAGATTATTAATTTATTTTAAAATAAAATCATACTAATCTTATTTCAAAAAAATTTATTAATTGGTCAAAAATGGAATAAAAATAATTAGAAATTTTCAACATTGTACAAATACTAAAAATCTTAACTTTGAGTGTCATTTTCAAATGAATATTTAATTTTAATTATACTCAAATATGTATTTTTTTTTACATTAAACAAATTGAAAGACTAGCTTCTTTCCATTTTCTTTACTCTTGTGTTTTTTTTTCTTATTATTATTATATTACTAGTATAAGTATTCATTGGAAGCTCCATTATATTGGTGACTTTTTTGCTAGCTTTGAAAAATTCTTTTGGAATTGTTCATATTCTGATTCTTTAGCTGTGTATTTTTCTGCATTTGTTATTCTCAAGGAAACCCCATGTTAGATAACCACCTTGGTGGTCTCATATCACTGATTTTGTCCCTTTTGCTTTAATCAATTCCCTTGAGATCTGTGACTTTGTGGAAATAAAAATTGAGTCTCTTCCTTTGTTGGTTTATGCTTAAAATTTCAAGATTCCTTCAGAATAGCTGTTGAGGTGAGTTAAAGGTTGAATCTTTAAAAAAGTTTGATATTTTTACTTCAGTTGTTAGTTTGAGTTTTGTTGATTGATTGATAAAGAAGGTTGCTCGAATGGTAAACATCTTTTGTCTACAATTCATGAGGTTGTTGGTTTGAGTCAGCAAAAAGTATGGGAGGTTATAGTTTGACTCTTGTTGATTGAATGATTGCTTGAGTTTAATTGTTAAAGTATATGTCTTTGTGGTTTGTGACCTTTTGATGGTCATTTCTGTTCTGTTTGTTTGATGAAAGATGGAAATAGCAGTATGTTAATTCTTGATTTGAGTTATGATTTTGGTTGAACTAATACCATTTGTTGTGAGCCTTGTTATGAATAATGGTTTTGCTTGAGTTGGATTTTTTAAGAATTCTCTCCCCTTTACTGGATCATGTTTAGAAATTTAAGATTCCAGCTTGGTTTCCTTCAGAAAAGCTGCTGAGGTGAGTTAAAGGTGGAATCTTGGAATAAGTTTTGATCTTTCTTCAGCTGTTAGATTGAGTTTTGTTGATTGATTGATAAGAGGGGTTGCTCGAACGGTAAGCACCCTTCGCCTCCAACACTGAGGTTGTGGGTTCGCGTAAGCTAGGGAGCAGAAAAGGTGGGAGCTTACTGGGGAGGGGTAAAAGAAAAAAAATGTACTTTTGTTAATTGGATGATTGTTTGAGTTTGATTGTTAAAGTTCATGTCTTTGTGGTTTCTGACAATTTTGTGTTCATTTCTGTTTTGTTTGTTTGAGGAAACATGGGAATAGCACTATAGCAGTATGTGAATTCTTATGAATAATGGTTTTGCTTGAGTTTGATTATTATGAATTTTCTCTTTCCCTTTATTGGTCATGCTTAAAAATTAAAGATTCCAGCTCCGTTTCCTTCGGAACAGTTGTTGAGTGAAGTAAAGGTTGAATCTTTAATAAATTTTTGATTCTATGCTTCAAGTGTTGGTTTGAGTATTGTTGATTGGATGATTAGTTTGATTTTATTTCGTATGAGAATGTTATGAAATGAGTTTAAATGAAGAAGTGAGTATTTATATAGCCGACCCCAACTTGTTTGGTAGTTGGGACTGAGGCGTAGTTGTTGTATTTGTTTGTGGGTTCTTTCATTCCCCTTAATGGTTCATGCTCAAAACTTCAAGATTCCAGTTTGATTTCCTTCGGAACAGCTTCTGAATGAGTTGAAAGGTTGAAACTTGGGTGAAATTTGGATTCTTTGCTTCAGCTGTTAGCTTGCTTTTTGTTGATTGGAGGATTGCTTGACTTTGATTGTTAAAGTTCATGTCTTTACGAGTTTACGAATTGTGGTCTTTTAGTGATCATTTCTATTTCGTTTGTTTGAGGAAAGATGGGAACACTAGTAAGTGAATTCTTGATTTTTGTTGGTTTTAGTTATGAGTTTGATTGAACTAATACCATCCGCTGAGTGAGTTGAATTGTTTAGTTTGTGTTGATTGGTTAATCATTATCAGTCTGTTTGAGTATTTGTTTGCTTTGGGTTGGATGTTTTTTTTTTCCGGTTAGTTTGGTGACTGTTTCTGGTTTCGTGCATCTATGGACTAGTTGATGTTACTTGTTGGAAGCCGAGTTGGCGTTTTCCCCCCTTTTCGTGGATTTGGGCAGAGTTAATTGGACCTGTAGCATCTGTTATCTTTTACCTACTTAGTTATGCTATGTGGGAGAAGGAGGGGCTACTCCCATTTTCTCTTAATTTAGTAGTATATGTTAGTGCTTGCATAGTATCTTATTCTTCAGTTTGCACTACTACTTGTTGCTTCATTTGCTCAATGTATCTTGCTATTTTGCCGCCGTTATTTTCCTTTCAATCCTGTTTTAATGACACTTCTTGTGAGCTGAGGGTCTATCGGGAAACAACCTCTCTACCTCACAAAGGTACGGTTAAGGTCTGCGTACATCCTACCCTCCCCAAAGCCCACTTGTGGGATTACGCCGGACATATATTGTTGTTGTTGTCGTAGTTATGCTATGTGGAAAAATCCCTAAAGAGTAATATATTGGCTGAGTGATGTCTTCATTGTACACAAAGTCTTAGGATTGTTTGGATCGTGGAACATGTATTATTTGTATATATCATATTTACCTTATTCGAACACTCAAGATTTGAGTGCTCTTTCCCTTGTTTGACTGAATTCCTCTCCGATAGATTTCAGGATTAAGCATTTAATCCATTTTATGTGTAATAATGCATGGCATAGATACATATCCCTTGAATAATAATTTTGTTTTTTCAGAACTTCAAATTCCTGCTGTGACTAACTCATACAAACACATCCATGCAGCTTTTCTGAAAACATCATTTTCATATTTTTGTAGGTCCATTCATACTTGGAACACCAAAAGCACTTAATTCTTTTATAGCTGTTGTGGCTTTTAAAAATTTGAGAGAAGACAGTTCTGTTTTCCTAGAATATGCAATATGAGAGACACTGGTAACATCTCTCAGTACCGAGCTAAATTGGATCAGACGTTGTCGTCTCATGATCTTGTAAATGATGACTTACTTAAGAACCTTGTCAAGAATCAAATGCTACGCTCGTCAGAATGTGATCTTCAAGGTTTGTTCTACGTCACTTCGAATCCAGATTTTACTTTAATAGGAAGTCACCTAATTCTATAACCTAAATCATCTAACAAATACTAAGCAATGATGTATTCCCCGATCCTCCATCCTCGGCTCCTCGCCTCTATTTTATTTTTTTTGGTTTGCAGAATGTAGTGACAACCTGGTAGAGCGAAGAACCAAGGAAGTGGCAAACTTCCTGAGCATGTTAAGGAGTACCTCTGTAGCTGATAATGAGAAGGCGAAATCTTCTGAAGCAGCTCATCCTGTTTGGAAAGTAGGCTATCTATCACATTCGTAGATTATCTTTTCCTAGCTAATTCTCGAAACTCTCCGCATACCAATTTCATTGTGGCTCTGAAACTTATTTGAAGCATCACGTGTTGGTTGTCTTTGAAGGGGAGCCTTTTCGTAACTGGTAAAGTTGCTGCCGTGTGACCAAGAGGTCAGAGGTTCGAGCTGTGGAAACAACCTCTTGCAGAAATGCAGGGTAAGGTTGCGTGCGTACAATAGACCCTTGTGGCTATGGATCCTCCCCGGACTCCTGCGCAGAGCAGGAGCTTAGTGCACTGGGCTGCCCTTTTCTTTTACATGCTGGTTGTCTTTAGCAGCACCAAATCTGCTGCTTTTTTGGAATGCCGATATTTTAGTCCTAACATGCATGTATTGCGAAAGACTTCTCCCCATCTGTTACTTACTATGAGAGTAATGCCGATTCTCCTTCTTTTGCAGGTAAAACAAGATACTGAAGACTACCGTGTTATGTATCGAGAGGGACCCGAAGGCACTCCCTTCCATACCCTCCTTGTTGAAGGCTATGTAGATGGCCCATCAGATGTTTGTAAGATAGATTAAAATCTCAACTATTTTGCCTTATATTCACTGTTGGGGTGGTTATTAATCAACGTCACCTCCAGAAAGTTCGTGTCGCGTTAGTATTGGACAACTTTTGTGATAGCAACTGTCTGTTTCAGGTTTATGCATCTCATGGGGGGCAGAGTTCTACAAGAAATGGTGAGGATCCCATATGCTAAAGACTTGCATTATTTTAGTATCCTGTCATGTTTAGCATACAATAAAAACTATTTAGGGAGCTGTTTGGATAAATACTTGATACAGATGTTCGCATTGTCTGCCGAACAAAGTGACTGTAGTAGGTGAAGAGAGCTTTTGAACTACAAAACTTTTAGTTGTAATGGTGGTATTGTATTTGTATCTGCATACTATTGTGATACTATTTAGTTCGACAGCGAGCATTAGGTTAAGAAAAACAGTATAAGTTTGGCAGATATGAGGCTGGTAAAACTGGTGGATATGTCAACAACAACATACCCAGTATATTGCCAGAATTTTTTTCGATTGTTCTCTGGTTAGCTAGATTTTGATAAAAGAAAGGGCGGCTAGTGATACAGGAACATTATCCGAGTATAGAATGACGAAACCGGCCCCACAAGTGGGGTCCGGGGAGAGTAGGATGTATGAATACCTTACCCTTGCAGTTGTGAGGTAGAGAGGCGGTTCCGTAGAGCAGAATTGCAAGAATAGTATGACAACAATAAATTAGAAAGATACAAAACAAATGAGATAACGAGTAGTAATACATACTGAAGAATAAGAGACTACGCACCTACTAAATATCACCCTACCTCTCGCACATAAAGTGTGATAGAACCCGGCTATTCACTTGCCTTCTACCCTTATTCTCGACCTCTAAACCTTCCTATCTATGGTCATGTCCTCAGTAAATGTAATTAAAAAAAAAACTTGATGCGAAATAAAATGTCAGTGAAGTTTCAAATTATCTTAACATGTTCATTGAATATATGCTAATTTTCCTTGAATACTGGTTCAAGGGATAGTCTCAACAGCTTGTGTTAATACACCTCATTTTCGTATCAGGTGGCCGCAAACCACAATTCCAACATTTAAAATTGCAGCCTCCGAGTGCGTGCAGAAGGTCAGAGAGGGTGAACAAATATGTCTAGTAAGGTCTGTCATCTTATACTCCCTCCGTTATAATTTGTATGTCTTAGTTTCCGTTTTAAGTCCGTTCTCTTTCCTTTTTACGTAAGACCACAAGATTAATGGGCGTTTCACAAGATTCAAAAGTCGTCTTTATTTCTTTTAACTCCATGCCATGTCAAAACCAGAAATACAAATTGAAATTGCGGTAGTAGTAGTTCGTAGATGCTTATTTTGTTCTTCTTATATCTTTAATATGCTGATATATGTTTAACTACTTGTAAGTTAGGATGAAGCTTTCATGGCCATTGTCAGCAAGGGAGGCACTTGTACATTTCTTTGTATTTGAGTACATTCAAGATGGTCTGATAGTAGTGCTTCTAAATTCGGTAAGCTTGTGAAAGTCCACGACATTTTTCCGTTAACATAGTTGTTCTCGTCATCATTAGAGTAACTGGTTGTTTTGTGAATGTCTCCAGATCTCTGATGTAGATACCGTTGATAGAAGCACTCATGGGTACTCGAAAGACGGAATACCACTCCCGCAGGATGTAGTACGAATTGACGTGGTGGGAGGTTTTGCTATCCAGAAAGTTACTGATAATCGTAGCTACTTCAGGTAACTTTGGATTTCTTAAGTATTAAACTTAAAAGTACTTATTGTTGGTATCCGAGACAGAAAATAAAAACTTTAAATAAAATATCCGAGACCTCAAAATTCATCGTGTGTCCTTAAGGAATTTAATCCTCTCATTGTACCCGAGGTTTTGGATTACTTCTTCCCGGTATACCTGTCACTAGAACAATGGTACCTCAAACGCCAACGACTTTGTTGAACACTAAGACGGCAACAAATCACACAAAGACTCGATATTTGTTTGTTAGACAAATATGCAGAAGTTCAGAATTTTCTACAAAACTGATGCTAGTCCGCTGAATTTATAGCCAACGAGGATAGTGAACATGTGCTATTGTGCCTTATCGAAAAAGTCACAACTCATTACCCATTCAATATGGAAATGTGCTATTCAAAATGCATCCTTTCTCTTGGAGTCGTTTCGGGGAGAACGCTTCGTTTCATCATTCACACCTCTTAAAAACTCAACACTTAAAGCAATTAGACGACATATGCAGTATTATTAGCTTCGAACGCTTCTTGTTTGCGTTTTCATGCTAGCCTTTTCCATGTAAATTTTCTCTCTTTTTGTGTTTATCAAATTTTACAGGACTATAGCAAATATGGATATCAAACTGGACTTTGTTCCTCCATCATTCATAAATTTCATTTCACGGCAGCTCGTAGGTGCTGGCTTCAAGTTTTATAAAAAGGTTAATGCCAATTCTGATATTGTTTATTCATTGGAACAACGATGCTGATCAAAGCGATATTTTAGCTCTCTGGATAGTAATATACTGTTCTTTTTCTTGCAGGAAGTAGCTTCGGTTGTCAAAGGTGATGAAGATTTCAGCAATGCTCTAAAAGATCCACTATATGATCGGATACGAAAAGCACTTTATTCAGATAGTTTACCTAATGACAATGTGGCATTAGAATTACAAGACCTCAAGGAAGAAACACATGCTAGTCTCGATGAAGGAGCAAGAGATAGCAATGGGGCTTCGGGACTGCAAAAGGACTTCAAGAAAGATGCATGTCTCGGAGTTGATGAACGGACAGGAGATGGAAATGGTTCTTTAGAGCTACAAGACTCGATAAAAGACGCCCATGTTCAAATAGATCACGTAACAAGAACGAATGTTGAAGACAAAAAAGGTCGTAGTGAAATTGAGGAAATTAATGAAGATACAAGTGAAATGATTGAAATTTTAGATGAGAATGACGAGAAAGTCGGGGATTCTCCAGCTAATCGACTTGTAGATGTGCCTGCCAACAACAAGATGGTCGTGATTAGATCTGAGGTTCGACAAGCTCTGGGAACTTTGGAGAAGGCTATTTCTATCATAAGGGATTTTGGATATAACTTGGAAATTAGATCTGTTTCCGGAAACACTACTGTTAAGTCTTTAGGTGTAGCGGAGGATGGACGGAAAGACTCAAAATCATCAGAAACTGATCAAATTCATGGAACTCGCATAGCTTGCGCTGAATCACCCGGAAAAGAATTATCAGAGGCGACACGTTACGAACACAGGAACAGCTCCGCTAGTCATGGTTCCAGGTAAAATTCTGTTTGCTTAATAGCAAGAGGCTATAATACATCATTCGTGTTACATTGGTTTTAGAGAAATCAAAAACTCCCTCCGTTTTAATTTTTTTTGTCTGATTTTGATTTGACACGAATTTAAGGAAGTAAAGAAGACTTTTGAATAGTATGGTTCTAAATAAAAATATGTAGAATGTATCAAAATACCTTTTATCTTGTAATATTAAACATTTAACGTGGAAAGTTAGAATTGAAGAATTGCCAAAAGAAAGGGATAGAGACATTCTTTTTTAAACGGACAAAAAAAGTAAGAAAGACGAACAAATTGAAACCGAGGGAGTATATTTATTTGCAAAACATGCAAGCCATTTAGAGACTTCTACAACTTCTTTACCATAGAAAATCTGGAAGTTTGACTTATATATGACAAGAAGAAGATTGTTCTGAGCTACGTTGCTCGGACTCTTCAAAAGTATTGTCTACAGTATTTGTGTCAATCCTCCAAAACCTATCCTTTTTGGAGGATACGACATGGGTGCACCTACATTTCTGGAGTGTCCAAGCAACGTAGATTCCGAGAGCACTTAATCTTTGTGACAATGCATTTCCTATGATAACGCCTTTTGTTCATATACTAGATGAGTTTCTCTCAAACTTGACGTAACTTTTTTCTCCAGGCGTATAAGTTCTAGTTTGTGCACGAGGGAAGCTAACTACAACACGAAGATTGCTCCTGCATCACCGGATGATTATGTTGAAATAATCTTAGGCGAGACACAACACGTTGCTGTACATGTAGACCAAATGAAGGAAGAAAATGTCGCGTCTATCCATGGAAAAAAGAATGGTATGAGAAAACAAAAACACAAACAAAAACGAAAACTACCATTTTACTGCTGCTTGAATTTCAAACCAGGACAAGTCATGAGTTAAAAAGAGCATTTTTGTTCATTGGAGAATGCAGCTATAGTTTACTTGTTACTACAGATGTAAAATTCTTATGTAATTTAAGGGTTAATACCAGAGTGTGTGTTCTGTGTACCTGTGTTGCTCGAACCTTCCAAAGATGTTGTAGCATCTGTGTCAGATCCTCCGAAATTTGCATATCTTTTGTAGGATCAGACATATTTTTTTCGTAAGAGTCCG
The DNA here is from genome assembly GCA_032847665.1 of Solanum chilense. Classification (NCBI taxonomy): domain Eukaryota; kingdom Viridiplantae; phylum Streptophyta; class Magnoliopsida; order Solanales; family Solanaceae; genus Solanum; species Solanum chilense. The sequence goes on along the minus strand of CM064963.1, from coordinate 2,119,223 downwards.
AGCAATATAGTTTTGTACAACATAATTTAACTCAGCATGCTCATATTTATAATAATGTAATGTTAATCATGGTGGTGACAATACCACAAGTATATGAGAAACAACAACTTTGAAAAGCCTTTATTGGTTGTAACACTCATATTTAACGATAAATAGAGCTGTGTTGATTTAATTTTAAAATAAAATTTACATTCGATAGTGATCTTGTATAATGAGATAGTTATTTGAAATATCAGACGATCATTTTCGTTACAATTTCATAGGTAAGCAATTCATAATGAGTAAATGATCGTTTATCGGTTATAATACTTATATGTAATGATAAATAGAGTGATCTTCGTTCAACTTACAAATAAAAGGTAGATTTGATAGCAATTTTACACGAAAAGATAGTGATTTGAGATATCAGACGTTCAATTAAGTACTTTCACATGTAATCAATCTAAATTGATTGTTAATTAGTTATATTAATCATATTTAATGATAAATAGGACGGGTTCGGCTAATTCTAAAAGAAAATCTAGAATAACTAATTAATTTTATTTGAATTTGCTACAACAAATAAGCAAATTGTTGTACTTTTGAGAGCACTTGCTGAAATTTTCTTACAACAATTAAACAAGTTGTATATTTTTTTTTTTAAGCAATTGCTGAAATTCTCTACAACAAGTACAAGTCTTCCAACTCACAGTCTGATTAATAAAAAGTAATGTTTTTATTCGCAAAATCATCACATGCTATATCTCGATGCACAATTATTCCAAATATAACAATCGGGACTCAACCCCATTCGTCCTTACAATCAACTGGTATTACTATTCTATTTCGCATTAATGATGTTGAAGAAACCTAAAAATATTATTAATCATAAAAAAATTATATTGAAATATCACAATTGTTGTAAGTTATTCAACAACGGCTGAAATAGATATAACGACAATTTACTCAGCAACAACATTTAGCAATTCTTGTAAATTACTGAAATAGTGATATTAGTTATTGAAACTTATTATACATCAGTAGCAAGAACAATAATACAAAAATCAAATTTTTAAATGAATAATACACACAAACAATACCTATTAACTTGTTAAAATGATTGAAAATTATCAGTTAAAAAGTAATTTCTAAAATGTTTATACCTTTTTAAATCACATGTTAAATTAAAATTGGAGATTTTCCCTTCTCAAAATTTTCAAATTCTAAGATAAAAGAAGAAGAATTAGAAGCAAAAAAAATGCAAAATAGGTCATCCCGGCTATCCCGATCTTTTATCTGTTCATTTCGTCAGGTATCTGAATCAAAAGAGCAGGACGTTGGAAGAGAACAAAAAAACTGATTTGGGGGTTTTCCTACCCTTTTATAAATTAGTTTTTTAATTAAATTTGGGTGAAAGTGTGTAAAAATAAAAACTTGAGGAGTTATTTTATTATTTTTAATAATTAATTAAAAATTTGTCACCTATTCTTAATAATTTAGTAATGAAGATTAAAAGCAAAAAAAATGTGAAAAGAGCATGACGTTGGAAGGAAAAAAAAAACTGATTTGGGGTTTTTTCTATTTTAGAAATTAGGGTTTTAATTAAATTCGAGTAAAAGTGTAAAAATAAAAACTTGAGGATCTATTTAATTATTTTTCAAAATTGATTAAAAAATTGTCACCTATTCTTAATAATTTAAACTAGAGCCACTCTTTTTAGATTTCAACATTTTTTTGTCACCTATAATTCTTTCTCCAAGTTTTTGGTAAACGTTCTACAATTCTACTATTACAACATTAAAGTCCTAATAAATAGTATTTTGCAAGTTATACATAAAAGTTATTTATCTGGTGTATAAAATTTAAACCTGAAATATATAGATAAAACGCTATTATAATAATAAGATTGCTCGTAAGATATACGTGTGTAGTTGATGAAAATTCGATTATAGATTGGGAACTCATTTTATAATTTTCTATTTTAATAATGGAAAAATTTTCAATGATATTTTCTCATATCATTTTACAATTGAAGTTTCTGTGGATTGTTATCTACGAATGTTTAACTTGTTTTTATTCTTATTGTTATTTATTTGTAAATCTAATAAATATATCTGAAAAGTTACAATATTATTTCCAAAATATGTAAGAAATAGAGATATATAAATGTTAAAACATCGTTACTTGTTGAACGTTTCCGTTCCAGAAGTATTTTATAGGATACTTGTTCAAGTATAAATTTAGATCATTTCATATAGTTAATTTGAAGTTTTGCTGTTCATTTGATATAATCTGCTTAAGTTATAAGTAATACTACTATAATCTTTTCAAGTTGATATTTTTAGTTTATTGCTATAGTAATGTTTATATGATATAAAATATTTAATAGCTTCATAACAAATATCTACTAATAACATTTATTGTTGATAATGGTTAGTTCAAGTTAACAAAATGTTAAAATTTGTTTTAATGCTTTATCTTAGATATTGTTGTCAAAAATTTTGCTACCAATATGGAAATTTGAGTAACTTAATTCAAAATCTTAATATATTAGATGAAATTCTATTGTTAAAAATAAACATAAGTGGTGCTAATTAAGTGTTGAGTAAAAATTTACTTACACATTAAGACATGCAATTTCAATTATTTATAATCAAAACTAAGATAAATATTGATAAACTAAATTCACCATGGCTGCGGAACTTCCTGATTTGTCATCGAAAAAATAATGAATAATAAAAATCTTTGAAATTCTAAAAATTTGAAAATATCTCGAAATTTATCCACTACCTTTAATCTAATGAACCAACTATTCTATATATAGAGAGTTGAAAACTACCCATTGTACAATCTGCTATCTTAAAATCGTGGGCCAAAATATCGGTTACAATATCTGTGTATGAATTCCTGGATTGTGCAAAAATATTAAAATAAATATTAACAAATGTAACAGAGAAAATGAATATGAAAAAATGTAATGAACGTAACCAATGACATGTAAAAAGTGCAATTTAACAGAAATAGTAATTTTATGAAAAATTAAAAAATATTTGAACGTCTTGCTATGACAAAATAATATAAACATAACTAATCGATAAAAAAATCTAATACTTTAAGAAAAAGAATAATTATCAACAAATTGCATAAAAAATGACAAAACATATATCTTGAACTATTTATTTATAAAATAAAATACTTAAAAATATTTACTTTATCAAAATTTGATGTCAACAGAATCAAATTCGACTTTCAATTCGGACCCAAGTCTCGATCCCCAAATCAAACTCAACACTTAACTTGAACCTTAACCTCACCCTGACTATAATTTAGGAGTCAACCTTGATTGTTTGGGACTAATCTCAATCTCGACTTTTGACATGACATTAACTTGGTACTCGACCGCAGCCCCATGATTAGAAACTTGACCCTTTACCTAGGACCCCAACCCAACCTCGAACATAAAATCTAAACCTCAGCTTAACCTTGATTCGAAAACTAATAACCCTGACCTCAACTCAATCTTAATTCAAGACTCAATCATTACCTGGACGTAGACCTATCAATCACCCCAATACGATATTCAACCCCTAACGTCTACTTGCGACTCGACCCAACCCCAACGACGGACTCAACCCAACGTTGACCTAAAACTCAAACCTCGACTCAACCCCTAACCTCTATCCAATCCTGATAATATATAATATTGGTGAAACTTTATGTGAATATTGGTAAAAGAAAAATTTATCGATATTTGTAAAAAGTGAATCGAAATTAAATAGGTTAGATTATAACCCATTTTGATATGTCCATTCTAACTCAAGATTATTATTTGCTTATTACAAATTACATACTACACAAACTTATATATATAGCTTGAAGATTAAAGTACCTTCTTCCATCAATTTCTCCAAGAAAAACAAAATGTTGATGAAGAAGCTGAGAATTTCAACACCCTTTTTACAAAGATTATTATTGGGAAGAAGGGAAATAGTGATTTCTTCTAAAACCCAATTCGATTTTCCATCAATTTCTCCAAAAGTTGAGCAATTTCCTCAATTTATACAATCTAGAAAGCTTAATTTTCTTAGAAACGATTTGGGTTTTTCTGGGAGAACCCTTTTTAGCTCTGAAGCTGCTCAAAAATTTTCTTGCTGGAATTGTTGTAATGGGGTTTCTTCAAATACGACGCCGTTTCTTGTTTGCAATGCTTGTGGCTGTGTACAACCTGTAGATCAATCTGTTGATTATTTCCAGATTTTTGGACTGTAAGTTGTGTTACTGAGTTTGAAATTTGGTATTCGTAGTAGAATTATTAACATATATATATGATTTGAATCAAAGTTTTTGTGTTAGGCTGAACCCTGTGTAATGGTGGTACTGTGAGTGTAGTTTGTATTGCTATATTGTTTTTTTTTTTAGTATTTGGAGGAAAAGGCGGATCAAAGATTTGAACTTTATGTGTTCGGTGTAAACCACTAGCCATTTTAGTTGATATTTGTACATGTTCAGTAGAATTATTAATACTTGTACATCATTTGCATGAAAGCTATTGTCTTCAGCTGAACCCGTAGCTTGTACTGCGTATCCTCTCGTGTCTTGGAGGTTATTAACTTGTATGAATGGTGGTACAGTGAATGTAGTCTGTACTGACTACTGTGTATATTGTTAGTTCATGCTTATGATTCTTTGTTCTTTTTAGTGTTTTGGAGCAAAGGCGATTCCAAGATTTGAACTTTATGTGTTCGGGGTAAACTGCTAACCATTTTAGTTAGTGGGTTTGAAAGTTGATGTGTACATGTTTAGTAGAATGATTAATACTTGTACATCATTTGAATCGAAGCTATTGTGTGCACTGAACCCGTAGCTTGTACTGCACATTCTCTCCTGACTTGGAGGTTATTAACTTGTATGAATGGTGGTATAGTGAATGTAGTCTGTAATGACTACTGTGTATATTGTTAGTTCATGCTTATGATTCTTTGTTCTTTTTAGTATTTGGAGCAAAGGCGATTCCGAGATTTGAACTTTATGTGTTCGGGGTTCGAATGAATCCACTAACCATTTTTAGTTAGGGGGGCTTGAAAGTTGATACTTGTGCATATTTAGTAGAATTATTAATACTTGTACATCATTTGAATCAATGATATTGTGTTCAGCTGAACTGTAGCTTCTTCTGTGCATTCTCCCCTGACTTGGAGGTTCTTAGCCATGGCGGTGCTAGGATTTTATTAAGGGGTTTCAAAATATAAAAATTAATCACATGGAGAGGCCAAAGGGGGTTCAATGTATACTATATATACATAAAAAAATAATTTGAGCCATGTATAAACGGTGTAATTTTTCGCTGAAGGGGGTTCGGATGAACCTCTCGGCCCTTGCTAGCTCCGCCGCTGGTCCTTAACTTGTACAAAAGGAGGTACAGTGAAGTGAATGTGTACTGGGTAGATTGTTACTTCATGCTTGGATTCTTTCTTCTTTTTAGTATTTAGAGCAAAGGTGAATCCAATATTTGAACTTTATGGGTTCGGTATACCACTGTTCTAGAGTTTAGTGTAATTGATTTAGACTTTAAGATAGTACATGATAATTGATTCTGTTCTTAACTCTGTAACAAATAAGGTAGGGATAAGTATCAGATATCGCTTATTTAAATCATTAGCAGTGTACTCGAAGGATCTGCATGGAATAAGTATATCAATTCATACCCATTGTTGGGATATAAGGTTATAGTAATATCTCGTGAAACATATGAATTTAAATATATTTATGTCAGTTCTTATCTTTCTTTCATCTTTAGCAAATTGACATGCTAAAGATTCTCTGCATTTTTGCAGGGAGAAGAAGTATGAAATTGAGGGGGAGAATCTAGAGCGCAAGTATAAAGACTGGCAGAGGAAGCTACATCCGGACTTGGTTCACACGAAATCTCAGGTTCATAAAATTTTTTTGTGCACATTTATACTAAATCTTCCTTTTGATAATTCCTTTGGCGCTTCCCTTCCGCCTAAATTTTGATATTGTTTTACTGTGGCTTTTTTGCTGTTTCTGCTAGAAAGAAAGGGAGTATGCTGCTGAACAATCTGCTTGTGTCATTGATGCTTACCGCACACTAACTGATCCATTGTCAAGGGCAATATACATTGTAGGTTACCATTACATACTTGTTGCTATAGTAGTTCCATTTTTTCATTGGTGATCATCACTTGTTTAGAACATATTCTGTATCTCCGCGATGATTTATATGTGCAAGAGACATTTGACAGAAGATAACTCCTATAATAAGTCCTATTTTCCCCCCTTTTTAGGCTGAAATATGCTTAACATACTGTAAGGACAAAAAAATAGTATAAAGGCTAATGTTCTATACATATTTATCTTCCGACATATGAGTTTTTGTTTCTTCTAGAGAATTGCCGGAGATGAAAAGCTGACTACTTTGGCCCATTACATTTGGTTTCCTCCGTTTTCTTTTCTTCCTTTTTCCTTCAGAATGAAGATCTGAAATATCTGCACTGAAGTGTTAAAAATAAAGAAAAACTAAATAATATAATTGCAACTTAAGGAAAGATAGTAGGGATGAAAAGTAATAGAAGTTGCAGATTGTAGTCTACCAAGTCCTGTCGTTTTTCTTCTTAACGTTTTGTTCTGGCTTCCAGCTGAAGTTGGAAGGCCTGCATGTGGATGAAGAGGAGAAGATTGATGATGTAGAGTTGCTGACTGAGGTAAAATTTGTTGTGTTGGAATTACTTTTTGATAAGTGCTGCTGCCAGTTGTTTCTTGGACATGTTGGCCTTTTATGTAAGATTTAAAAATTGACAGTCGATGCCTGTAATATGAAAACTGATAACAACATACCCATAGGATGTATGCGGACCTTACTCCTACCTTTTTGGGGTAAGAGACTTCTTCCGATAGACCCTCGGCTCAAAAAGTTGTATGAAAAATGATTTGACCACACATTCAACAGATTGGCTTACACGATTATGCCGTCTTGGTATGAGTTTGTTACGATATCTATGATTTGGAGGTCTCCTTTGTAGGGTTTCACAATATTAGCATTTAGAATTAGATGAAATGTTTACTATACAATAATGGTATGTTATTTTGTTTGATCTTTGTAAAGGTGTTAACTTAGCTCCTCCTCAGTGGCTTGCCTAAATTCATCTTCTCTGACAGATGCTGGAAATCAGAGAAACTGTTGACGAAGCTAATGACCCACAGGAACTTAAACAAATTCAGGGGCAGGTATAAAAGGACGCCAGTAGTATAAGCTTTTACACCAAACCTGTTTGAATTTTGCGCAGATTCCCAACTGTTCTACTAGCTGTTATAGAAATTATTTTCCCGCTTTTCCCTTTCCTTTCTCCTCCAATTTTTCATTGCGCTGGGTGCAATCTGGGGGTCAGTTGAGTGGGCTAATTCTGGTGCGTAACAGTTTTTTATCGGATGCCTCCTCCTCCACAGTGTTATCAAGCAATTGATGCTGACTGACATTATCTTGATATCATGGTATATCAATGCTGTAATTATTCCCCCTCTCTGCTAGACGAACTTTCGTGTAAAAGCCATCTCAAACTTTTACTGTGAAATGAATTACTTACTGCAAAGGCTTCTATCTGTGGGCGCTCTTCATTGTTTTGCAGATACAAGGAAAGTTCGAACAATCATCCAACTCTTTTGCAGACGCCTTCCAAAGTAGAAAGTATGAAGAAGCTTTGGCTGCAATTCGAAGGATGACTTACTACAAGCGTGCAAACGAAGAGATAGTGAGAAAGCTCTAGTTTATGGGTATGGAAACTTGAACTTTCATCTTTGATTTATTATCATTTGGTAAACATCCATCAAGCTGATGGTTTTCTCAGTAACCAACTTAGTGTTATGTGAGGGTATTGAACTTGCTATACCAGGACTTATTATTTTTCATCATATCATATATTATTATTATTATTATTATTATTATTATTATTATTATTATAATAAGTGGGAAGAACTCAGGTCAAAAGTTGAATAACAGTTCTACCCTCCTATAAATTAAAATGTTATAATAAGTTTAATTAAAATAGTAATGACTTTTGAATTTTCTTAGATTAATTTTTATATATATATATATATTATTATTATTATTATTATTATTATTATTATTATTATATATTATTATTATTATTATTATTATTATTATTAAGAACTCAAGTCAAAAGTTGAATTACGGGTTTACCCTCCTATAAATTAAAATGTTATAATGAGTTTGATTAAAATATTAATGACTTTTGAATTTTCTTAGATTTTCACTTTTCACTTTTTTTATTATTATTATTATTATTATTATTATTATTAATAATAATAATAATAATAATAATAATAATAATAATAAAAGTGAAAATCTTTTAACTTAAAAATTGGATTACCATTTTACCAATAATAATAATAAAAGTGAAAATCTTTTAACTTAAAAATTGGATTACCATTTTACCCCTATGATAAGTTAAAATGTTACAAAATATTTAATTAGTCAAATATTAGAATTCTCAATAAGTTTTCTCTAATATATATTCGTATTCATAACTGAATTTTTATGCAACCTATAAATACAATATTTAATATGTAATTAACATAGTACTGACTTTTGAATTTTCTTAGATTAATTTCTATACATTATTATTATTATTATATATTATATATTATTATTATTAATAATAATAATAATAATAATAATAATAATAATAATAAAAGTGAAAAGCTTTTAATTTCAAAATTGAATTACCATTTTATCCCTACTATAAGTTAAAATGTTATAAAATATTTAATTAGTCAAATATAGAATTCTCAATAAGTTTTCTCTAATATATATTTGTATTCATAACCGAATTTTTATGCAACCTATAATTACAATATTTAATATTACCTCCGTCCCTAATTACTTGTCCACTTTTTCTTTTATAGTTGTCCCTAGTTACTTGTCTATTTTGACAAATCAAGAAAGGACAATTGCTTTTTACCTATTATACCACAATTAAATGACTAATTACTTTGAAAAATGTAGAACTTTTCATCCACTTCATAATTAATAGGGGTAAAATGATAAACTCACTACGTAATTAATTATTTTCTTAATAGGTGTGCCAACTCAAAAGTGGACAAGTAAAAAGGGACAGATGGAGTATGTATTAACCTCTCAAAATTGAATTATTAATTATTATTAATAATCATATTTTGCACGCCTTAAGTATAAGTTGAATAAAATTCAATTAATTAATTTTCAATTACATAAATTGGACGGGATTTGGAAGTAGAAAAGTGGTTCTTCAATGCCCAGAGTCATACATGATTAATTTCTTTAAATTAAGACATTATATATTACTTTACCAAACTCTTACAACTCCTATAATTTTTCTCATTTCTTAACTTGACTTACCAAATTCTAACACTTTTAAATTAGTAACCAATCTTTGTTAATATAATTCATTAAGTATTTAAAAATGTAGGTTAATTGGTATTATGTCAAAAGAAATTTCAAAGAACATGAAAAAAAAAACATTATATAAAGGTAACAAATGATTTTCATTTCCTTCAAATTTTGTTTCTTTAGTTGAGCATCTGACCTTCCTATTAACTTTCTTTCTTTTCCCTTAATTTTTTTCTTTTGCATGAACTAAAGAAAATGAGAAACGGAGAAATATGTAGAGTTGATACATGTTGGAATTGAATAATTGTCATATCAATTTAAATGCAACATTCAACATTCGTTGGATGATATATGAAGATTACTATCTCCGTTAGGAGTGTTAGCAGAAATTCATGGGCTATGAAAAGGAGGAAGTTGATTTCTTTGGAATACTGATTTTAGAATTTTCATTAATTGATTTATCCTTATAGTGTACTGTAATTATAATTGTCTGCGACTATAGATAAATGCGATGTTATTTGTGTATTTGTAGGGAGTTATCAAAATGATAGTTTGTAGTATGCCTTCGTGGCATCATGTGATTGGTATTGAAAAAATTAATTTGTAATTTTTTGTATTCTGTAATGTTTTTTTTATATGTATCTTCATATTTGAATTTACTGATTCATTTTAAAGAAAGAATTAGGAGTATATGCATCATCTATAAATATAGTATGAAATTTTAAAAGGAAAATTTTCTTTCATTTTGATATGATATCATTGATTAAAAATTATTTTAACTACCACAAAATATAGGAATCTTCACTTAAATTGTCGGATAGATTTACTATTACTTACTTTTAGCCTATATATATATATATATATATATATATATATATATATATATATATATATATATATATATATATATATATATATATATATATATATATATATATATATATTGAAACTCCATTTCAAGGACTTATAAGCTTGCTTCTAAACCCTAAATTAAATTACATTCATTCGATATTTTAAAATAAAATTTTAGATTTTCAAAAATTATATAGAAAGTATTATAATTGAAACCTTTTTCAAATCAATATGATGAAAATTATAATCTTAAAATGATAGCCAAAATTCAAATCGTTTGACTCAAAAATGAAATTATGACAACTAAAAAGGATCGGAGGGAGTAATTTTAAACTTTCTATTTCACGCTAAAGGACAGGATTATAAATAGTCACACAAATCTCTTTGACATGTTTAAGACCACAAATTTTAAAGTACCTCTTTCCATCTAAAACTTTGTGCTCAGTAAAACGAGTTTACATACAATGAAACAAAAAGGAGTGATATTTTGTTGTCACTATTATCTTAATGGTCTTGATCGTTGTTTTGGTTATAATACAATCAATTAGGTAATAACGGTATTTGCTATACCCCTCAATGTGGGACTTACTGGTGTAAATCCAGTCAAACCCTAATGTGAGTACGGGATACCGAATGAAAAACAAAAAAAAACAAAAAGTGAAAGAAAGGCAACAACTAAATAAAGATGGATCATCATAGAATTATGAACCAAAAAAAAAAATATCAAGTTAGAAACTTTCTCCTCCTTTTTACATTTAACTTCATATGTAATACAGTCTTTGCTAAATCTTGTTTACCTTCTCTATTGAGCCCATAGAAGACAGTTCTATAATTAACTGTACTTGGAATAATCCCAATATCCAACATTTCAGATATAAGCTGAAGAGCTTCTTCAGAATTACCAATTCTACATAGACAAGAGATGAACATGGAGTATGCCTTGAAATCAGGATATGGTCCATTCTTCTTCATCTGATGAAACACATCCCGAGCCTCGGAAACTTTTCCCACGTTCATATACCCTCGTATCAACGCTGAGTAGGTAACTATAGTTGGTTGACATCCTGAATCTTTCATTTCTTTGAAAGTTTCAAGAGCCTTTCTGACCTGTTTCACTTTGAAGAAGTAGCCAATCAAGGAGGTATATACATGGACTGTTGGATGAATGCCGGTCTGCTTCATGGATTCGATTCTTGCTAATGCCTCTTCTAAGTTCCCTTTTTGTAGTAGTCCGTGGACTAAACTTCCGTAGACGTACTGGCTCAAGACATGTTGCTCGTCATCAACTTCGTTGATCAATGCTAAAGCCTCTTCCAGCCTCCATGCTCGACAAAGTGATCTAATGTACAATGAGTATGCTAAAGGGGTACTGAAACCGAGCTTTAGTAAAGATTCGGTACAGCTTCTGGCATCCCTTAGTTTACCAAGTTCACATAAACAACCAAGATAATCTTCGATTAGTTCTTTATCAGGACTGTATCCAACTTGAATCATCTCCTGGAATATTTTCACTGCTTCATCAATTCTCCTACCTTTTTTCTGACAAAGAGATGTAATCAGAGCTTTGTAGGTACTTTCTGTCGGTTTACAACCGCTGTGTTTCATTTCTTTAAAAGTACGAACAGCAATATCGGTTAGTCCTGTTCTCCCATACAGCATTATCATGATTGTCCAGGTATGCGCTGTTACTAAGCAACCATTTCTCCTCATATCGGAGAATAGATTTCTCATCTGAGTGAAGTCCTTGCCCTGTCCTGCTATTTTAATAGCCGTGTTGTAGGATTCCGTTGTATGTCTGTAACTACTTTGCTTCTCAACCCAAGAGAAAAATTGCAATGCTAACCGACCTTGCAGCTTGAAATTACGCAAAACTTCCATGACGATTTCTGGAGTGAACTGTATGTTGCAGTTCTCCAATTGTTCTTGTATTAAGTACCAATCCCTCGATGAAATCAAAATTTGGCAAATCTCACGTACATCACATTCAATAGAGGATTTTGAAGTTGCCTCTGGCATGTCATGAGCTGAGGACACTTGTTCTAGGTTTTCATAATTCGACTCCAAGTATCGTTCTCGTTGACTGCTCACATCACATGTTCCATTTTCGTGATTGTGAACTTTACAACCCCCCTGTAGCAGCTTGATCCTGTTGATGTTCTTCATATCTCCTTTTCTCTCCAGATACGAAATAACATACTGGAAGACATCGTTTCCAATACACATCTTAGAGGCCTTCATTTCATTCAGAACTTTGAAAATATCCGTTGTCCCTGACACCTTGGTAAGTTCCTTGACAAATATGAGGTATGATTTCCGAGTAAAGACAATTCCTTTATCCTTCATATTCTCGAACACTTCCCACATTTCAGAAATACGGTTTTGGATGATATAGCCGGCAACTACAGCAGTTGCTGCAACAGCATCCAATTTAACTCCCATCTCTGTCATCTCATTATAGAGGTTCAATGCTTCTTGAAACTCTTTAACCCTGAAAAGGTGCTGCATCAGATTGGTATAAGTCGAAACGTTGAGCAAACTTCCCGAGTCTTTCCTGCTCTGAAACAGATTAAGTGCCTTTGAAATTTCATTTCTCCTCAAGTATGCACTTATAAGGACTGCATAAACCTTCTCATCAGCACCGGTTCTTTTCTTCAAAATTTCAACAATCTCCAATGCATCATTGATCCTCTCAGCCTTGCACAGTCCTTTCACCAATGTCGTAAAAATTTCAGAGTCAAGGTTCATGTTTTTACTTTTCAGATCACGAATCAATTCCAAAGCTTCTGTAATCCTCCCCGCGATGCAGAAACTCTTAAGCATAAGCCTGTAGACGTGGTTTTCTGGAATACTACAAAACCTTATCATGTCGTCACCAACTTTGTGAACTGCAGCAGTATTTCCGGAGTTAGCCAAGCATTTGACTAACTGTCCAGACGTAGCTTCATCCAACATCAAGCCTTTGTGGATCATTTCGTTGAAGTACTCCAAAGCTATGTCCGCTTTTCCAGCATTACAAAGTGAACTCAACATGATCGTATAAGCCCTTAAATCGGGCTCATAACCTAACTTCTTCAACTGTTCAAACATTGACAACGCTTTGCCAATCAACTTACCATTCCCATAATGCGACAGCAAAATGCTCCACGTCTTAAGGTTTTTCCGACAAGAACTCCTCTCCATTTCTTCCACCAATTCATCAACCAAACGGAACTCCTTACAGTCCGCAGCCATGTAAATCATCGTGTTAAAAGTCTCCGTAGTATGACTAAACCCTTCTCTTGTTTTAAACCAATCGAAAAACCTCAAAGCTAAACGAGGAACTTTAAAACACCTCTTCAAAACCTTCTCAACGACCTCCTCGTTATACTCAAAACCTGCACTTTCCAACCGTTCCTCCATCGCGATCACATCACATTCACTCCTCAAAATCCCCGTAATCTTGTGAACAATAGGACTAACATCCCTTTTCACCAAATCCTCAACCCGAGTATCTTCGTGTAAATTCATCATTTCCAGCTCTACACTCTGCTTCACATCTCCACAAGCACATGATGAATCCTTCAGCTCTATCCTCATCTCAGCATTTCCACGAACACGTTCCGTGCAAGACGATGAATCCTCCAGCTCTGTACTCAGCTTGGCATTTTCACAAACAAGTTCTGTGCAAGATACTGAATCCTCCAGCTCCGTACTCTGCTTGGCATTTTCTCGAACACTTCCATGGCAGGACGATAAATTTACGAACTGGGTGTCGTTCAAATTTGCGGAATTATATGGCATTACACTCTCTGTTCCTAAAATCTCTCTGATTTCATTGAAGAGTGAAGTGAAATTCTGGGGTTGATTCTTGTTTTTCGAATTCGGGTTTTCAGTTTTCTTGATTTTGCTAAGCTTAGATGATTTTGTGGAAATCGAAGAAGAAAAGCAAATCTTGAATCTTGAATTCAACAGATTATTTTGAGAAATTTGAAGCTTTTGTTTCCATACATTCTTCAACATCATTCTACTTTGAAACATTGTTTGATAGTGGCGCCAAGGATGTTTTTATATATATATATATATATATATATATCATATATTATTATAAGCATGAAGCTCTAAAAGTGTAAAGTTGAATTATTACTTTGCCCCTATAATAAATTAAAAAGTAATAAAATACTTTACCCAAATATAAATTAAATATCTAAATAGTAATATTGAATTACATAATAGCGGAGCAAAATGAAAAGTTTAGCAGTCTATTCAATTACTATGTGTGAAACAACCAAATAGGATGAACACTAATAAAGTTTCAATTAATATAGAAGTTGAAACGTATTTTGCTAATTATGAGAAGTTGAAAAGGATCAAATTAAGTAATTGAGGAATATCAAAGAGTTTTTATCAACAAATCTTCAAGACTACACTATATAAACATACTCAATATTAGTCATTCAACACAAGCTTCCATTGTTAAGTGGGTACAAAAATGTCTTCTAATTTTCAGGTACAATTTTATTAAGTCTAGATTTTTCCGTTTGATTTGCTAACTTCATTTGAATGATAACTTTCTAATTTTTTTAATAGACACATATCAAAAATTGAATGTTGTTGTACGCATATGGTTTGATGCTGAATGATGATCAACTCTCTTTGAAACTCTCTACGCATAGCTTCCGACAGAAAAGAAACCATGTTTAAACTTTTAAACTATTAATAATAAATTGAAATTGCAGTTGTTTGCTAGCAAAATATATCACATTTTCTTCAACAAATGTAGCAACTCCAAGTCTTCTCTAACAGTGATGGATAGTAGTTGTAAGTCTGTAAATGTAAGTCTGGGTATATCTGAGAGTTTTTAAGGAAGTAGTTACATTTGTAACGACACACATTAAGGATACAAGATGACTTTAAGTAACGTCGCATTTTCCCTTTTTAATTCTTTAACTTGATGTGTCTTTCTTGGAAATTTTACTTGTTGATGACTGTCTGTATATTTAATTGCTTATAAATGGGTAAGCTTTGGAGACTTATCTAATGTGCAGTAGATCGAAAATATCGAGAGAACACTCGAAAAAAACATCATAATTCTCCTAATAGTTTATTATATACTTTTTCATTTATCTTTTTTATTGATTTTTATTTGGGATACACGTGCAACGCACGTGCCCGGAGACTAGTATATATATATATATATATATGACCTTATTTACATCTTGGGTTCGAGTTTTGGGTATAAACAAATTTCGTTGAAGCGTTATTCATAAATGAGCCCTACAGTGCGTGATTCGAATTTAGTTGAAGCTCTAATGTCAGCTCCGAATATCTAGTGGAAAACTAAAAAGGAAAAAAACTTGATTTTACGTGGATGTACTTTTAACTTTGGTTTGGACAAGTATACTTTTATAAATGTGCATAAAGTTGAATAGTATAGATAGAATCGTTCTAAATGATAATTTGAATAAGATACATTTGAACTTATTTATATTATGTTTTACGTAGAACACGGTAGGTAAGCCGTAGCCTACTATAGTTTATTTTGATTGAATACATAATAACGTGTTCTTGTTATATACTAACGACCAAATTTTTTAATAAGTTCATGTTCGTGTTTTCAAGCGATCATTATGTTAATAAGTTGACCACTTACACAAAAATTACCAATAAAGAATGTGTTAGAGTGATAAGTACTTATTCATGCTAAATTAAAAGTCTTAAATTTGAGTCCCCTTGAATATAAAATCGTCTTTGTTAGGAAGCACTTTACAGTTTACCTGAATATGAGATTTTTTGGTCTTGTAAAGTGAAATTTTTAATGTGAAATAAGATTA
Source organism: Solanum chilense (assembly GCA_032847665.1). Lineage (NCBI taxonomy): Eukaryota > Viridiplantae > Streptophyta > Magnoliopsida > Solanales > Solanaceae > Solanum > Solanum chilense. The sequence goes on along the minus strand of CM064963.1, from coordinate 2,103,179 downwards.
GCCGAGTCTCAAAATGATTCCGGATTCAGGCGATAAAAATGGGGGATGCATAGAAAAGATATACAATGTACATACCTGATTTTGTTTACTCCAGATATATACATATACATGTATATTAATATGTATCTGAGATACATATGAATCTCGTTTGACTCTATCTCTAATTTTGCTCGCCTTTCTTCCTATTTTAGTATACATGGTTTCAAAAATACATGTATCTAAGTGTAAGATATGTATGATGCATATAGATACATGTATTTAGCGTGTATCAAGTGTGATTTACATGTATCTGAGATACATACGAATCTCACTTTCCTCCCTGTCCAATCTCATTAGCCTTTCTCCCTATTTTAGTGTATTTGGTAGCAAAAATTCATTATCTAAATATAAGATAAGTAGAAAACTCTTAATTAGCGATAAGATATATAATATTGTGAAAGTGTAGGTAATAATAATAATAATAATAATAATAATAATAATAATAATAATAATAATAATAATAATAAGTCATAGTTTTTTTTTCTTTTATTGTTGAAAATGTCATAGTTGAAATTTATTTTGACTTAAAACAATTTTAATGTCTTTTTAAATTTTAAATTATTACTATATCAAAATGTTCCTTTATGTCAAACATAATTCAATATGTTCGATATAACATAAAATTTTCATTTTATATAAAGATGTTTCTCTGTGTCAAGAAAATTCAACTATTCAGATGTCAATAAAACGAATTAAATATTTTTTTAAACTAGTTAAACCTCAACTAATAATCACAATTGTGAAAATTATGACAAATCTCATGAAAAATCATAATAAATAATAAAATATTTTTTTTGTCAATACATAGCATATAACTAATATATAAATTATTGTATTAATTATTAATTAATTATTTATTATATACTAAATATATATTGACGATAACTCTTATTATTACAATTAGACGGATGAATTTTCCTCCGGTGGAGGCCGGCGGCCGGCGGTAACTACTTTGTTTTAAATAGTCAAATAAATATATGACATTAAATTAATTAATTGAATACAAATCCAAAATAATTAAATTAAATTAAATTAAATAAATAGAATACAAAAACCAAATAAAATAATAAAAAATTCAATCTAAGTAGTGGATTACCACTTTCCATAAGACTTGTCATTCTATTTTTCTATTTTATTTATTTATTATTATAGCAATAGAAGACTTTTAATAATTATTTGGATATTTTTTCTTAGACCCCTATAACTTTGTTGACATATTCAAGAACACCCTCCAATTTTTTTTTGATTAGTCTTTGAGTCGTTCAAATTTGCAAAAGACGAAAAAATCAATTGATTACGTAAATAAATATTCAAATTTGTGACACGCTATCGTCATTTTACTTGAATATACCTTAAATGTTACTCCTATTTACTTTAGTTATAGGCTCGGTTGAATATTTTGTCCATATTTACGCATGTTATAAAGAAAATTAACATGTATTAGATAACTAAAACTAAAAGATGAGTGTAATAGATTTGTCGAATGTAACTGCACGAAATATTAAGGTTTTTGAACATATTGTTCAATCAGTTTGATATTTCATTTCATGTTGATTTCAGAAGTTTCAAAAAAATTATTTTCATCTGACTAGTCGAATCATAAACGAGACGTTTCATACGATCATTAAAACAAAACTACATAATTTATAATAACTAAAACTAGAAGGAATAATATTATCAATTATTGAAAACTTAGGGGGATGAATTAATAATTATTTCCATTCATCCAAACACGTCTTAACAGAAAAAACTGCCATTTTTTCTCTCCTTGTTATTATCTTTGTCCCTCGAAAATTTCTCCTAAAATAATTATTTACAGAAAAAAAAAAACCAAGAAAATTATAAATCCAAAAACCCTTTTCATTTCCCCTCTAAAATATAATTTTTAAAATTTATTTTAATTATCATTCATTTATTTATTTTCAAATTTAAAAAAGTCCCCTTTTTTTTTTTCTTACAAAGACTGAGTTTTTGTTGAAGTTTTCTTCTTTATTACTCAAAAAAAAGGTTGGTGAATTTTATCATTGAATTCTTCAAAATACATTATATTATATTTTCTCTCAAAAGAGTTGTCCTCAAAAATCTCATCTTTTTTGGCTCAAGAAGCTCAAAATTTCATATGGTATGTTCTACATTATTAATTTTGTTTGATTTTTAATTTAGAAATACGTTCAAGATTTGAACTTTATGAGTTCGAGTAAGTCTGAGTCAAAGTTACTAAAAAAAACCTTATGTTATTAAGGGTGGCTTCAAGATTTGAATTTTCAAGTACGCGTAAAGTTGTATACACATCATTCAGACTCTACTCGTGAAATTTCACTGAGTAAAAGTTATTGTTGTTGAGTTAAAGCTAGAATCTTTTGAATTGTTCATGTTTTGTAAATTATTTGGAATTTTTAAGTTTATAAAGTTGAAACTTTACAAGGTCAAGTTTTGTTTTGTTTTTTTCATTTCTTGAAGTGTGTGTTTAATGTTGACCTTCAATTGGTACCTACAAATTTCAAGAGTTGAAATATTTTAGTTCTAAAGCATGTGAAGTATGTGGTGATTTTTGATGTTGACTATGTACTCTTTTTTTATCGGAAAAAAGTTATACTGTATATCAGGTTAAAATTGTATCAGAAGTAGCGAGATTACGCTGGATATTGTTGTTGTTTTGTTGTTGTAAGTTGATGTTGAATTCGCTTGATTTCTTCGTGTGTTTACTTGGTTATATATAAAATCCTGGCTCCGCTGCTGATGTCTGATTATCGTTTTCTTGATTTGTTGAGTAGGTCATACATGTTTTACTTCTTCAAATACTATAAGGTCACCTCCTTTTGAGAGATGAGTTTGGTTTTTGATGTGTGAATAGCAATTAGTTTGTAGATATAGAGATGGGGAATACTTGTGTTCATGCAAAGATATCAAAGGATGGATTCTTTAGCTCGTCTTGGTGGTCGCGATCACCAGAAATGATCGCGTATGAGAAAAAGGAAACTAGTTTTCAAGAAGGCGTTGATGTTGTTCAGAGTAATCCGCCTGAATTGGCGAAGATAGAGAGTAGGAAATCGGATGTAATAGGGACGGAACAGGTTATGATAGTAGTGACTGATGAAAAGAAAGACGCGTGGATGATTAAACCTGAAGAAATGATCACGATAACTGTTGATTTGAAACAGGAAAAGACGAGCAATGCTAAACCGAAGAAGAAGCCTCACAATGTGAAGAGAATGGCTAGTGCAGGGCTCCAAGTTGATTCTGTTTTGAAAACGAAAACAGGTCATCTGAAAGAGCATTATAATCTAGGGGAGAAACTCGGGCATGGACAATTTGGTACGACGTTTCTTTGTATAGAAAAGGGAACGGGGAGGAAGTATGCTTGTAAGTCTATAGCGAAAAGGAAGTTGTTGACAGACGAAGATGTGGATGATGTACGGAGAGAAATACAGATCATGCATCACTTGTCGGGGCATCAAAACGTCATTTCAATCAAAGGGGCTTATGAGGATGCCGTTGCAGTTCATGTTGTGATGGAGTTGTGTACTGGTGGAGAGCTCTTTGATCGGATTATTAAACGAGGGCATTACTCGGAGAGACAGGCTGCTGAGCTTGCAAGAACGATACTCGGGGTGGTAGAAGCTTGCCATTCTCTCGGAGTAATGCATCGAGACCTTAAGCCTGAAAATTTTCTCTTTGTCAATGAGGAAGAGGATTCACCTCTTAAGACTATAGATTTCGGGCTTTCAATGTTCTTCAAGCCAGGTATCTGTCGATTTTCCTTCATATTCTTTACTTTTATCGTTACTTAAATTGAGATGGAGGGAGTAATAGATTCCGTCCATCAAAAATGAACTTTTCAATAAGCTGAAGTTATGAACAACAGGACAAATATTCGATGACGTTGTTGGAAGTCCTTATTATGTTGCTCCAGAAGTACTTCGTAAGCGTTATGGTCCTGAGGCTGATATCTGGAGTGCAGGTGTTATAATTTACATTCTTCTAAGCGGTGTTCCTCCGTTTTGGGGTGGTAAGTTGATCTTTTAACGTCTCGTGAGATGCCACATTTTTCGTAGTTTTGCCAAAGTACAGAAATGAGCATCTTATTATGTTTGAACAGAAAGTGAGGAGGAAATATTCGATGAGGTTTTACACGGTGATATTGACTTCGAGTTAGATCCTTGGCCTAAAATCTCTCAAGGTGCGAAAGACTTGGTCAGAAGAATGCTAATCCGAGACCCCAAAAAACGACTAACAGCACATGAAGTTTTATGTGAGTCATCATTTATCTGTAACTAATCTGTTTCGTGAGTCGGGAGAACATAACATTTAGAGTTTTCGTTCTGTTTGTTTTGGTAATCGTGAGAACATAACATTCAGAAATCGTGTTTTGGTAACTATATTACACATCTTTCAGCATATAGTAAACTAAAGACGTAAATTTCTGATTGAAGAAAGATAAACAACTCTCCAGGTTGAGTAGTTTGTTATGTTATACGAGTTTACTCGTCTGAAAGCATCTGAAAGTGAAACGATAAACTGTAAAGAGCTAAATGCAGTAATGTTGGCACCTCGGTGCACAAAGCATCCTGTGTTAGCAGGGTCCGTGAACTTGTTTTAAAGTTGCTTTTTTTTGTTGTTGTTGTATTTACTTTTATAGGTCATCCGTGGGTGCAAATTGATGGCGTGGCCCCAGATAAGCCTCTCGATTCTGCAATATTTACGCGCTTAACACAGTTTTCTGCTATGAACAAGTTGAAGAAAATGGCTATCAGGGTAGGTTAACGTATCTATACAGTGTAATTTTTCAACAATACATGTGGTTTGCGACTGCTTGTACACTAACATGTAGTTTTACTATTCAGGTTATTGCAGAGAGACTTTCGGAAGAGGAAATCGCTGGCTTGAAAGAGATGTTCAAAATGATTGACACAGATAACAGTGGCCAAATTACGTTCGATGAACTAAAGATAGGATTGAAGAAATTTGGAACTAATCTTAACGAATCAGAGATACGCGATTTGATGAAGGCTGTAAGTAATTGCTGATGCATTTCCTTCCTGTTTTTGTTCAAACATTACGCCACGCTTGTTATGAACACTTTATATTTAGCTAATATCGAAGAAACTATGCAACATTTTAGGCGGACATTGACAATAGTGGAACGATTGACTATGGGGAATTCGTTGCTGCAATGTTACACGCCAACAAAATCGAGAAGGAAGATTATCTGTCTGCAGCTTTCTCATATTTCGACAAAGATGGAAGCGGATATATTACAGCTGATGAGCTTCAAAAGGCTTGTGAGGAATTCGGTATCGAAGATGTTCACTTGGAAGAAATAATACAAGAAGCTGATCAAGACAATGTAAGTCCTCTGGCATTTCTTCACTCCTTAACAACACATGAAACTTTGATATCGATCGATGAGATTGCATAAAACCAGTAATCTGGTTTTGACTTGGCACGGAGTTTAAGAAAAGAAAAAAAAACTTTTGAATCTTGTGTTTTTATACTAAAGATACATAGAAAACATGCCACTTAGAACGTTGACATGAAAGAGTTTTCAAAAAAGGAAGATATTCTATTTGAAACGGACTAAAAAGAAAAGTAAGACAAACAAATTGAAACAGAAGGAATAGTAAACGATTTCTTTGAGAAACTCGTAGCTTGATAGATCAAGGAAATGTATTTTTACGAAAAGTGCTTATAGAGAGTAGTCTTCAATGATGACAAAGAATGATAATTCTGTTTCGAAGACATACAATGTAACAAGACACCAGCAATTGCTTACTCCATAGGGCCGTCTCATCAGTTGTAGAGTTTGGTGGACCGGAGAGAAGTGTCACGATACATATATGTACAGATACATTTAGACATCTTAGGCCACTAGTGTTGAAATGTCAGCTTATCGAACAATAGTTCATGTGTCTCCCATAACTTAGCTAGTGTTTACGGGGTTGTTCTCTATGTATAACAATCCAGTACGTTTAAATTCTAAATCCGCCTCTGACTGAGTGTACGTTGATACTTATGACCTTTTAACCTTTCAGGATGGACGGATAGATTATAACGAGTTTGTGGCCATGATGCACAGAGGAAATGCAGATTTAGGTAAGAAACGACTACCAAATAATTTCAACATCGGATATAGGGAGGCGATGGTGGCTTGTTGACAAGAGCGGATATAGGGTGTAACATAGCTTTGAATCAAGATCCTATATATGTACAAAAGTTTAAATTCAGAAGACGATTACTAGCACTTGAGGTCTTTGGCGTCATAGAATCCTGAACTCGTAAAGGTCAAATCCTGAATCCGTCTCTGTTTGTCGATGCATGTTTTCAAGATGTATAGAAGTGTAGTAGGTTTAAACATAACATTTGATGCTGGCACATAGCAAATGCCAGCTCTTTTTCATATATAGTCTTTGAGTTATGGCTTATTTGTTTTGCCAGTTCAATGTTTAGTCCTAAAGATATAAACAACTAATAAAAAAGATAGGTTGTACTCTTTTTGTATTATTATTTCAAGGAAGTATATATAATGGTTGTCACCAATTCTCCTTTGTCCTTTTTTTTTTTAATTTGTTGTTGTATAGATTATCAATCAGAGCCTCGAAGCAATGGTAAAGTTGTCTTCGTGTGATTTATAAGTCATAGATTCGATCGAGTTGTCATTCACGCTTTTTCTTGGAGTATGTTTAATACATCCTCTTTTTTTGCGGGGTGGGGGAGGGGGGGCGGTGTACGGTTTTTTTTTAAGACAGTGCGTGAATACTGATGTTTTGTGCATTTGGTTGCCCGAGAGGATGTATTATTTTTCAAGGAAGTAAAGATAGGGTTGTCACCATTTGTTGTTTCCCCCCTTTTTTTATCTGTTATACTCATGATTAAGGGAGTTTTGAAGCATCGGTAAACTATTATCTTCGTAACCTATAGGTCATACGTTCGAGCTATGGAATAACGAAGTGATACTTGTGTCAAGATAGGTTACATATATTACTCCTTTTTGGGTACAAGTACAACCTTTTCCTCGGACCTACATGAACATGAGATGTTTTCTCATCGGAATATCCTTGTTGTACTGATTATGAAAGGGAACCTCGAAACAACAATAGAGTTATATTCATGTGATCTATAGGTCAAAGTTGGACTCGGAACATTGGAAGCATCAGGGTAGACGACTTATTTTACATCCTTTTTCCAATACAATCTGTTCCCCGATCATATAAGAACGTAAAATATTTCGTGCATCGGACTATCCATTGCTAATTATCTTGAAAAGTCTAGTTTACACCTTTATTCCCCATATTTGTGGAATATGTCAATTATTACTAGATAATTTACTTCTAATTAAATTAAGTTATTTAACCACTTATTGGACTCACCTTTAATTATTAATTTAATCAAGAATAGTATGCTAATCATTATTATACTTAAATTAATATGACAAAATTATTGAAATTAATCACTAATCTTTCATTTTTTTTATAAATTATAACAAGTTAGTAGAGAATAAAAATTATTGCAAACTAATCAACTTTGATAATGCAAATCCTAGTGGGGTGTACAAATCCTGCTTTAATTGCACTTTCAAACCTAATTTATCTTATAAGTTGGCCCAAAATCTGTCTAATCAAAGTGATTAACTTAAATAATTTGTAATAATAAAAAATAAAGTTTGGTCCAACCTTATTTAATTAATAATTAATTAAGGAGAAAAGTGAAGTCATTATCTTTTTAAAAGGTTAAATTTATTTTTTTTACTATTAAACATTTATAGTAATTGCAAAGTAACAACCATCATTATATTAATGTTGACTGGTAAATATTTATTTTCATCCTATATTTAAATCAAATCAGTAAATATAAGACAAGTGTATTATATATACGTAGGCATATATATATATATATATAATTTAGTCATTGTTAAGGGATTTGTATTCTTATTTTAAATTACTTGATTTGATATAAAAATCGAATGGAGGTAAGTATTTATTATAATGATAAATAGATAGCTTAATAGATTAGCGGTCCCTTAAATTTGCTAGTAGATTAAAATAAAACGCTTAGAGTTATCGATTATTTCAATTGAATACATGATAAGACATTTTATTTAAAATTATAAATGTGTTGAAAAATAATGGAAGTGTAAAATAATTGAAGCCCCCAAAGGATATAAAATATTAACAAAAATTTCAAAACGGTATATAAAATTTTATATTAACCAAAATGGCAAAATCGCTGGAACAACAGCGATTTCCTTCATCAGAAAAAGCAAAATCGCTGCTACTGCAACGATTATTCAAATGTGTTTTTTTTTAAAAAAAAATTCAAGTCGCTATCTAGGCAGCGATTTTTAATTTTGTAAAGGCAGCGATTTTCTAAAAAAAATTTATACCCTTTAGACTCTGGACTCAAAAATTTTCCGATGGAGGAAATCGCTGTTGTTCCAGCGATTTTGCCGTTTTGATTAATATAAAATTTATATATCATTTTGTAATTTTTGTTAATATTTTATACCCTTTAGGCTCCGAACTTAAAATAATTTGAGTCTAAAAATGTGAGGACAAGAGACATATGATGAAAACTATGGAAGATAAAGAAGAAAAATATAAAAATCAATAATTGAAATGAATCCAATGCTTCAAAGATTATGTTATAACAAACTACAGCAAATAACACAGGTCCAAATAATTGTAGCATGACATATAAAATTCATTTTTTATTTGTAATATGAAATTTTGAATTTAAGTTTTATGAGTAATAAATATATTAGCAGATAGCATTTCTTTTAATAGATCTTACGTGATATGAATTTGAATTAGCCAAAATTTCAAAACTCATATCAAACGCCAAGTAAAAAAAAAAACGTAGATATAAATATCACCAAGAAACACTAAAGGGTGTGGCTTAATAGTCAATAAAGTGAATTTAGAATCCTGAGGTCTCGAGTTCAAATTTCAAATGAGACCAAAAAAACTAAATAATTTCTTCTCATCTATCCTACTTTTTGTTAACAGAGTTATCTGATAACATCTATTAGTCGAAGTGCGCGTATAATAAATCATCACGAGTTGTAGCGAAATGAATAAGATCTCCTTTGTTAATTAATTTCTTAGATCAAAATTCTGAGAATGAACATTTTTAGTGAATCTTATACGATATAAATCCAATTTTAAAATTTAAATATCGAACATCGGAAAAAAAAAATCAGTAACATGAGGGATGTCAAAGTTCTTCATAGTTGTCATTTTGGAAAGTATTGTTATTAATGGAGACAATATATCATGTGGCTTTTAACTCATTTGGCCTTTCTCAATCATTATTTAACAATATGGTTATTTTCTCAATGATTTTAGATATTTTAAGATTTCAAAATGTAACGAACGATACGTAAAAAATTAAAATAAAAAACATATTATCGATTATTAATAATACATATAAATATTTTTTTTTAAAAAAAGATCTGAACATAAATAATTTTATAGGAATTTGTAGTAGTATATAGAGCAAGTATAACATTTCATTATATAAGTAAACACTTGTTAATATTTTTATTGTCATGTTAAAATCCAAATTAAGATGGCAAACAATAAATTTTAAAAAAAATTCATAAATATATTTTTATGATTTTAAACCAAAACTAATTTAGTGTAATCAATTCTCATAAAATCATGGCCAAACAATAAAAATCTATCGCTAATCTTATTTAATAGTTATTGATAATTAATGAATTATAAAGAAATCTTATTTAGCTATAAGATATATTTATAATAAGTTTAGTTAACTAAAAAGAACAAAAAATACGATAATATTATAATATCCTAAAATAATCCACAAGTGCGATATAGAAAGGTTGAGTGAGTATATATATATACTGTCTTATATATATCGTGAAAAGATAGAAAGATTGTTTCTGATTGTAATATATTAAAATCGTCGTTCCTCCTTTTGTTATAAAATAAAATAATTAAAAAAATTCAAAGTATTAAAAATTTTCTATTATTATAAAAAAACAATATATTTTTTATATTAATTGAATACAACGGATTACACACAAAATCCCATATTTTTGTATAAATTCCTATAAAACGGAGAAAAATAATTTAAATAAAAAATCAACGGCTGAGATTCATTTAAACTCAACAGATCCACCGTTAGATTAAACTCACGCCGAAACGGTGGTTGAGACACGTTGATTATGGGCCCCATTAGAGAAAATGTGAGACCCACTCACGTTCTACAGTCTGCTACATTGGCACCTTTTTTTTTTTATATACGGTGTTCGATACTCACGTTAGCTCGATTATTTTAAACTCATGTTGGAAAGTCTTAGTTAATATAGTGAAACCCATCTTCTATAGCAGCTGATTCTAAAATTCGATTCTTTCCAATTGCACAATCAGACTGTTAACGATCATGATTTATGTTGAATCAATGATTTTTTATGTTATATTATATATTTTCTATTGATAAGATTTCGCTTTACTAGCCAACAGAGTATTGACAAAATCAACTTTGTTATAAAAAAGTTTGATAGTATTTCCTATACGTATTTGATGCATGTTTTAAAACTCGAGTAATCTACATTTTCCGTGAAATTTTTTATTTTAAGGATAAAATATTCTTTATCAATCGAGGATTCTAATTTTAGGATATAAATTTGAAAATCTAGTTAATAATAGAGATGCGAGTACTAACCATTCTACCACGACTTCTGATCATATTTTTTAGAACCATATACTAATAACTTTTGTTATTTTAGATCCATGAAGTTGATGAATTGACCATTTTGACCCTTTACTTATCCAAATAGGCCATTTTTACTCACAATAGAATTTAGGGAAAAGGGGATTTTTAAATTATAATTTTTTTTACTATATTCCATGATAATTAATAGGTTAAAATTAAGAATATTAATTGCTAATAAATGAAATTGTGGTCCAAAATTTTGTCATTTATTAATTGACTTTTACAATATTCCAAAAAAAGAAAAATATCAACTAAATAAAATGTTGGACAATTTTTGCTCCATTTATTTTTCCAAATAGAAAACATACAATTACTAAATTGTTTAGTAGATAAGATTGTGATGAGGTTTGGCATTATTATTATTATTATTATTATTATTATTATTATTTCATATATAAATTTTTTATCATGTGTGCAAGTCTTCAAGGAGGTATATAATAACATAGTTGACAATATTCTTGTTTGATTTTATTTTAAAAAAATAATAAGTATTATATTTTTTTATTTATTGGGTTGATTAATTCAAATTTGTGTTACTTAGGAATTCATTAGAAAAAGAAAAAAAAATTCCTACTTAGATTATTCAGATACAATGAACTAATCTTTTATATCGTGTTCTTTTGAGTAAAAATGAAGATGTTATGAGAAAACATTTAACGATTATTCTTTATTGCTATATTTTCACTTCTTTTTTTTTTAAGAAATAGAGGATAGAATTTAAATAATGGCCTAAAAAGGAATATTTGCTTAAATTCGTAAAAAAAAAAAAATTATTTCAGAAAGCTCGAAATTGAAACTTCTGAATTAAGGACAGACTAATATGAATTATTATGATATATCTCTTGATTGGTGTAAGCATGTTATTGAATAGTAAGAAAAGGTAAAATAATTAATTAACCTTCTTTAAAATAAACAACTATACAAATCATATATTTAATTTATTATTATAAGATATATTATATTGGTAGGATTCCTTGTTTTCATAGGATTCTTTTGTCATCAAATAGTTAGACCATTTCAAGATATTACAATAATTATTAGAAAATTTGCAAGACCCTCTCCAATAAAATAAAAACAATGACTAGTTAAATATTAATATGAGTTGTGGTGAAATAATTTGAGATTTTTTTAAAATTTTAATCAATAATCTCGAATTTAAATCTCTCGAACTAAAAAATAGTTATGTTGATAGCTCATTGTTCTAAAAAATGAGTTTAGCAATGTGTAAATTCAAATTTTAATCGTTCCTAATACAGATATCGAACACAAAATCGAAAATAAAAAGAATTCAAATTTTTTTATACTCCTCTTGAAAAGGATATTGAATTAACGTGTTCTCCACATGCTGACTTTTGGAGCAAAATTAACTATAATTACAAAAAATATCAATTAATAGAATATAATAATCAAATCTTGTTGTTAATTATTGATGACATATATATTATTTTTACTATTTTGTGAGTAAGTTGGACCAAATTTATGTTGATTAAGATAATTTAGGATTTTAAAGATAAAAACTTATTATAAAATTTGTTTAAAAGCTATTTTAATTTTATGCTATCTTATACGATATATTTAAATAACTAAAATAATCAACTAGGAAAGAGAAAATCGAACTAAATCAATTTGTTTTTCATTCGAATTAGATGTCATTTTAAAAAAAATTAAACCAAAATCGAATTACGCAAATCATATAAAAAATTGAATAATTAACTAAGCTAACGATTGGTCATACATAGATTTTGGACTGTTTTTGATAATTTATCTTCAAATAACTATTCGATCATGAAATTTTGATCAGATTTTCAAAATTGAATCCAGAATTCACGTTTTAGTAGAAATTTTACTTCCAATTACAAACAATAATAACTTCAACGTAATAGAATAAATTTGGTCTGAAGAAATTAAGTGTATCAGACCTTATTCTTAACTTCGAAAGGATAGATACATTATTTCCAAAAGATACTCGTCAGATCATACTGAAAAAGAGAAATAACAACACACTAGAATAATCAAATGTCGAGTATTCAAACACAATTTTTTTTAAAAAAAACTCAAATATTCAAGTTTTGAAATGTTAACTTCAAAACTTACGACGAAACGAGAGCTTAAAACAAAAAAGAAAGGTCTAAAGTATAAATATTCTAAAATTATTGAAATTTTCGAGACACACTTTCGAGGGTTCTAAGATTTCCCAAAATGGAAAAGGGAAAAAAAATTTACTTCCCAAAACTTTAATTTTTTTTTTTTCCAACTCCCATTGAACACAACCATCCTCTCTGTCTGTCCACTTTTTTGTTTTTCTACTATTTCTAACACACAACTTTACATTTTGAATTCTTTGAGTCATAATTGATTTGTACAATTCAACAAAGAAGAAAAATTTGCCACCAGTCAGTACTCAAAATCCTTGTAGACAAAAAGGTACTATTCACTCTTTTCTTCTCAACACATTCCTTTGCTATTTTGGTTTTTTTCAAGACTGTACCTTTCACTGTTTTTTTTACTCAATTCTGTTGGATCTTTGTGTTTTTCTTACTTTTTGTGAGATTTTATGATTTGGGTGTTCCATATTTTTGCTTCTGGGAAGTGGGATTTGGTTATCCTTTAGGTAGTGTTTGATTGGTTCTTGAATTGTTTGTTGAATTTACAGTGTCAAGTTTCTTACTTTTATGGGATTTTTATGAGGTTGGTATTCCAGTTTTTGCTTCTGGGAAGTGGGATTTGGTTAGCTTTTAGGCATTGTTTGGTTGGTTTTTGAACTGTTTGTTGAATTTGCAGTGTCAAGTTTCTTACTTTAATGGGATTTTATGATTTGTGTGTTCCATACTTTTGCTTCTGGGAAGTGGGATTCGGTTACCCTTTAGTTACTGTTTGGTTGGTTCTTGTACTTTTTGTTGAATTTACAGTGTCAAGTTTCTTACTTTAATGTGATTTTATGATTTGGATGTTCCATACTTTTGCTTCTGGGAAGTGGGATTTGGTTACCCTTTAGGTACTGTTTGGTTGGTTCTTGTACTTTTTGTTGAATTTGCAGTGTCAAGTTTCTTACTTTATGGGATTTTATGAGGTGAGTATTCCATTTTTTTGGTTCTAGGAAGTGGGATTTGGTTAGCTTTTAGGCATTGTTTGGTTGGTTCTTGAACTGTTTGTTGAATTTAAAGTGTCAAGTTTCTTACTTTTATGGGATTTATGAGGTGGGTATTCCAGTTTTTGCTTCTGGGAAGTGGGATTTGGTTAGCTTTTAGGCATTGTTTGGTTGGTTCTTGAATTGTGTGTTGAATTTGCAGTGTCAAGTTCTTGATTGTTGAAAATTCTGGTTATTTCTTGTGTCTCCAAGTGTTGAATATGCTTATTTTGAAACTTGATTGCCCTTGATTTAGTAGGCAGATCCAGGATTTTTAATTATGTGTTCTGAACTACAATTCATTTTGCTTAGTTCTTAATAACTTATTTATACGTATTAAATGAATTTTTCCTTAACACAAATATAGTGTTCAAGTCAAAGTTGGTAGGTTCTGCTGAACTCGTATTTTGCAAAGTGGCTCCGCCCATGCCTTGAAGCTTGTCCCTCTTCTGGTGTTATATAGTAGGCTGGGTGTTTGGAGTCCACGACTGACTTGTAGGTCTTCAGTTAGTCCGTTGAAGTCAGATTTGGTTGCCCTTTATGCCATGTTTGGTTGGTTCTTGAATTGTCTTTGATGGTTGAAACTTGTGGTTATTTGTGAACAAAGATGGGTTGTGTTTCTTTTTCCTTACATTTATGTGTTTTGTCATTTTCTTTGAAGATTTTTATAGAAGAAAGTGACTTTTTTATGAAGTGTTGGTTTGTGTAGTTTCTTCTTATAGTTGTTGGTTCTATATAAAGTTTTGATTTTTCTTGTGGATTTTGTCTCTGTATTAGATATTTCGGATAAATGGAGTCTGAAAACGGGGTTCCAGTTGAAGAGGAAAAGATTGTTGTGGTTGAAAAGAATTTGGATATGAGTAAGGAGGAGGAGAATGTGAGAGAAAAAAAGGCAAATGCAAATGAGGAAAAGGCTGACGAAGCACCTAATGTATCAGTGGTCAAAACTGAACTGTCTCGAAATGCTCCGAAGAGCAAAGGATCGAGTCAAAAAAAGCTTGCTACTGGTGGAACTACAAAGAACAATAAGATGGTGAAGGATCAGGCTAGTTTAAGAGCAACAGCTGCATTGACTCGTTCAAATAAGGTGAGTCAATCGCAGAGCCTGTCGTTCCCTTCACGAGGTGTTAGTTCTGATGTAATGAGGAAGAGCATTGATGTGTATCCGAAGAAATCGGATGCCAAGGAACTGAAAACAAAGGGGGTTAAGAATGAGACTTCACATTCGAAGGGATCATTGGCTTCTAGTTCGAATCCGGCTATCAGGGGTGTATCTGGTGGAGTCTTGAAGAATGCAAACACAAATGGAGGTGTTGCAACCAATAGGAGGACAACTATTGCAGCTGGCCCGAGTCTCCGACAGTCTATGGTATCGACCCTCGTTATATATTTGCATTTACCTTGTTTGATAGATGGTTTATATCACTGTGTCTCTAACCTGTTTTTTTCTTTATCAGTCCGGGAAGTCTCTTACAGCTAATGGAAACACAAAGAAAGCTACATCTGAAGTGTAAGTGAATTTGTTGTTTGCATTTTTTAATCTACGCTTGCTGTGTATAGCATCAATTTTTTTACTTTATATTATGTTTCATTTGCTAAGAATTTTTCTTCAGTTAAGTTATTTCTTTGTGTACTGCAGATCGAATGACGAAAACAAGAAACCTACTAAAACTGAATTGCCTGTTAAAGAGGACGAGGATGCTCGTTCTACTACTTCCTCGTACTGCTTTTATTCTTGCAACTACTTTCATTCCGTTGTTCCATTGGTTTGTTTGTCATCTTTCATGTTCTAGGCCAATTGAATCTCCTCCTTTTGTTTCTGTTGTTACCAGGAGTACCACTCCCCGTGGACAACGAAGGGCCAGTATTGCTGGATTTTCCTTCAGGTTGGAAGAACGTGCCGAAAAACGGAAGGAGGTTTGTCGTTATGCACTTCTTTCTTGTTTACCAATGAGGAAATGTAACTTTATATGCAAAGCTAAGTAGCGCAAGGTTTGTTTCTTCGTTAGTTCTTGGCGAAGATAGAAGAGAAGATACAGGCAAAGGAAGAGGAAAAGAATAACTTGCAAGCGAAATCCAAGGTTGGTTCGAAATATATCAAGTTTTCCCGGTTAACTATTTAAGATCTAGTTTCGCCTTAACCCTTTTTTTTTCCTCGGAATTTGGGATATGATACAGGAAAACCAAGAGGCGGAGATTAAGCAATTGAGGAAGAGCTTGACATTTAAAGCTACACCAATGCCAAACTTCTACAAGGAACCTCCTCAAAAAGTTGAGCTCAGGAAGGTAATGTATTGATCTTAGATCTCCCCTGTTGACACACTGGTTCATTACTTTCGGAGAACACATTAATGTGTTAGCTTCGACATCCTCGTGCGGGGAAAACCTTAATCTTCTGCATGACTTAACATGTCAAAATTATAGTGTGAGCTTCAGAATTTAACAAGAAGTCATTACTAGTAGAACTTTTACTTCCGAAAATTCTTCCGAGATAGTAGATTATAGTGATGACGTAGACATTGTCCATGAAAAGGATCCACCTCACTGCTCCCAACAGGATGCCCTCTAGTGATACCATAGGCATTGTGGCCACCGTGGGGATCCTTCTCGCTGCCCCGACAGGATGGGACATTAGGAGACCCCGGCATGCATAGGATTTTTAGCATAACTTCTGATTATACTAGGAATTCTACATGTTCAAATTCCTCGTTACATTTCCCAATTGTCGTGTCTTTTTAATCGATACTTGAGGGCAAAAACCTTGTGAGAGAGGGACTTGTAATAGGGAAACGATGTGCCTCCATCTAATGTACGTAATACGTATAATCAGTAGGCTTTCGATGATACAGATTCTTGACCACAATGAGCAGAATTTTTTTAAAAAAAAGAAGATTCTGATCTCATTACTGAGCAATTCTTAATTGTGTTTGTGTAGTCTCATAATAAACCAAGTATTCATCTAATTCGTGTCTCGGAGTAAAAACATATGCTTACAGAGTTTGAGGCTACTATATTAACTTCCCGTGTTACGTGTTGAAGTTTCATGCTTTCATGTACAGATACCGACAACACGTGCTGTATCTCCTAAGCTCGGAAGAAACAAGAACTCCACATCTACAACCAACAGCTCCGAAAGTGGAGGATCGTGTTTCAGTCCCAGAGTTGTCAACAAAGAACAGGTAAAGTCACCCCAGGCTATGCTGTCAACGAGCAATAAAGTCACCGGTGCATCAAAAGGGAAGCCTATTGAAACCAAGAAGCCAATGAAAAGTTCCTCAACTACTAAAACTAAAGGGAAAGCTGTTGCAACAAAATCAAAACCTGCTGAAGCAAAGTCGTTAGACGAGAACATTTGTAATGAGAAATCAAAAAAAATGATTGAACAACCTGATGAAAGGTCCGCGATGAATCCAGCAGACAACAATGCAGAGAAACCGCCTAACGCTATTGTTATGCCATCAGCTCAAGTCACTGTTGAAGGTTAACGAATTCAAGGAAGTTCTAACGCGCGCTGTATTCACATATATCTCTCTCTCTATATATATAGGTTTCTTTTTTTGGAATCTTTGGAAATTTTATGCTTCATTTTAAGTTGTGAATACATTGTTGTATGTTTTGTGTTTATAAGTTGTATATGTTGGTTCAAAATTTATTTTGATATATATGTTCTTTTCTATCTTTAAATGAATGTGTCACTCTGAGTTTCAACATTTGTTTTTTCATTTTCTAAACATATAGTTAGTTCTTAAATTTTACATCATCGGAAACAACTTCTCTACCGTTGAACTAGAAGTTGGAGTCGATGTCTAGAGGATCGCCATATAACACTTGCTTTGCCAACTACTCATGACGGATCATCATGAGTTGGATGTTTGTACGAGGAAAAATTACACAAATACACAATTTAAGATATCATAATTTTTAAAGGGAAAAATGATAAATATACTTCCGTCGTAAATGGTATGCAGATATCCTCCATCATACTTTTGGAACATTGATGCTCTTGCCGTCCAAAAACTAGAGTGTATATGCCCTTCACTCTAACAGAAGATTAAATAAGGACACGTGGCACAATCTTATCCACTGATCCGATGTCGGGTCGGTGGATAAGATCATGACACGTGTATGTCCGTTAATATAAAGGGCATAAACGCTCTAATATTTGGACGACAGGGGCATCAATGTCCTAAAAGTATGACGGAGTAAAAGTACATACCATTTACGATAGTTCAGGGGTATATTTGTCCTTTTCTCCATCTTTAAAATTCCCTACCATTAGAAAAATTTACAAAAATCCTCTCTCGGATACATCTCTATTCCTTTGTGGATACATTCCTATCTCCTCTCGGATACATTCCTCCCCTCTCGAATACATCCACCCCCTTTCAATACATCTTTGTTCCTTCTTGGGTACATCCCTCTCATATCATTTGCAATGTATCAAGCAGTCAAAAAATATATTCAATGGCAATAAAAAATTCGAAATTTTTATAATTTAGAAAATATCCGAGATATGAATTTTGTATTTATACCTTTTTAAAGGGCCTTCAAATAAGCTAACAATCATCAACCCAAATGATCAACTCAAGGAATGGAAAAATGTAGGATGAAATGGACAAGTATTTCTTTTACATGTTCATTTGACTTCGAAATAACTTCAAATAAAAATATTTGTAGTTATATATGGCTAAAAGTTCAGGTATTTTTGTCTGAAATTTAAGCGAAAATGAATCAATCATATGAATATGAACGAACATCAAGCAAAATTGACTGAATTCAGCTACATATCTAAAAATTAAAGTTATTCTAAAGTCAGGTATAATAGATTTGCAAATTTCAACATACTACGAATAAAGATTAAATGTTGATCGTAAAATAAAAACTCTATGTACTTTAACTATTGTATTATCACCATTTTATCTTATACATTTTAAACGATTAAAAAAATACATTTTTATATACTTAATTACTAACTAGTATTTAAATAAAAACACATGTTTTTGTCAATTTCAAGTATTTTTAAACTTTAAACTTGACTTCTAATTTAGAATATCTCAATGTTTTCTTAAATGAAATTTAAAATTATTAATTCTATTCTTTTTAACGCTATATATATGACCTTTAATTTGTTAGTTAGATCTGATATTATGTTAAATTATACGTAGTATCTCATCTAGTAATATAAAAGACAAGAAATAACACATTTTTATATATTCAACATCATCATATGTTATTAATATAATAATTATATAAACTTCAAACCATGAATCACCGCATAAACAAAAAATGACAAAGTCAATAATATCAATCTTTTATCCAAATTCTTTTACAACATATTTTTTTAATATTTAAAATAGATATAAAAATAATAATAACTCTATTTGTCATATTTCCCATTAAATTATATTACAATTAGAAGACTAAGTTGACATTGACAAGTAAAATATTAAAATTAATAACATCATATCAAAAGAGAAAAAAATGAAATTATGACAATTTATTTAAGAGGAAACTTGAAGTTATGGCTACAAAAGTGGATCTATCTTCCTATTTTTCTATCTTTGAAAGAATAATAAATATATGAAACTCATATATTTTATTAAGTATATATATAAAATATATATATATATATATATATATATATATATATATATATATATATATATATATATATATATATATATATATATATATATATATATATATATATAATTTAATGAGACTTACTTATAAATATCATTTAATTATACATATTAAAAAAACAAATAATTTGTCTATAAATATTTTATTGTGAATCTATTATATGATAATAACTTGATATTGTTATACGAATATAGAATTAGAGACATTTAAAATCTTATCTTTATTTTTTATACAACGATCACCGTTCGAAAATGTTTATCATTTGCGCTTATCGAAAGTTAATTTGACTAACTTTTAAAGGTAAATTAAATCACATTAATTTTGATATTTTAAACAAAAAAATTAGTTATTCTAAAACTATATGAAAAGTACTATAAATTACAATTTTTTGCATATTAATATGATGAAAAAATACATATCAAAATGTCAGTCAAAGTTTTTATAGTTCGATTCTGAAAATAGAAATTATGACAAACAATACCGGACGGAAAGAGTAATACACAATAGTAATTGATTTTATTATTATTAAAAATACAATTAATAAGCGTAAACTATTAATTAGATCTCTATATATCTATATGAAATTTACTGTAAGAAAATTTATAAACTTTAAATTCTACCTATCTATTTTGTATTTTTTTTTTTGCAGCTCTAAGATCCGTGGAACGTTCCATAGCCACATGAAAAGTATAAAAATGGCAATTATTTATTTATTTATTTATTTTATATAACTTTGGATTCTTATATATTACTATTTATGAAGGCTATAGTTTGGACTTTTTCTTCTTGCATGAAAAAATTAAGAATAAAATGAATATATAAAGTCAATGAATTTGTCCAATTTTCTTTAGTCCCCACATCAATTATTTATTAAAACTTTTTATAATTAATAGTTCCATGTGAATGCCAGCTCATTTGCTTTTTCCTACTTTGATGTGATTAATCATTAACCTAATAAAATCAAACCAAAAAAATAAATAATAATAAAAAATAATATATATATATATAGCCAAATTCTTGATAATAAATAAGTGGAACCACTAATTATATATTTTAAATAATTGGAAAATATTTGTCCTCTTTTCTTTTGTGAAATGTTTAATAATACTACATTGTTTGATAAATTACACAAAGTTAGCTAACATACCCCTCATTGTTTCACCAATCGCTCGTAATTTACGTGCATCTCAATTATTTGTTAGTAACTGTATTTATTTTACTTTTTATTCAAAACATCCTTCTATTATCATGCTCAATCAAACACGTGAAGGTATTAGCTTTTACAATTGATGGGAAGAACTGTGACACTTTATTTTACGAATATGCTATCGAATTTATATATTTAGGTTACAAGTTTCTCATTACTCGCTTAAGTCTGTTTTTTTTTGGTTACTTCGCGAGTAAGCAGCGAAAGAACTAACTTTTTTAAAAATAGATATTTCATCGCTCATCTAATTCTAAACATGCGTATCAATAAGATATTTTTTCAATAGTTTATCGCTAAAAGAAATTTCCAATAAATATTTTTATTTAGCTACGAAATTTATTCGTCCTTTCTTTTCTTTCCTTCTTTTTTTTAGTAGTGAGATGAGTACTTAAAATTGCAATCAAAATTTAGCAAAATTTAATTTTTAGAAATGTATATTTTGAGATAAAGTGTACATGGAACTTAAGACAATTTTCTACAACTTTGGGGGGTTTTAGTGTAAATAATAGTTTTCTTTTTTCTTGGGGGGTGGGGTGGGTGGGGGTGGGGGGTAGGTGGGGCATTGAGCAACTTCCATGAAATAACATGGTCATCATACTTTTTGTTTTCACCCTAAAAGATATAAATCCAACCACCATTTTCAAATATGATTTAAATTACATATATATTGTTACCTAGTGTAATGATTTTTTTATTTTTTTTTAACATTATTAGTAGAATCTAAATTGTTATGTAAAATTATTTTAAATGAGAGAGGGCAAGGTTTCGAAATAAGGTCAGATAGTTAATAATATTAAACCATTCGTATAAAGTTGTAATAGTTATTGAAATTTTATTTTCTTCGCTTATATTTCATCTGAATCAAACGAGTATAAAGTCGTGATAGTTATTAATATTTTATTTTCTTCGCTTATATTTCACCTGAATCTAACGAAATTCAAGTGCAAGCGCTTTTTAGCTTTCTTCAGGATTTGGCCCGAACTGTTCGACAGATTCCCACGCGTTACGCACCCGTTCGCCACTTTGTTCTCAACTCTTCTCACCTCCTGGGCGAGACAAGCTACCTTTAGCTAGGAGCCTCTTTTCCTTCTGCCCAGCTCCCCGAAAACAACGTTCGACTTGCATGTGTTAAGCATATAGCTAGCGTTCCTTAAGTCTTCCATAGATCGAAACTAAAAAAAAAGAGAAAATATCATGAAAACTTCATTATCTTTATCATCATTTTTTTCCCAATAAGAACTTTGAAATAGTAAAAAAATACATTGTATTATACTATCTATTATTTTTCTTCAAACACAAAGTATCTAAATAAACTTTTTAAAAAGGGATAAAATAATTTTCCCAATTCCACAAGGCAAAAATACAAATCACATCACATCAAATAAAAGAATAGCAAAAAGTTGCATCACAAGTTATTAAAGTATCACATCATGCAATAATAAAAAATATTAAATAATATAATAAAATAAAATAAATAAATAAATAAATAATAAGACAAATCACCCGTGAATATATAAAAAGGACAAAAAAAGACTCTGTATATTTCTGCATACAAAGTGTTTGGTACCAACAAACCTTAAATACAAATAAAAAATTGATATGTAGTAATTACAGTATTTATAACAAAAAAAACAAAAAATAAAAGGAGAAAATTCCTTTTTTCTGAATTTTTACTTCAACTCAAGCATTTTTTTTTTCTCCTTCCCTAAATTTTACAAGGCTCTCCTAGAAAAAAAATATTAAAAAATTGCCATTTATTCAGAAAATTTTGTAGCTTTTTTATTATTTTTTTTCCTCTTCTCCACAAATCCTAATTGAATTACCAATCTTAATAATTCAATTTCTTGATCTTGAATTTTAATGACAAAATGACCCCATCATACTACATGCTACTTCCATCAACTTTCCTGCAAAAATAAAAATGTTGGCGGAATCAGAATCTTTCGCTAAGAAGAATTTACGTATAAAGAAAGTAGAAAGTAAAACACACGAAGAAGTCAGAAGTAATGTAGGAGAGGAGACAGTTTCACTTTCGTTAGATTGTGTAATAACTTGATTCAGCAGCAGAGTCAGAATTTTCAATTGAACGTCTAGCAGATAATTCAAACCTTGTATATAAAGTACGCCCCTAACGTGAGCCAACGTCAAGTAAAAAACGAAAGATTGCTTTCGAAACCTATGTATACAAAGATGGTATACATATATATATATATATAAAAAGGTATGACCAACCTATCAATGTCAGTATTATTTTTACGACGAAGGGGTGTCACTCGACTACCTTGGATGCCAACTCATAATAGCAAAATGAAATTGACAACTCATAATTGAAGTGAAATATACTATTTAGAGAACAAGTGGGGGCAAAGAATTTGTCAACAAATAGGCTAGGCTGGCTCTAAAGGACTAAACATCCAAGTTGTTGAAAAAAAACAAATGCATATTAGATACCAAAACAATTGACTTTATCGCGCTCGGTTTTTTGTCTAGTGGTAAGAGCATAACATATGATATACATATTAGACACGTAACAAGGTTATAACCGGACGTTCACCAAGTCTTGAACCGAAAGGCTAGCTCTAGCTCTATCTGAGCTAACCTTTTAGACTAAGGGAGGCTTTGAAACTCGAGGATGATTTTCCGTCTCTCTATCCTTCTCCACACTCGAACCCTCTAAAACTTAACTAAGTAGTCCTTCCATCTTTACCCGTTTACCGTTACTTGAGGTAATGCTCCCTCGTAAAGCAATATCATTCTGAACACTCAAATTCGAGACATCTGATTAAAGATAAAGGAATAACCGCCAGACGTTTGGTGGTTAATTAACCCTTTACTATGAATGATTTATGGTTAGGTATGACCAAGCCAACTTTAAACTATCTTTTAATAATAATAATTCAACTACTAAAAAAAAAGAAAAT
The DNA here is from genome assembly GCA_032847665.1 of Solanum chilense. NCBI lineage: Eukaryota > Viridiplantae > Streptophyta > Magnoliopsida > Solanales > Solanaceae > Solanum > Solanum chilense. The sequence continues at coordinate 2,079,508 of CM064963.1, read as the reverse complement.
ACTAACTCCATCAAATGGTTTTAGAATAATCTATACATCAAGCAAAGAATTAATTCTTTTTTCTTAATAATCTTATTATATAATATTATTATATATATGGCTCACCGACAAAATTTCTCAACTACTAATTACTTAAAATAATTTTTGTCACTTTCTATAAAAACGTGCAGAGCATATTTATACCTAACAATTTATGGCTTATAATAAAAGAAATTAGACAAAAACACTATGTAATCACTCAAAAATAATGAAAATGATATTTTAACTCACAAAAAAAAAAAATAGCAAAGCAAGCAACACAAATAAACAAGTGGTGTCCGAATCAGTTTACGTTTTATGTATTGTAAATAATTTTACTAACTGATATCGAGTAACTCTGTCTATTGAATTTTTAGGAAATTTATTGATGTGGGAAAAGATGAATTTTCAATTTGTGTAATTTTTAACAATTTTAAAAATTGGGACACTTTTTATTTTAATTAAAAAAAAAAAAAAACATAGCTTAGATGTTAAGTCCAAGAATTCCACCACAAAAAGAGTTGGCAACAACTGGAATCACAAAAAGCCATAATTCCATTATTCTCATTATACCCACCACCAAATTTGTACTAAGGAAATTAATTTTTGACAAATTTTGAGATAATAATATTAACTTGTAAGAGAAAAAAACACTAATTTTTTATTTTTTTTTGATAATATGTTTTTCTTAAGCCTTGCTTTAACATGATCTTTTTTAAGTCGGGACTCTTTTGAAAACAGTAAAATATGTGTACGCAGGAATTACATTAGATATGTTATTATTGTTGATGACATTAGCATACACACCATGTTCTCCAGATCCGAACCCCACTTGAGCTGAAGTCTATCGAAAACAATACCTCCACCTTAGACCAAGACTCTATTCATAACATACACACCAAGTTCTCTAAACCCCTCTTGAGCCAAAGTCTATCGAAAACAAAAACTCGACCATAGACCACAAACTACATGTAACATACACACCATGCTATCTAGACCCCCCACCTAAGACGAAGTCCATTGAAAACAATGTCTCTACCTTGAACCAAGGCTACATATAACCTATGTTGCTCAGACTCTTCAAAAATACCAACAGGTGTGCGTATCGAATTCGCCAAAAATAATATGTTTTTGAAGAATCCGAGACCGATACGACATCAAAAGTGGACTCGAGTCCGAGCAACTATGCATACAACATAACCCCACCCGAGCCGAAATCTATCGAAAACAAAATCTCTACCTTAGACCAAGGCTACACACCACGTTCTCTAGCCGAAGTCTATCGACAACAAAGCTACATATAACACATACCACGCTCCCCATACCTCCATTTATCAAAATTACACTGAATATATCGTTATTAGTCACGTAATTAAGAGATGATAAAACACATAAAACACCAAACAATTAAAATTAAAATTCAAAATTATAATTAGTAATTACCTCTTCTTGGTTTAGCAACAACTTTAGCATCACCACCAACAACCGGAGCAGATTTTGGCGCCACCTTAATATCCTCCACCGGAAAAAGAACTCCGTCAATCCCCTGAACGGAAATTCTCCCGTCGGTATAAATATCGGGATCAATCAAATACGCCGATCCTTCTTCGAACCCGAATTTCACAGATCCATCAGCTTCTTCAGCAACAACTTTATGTGGCAATCTTAATGTATCATATTTCAATTTCCCAAATCTTCGTACTGAATTATACATACTTTCTTCAGTTTGATACTCCGGTATCAGATGATAATACATTATCTGTTCCGGTGCACCGGGTTCCGATAACTGATCGGTTGTTAATTTCGCCATAGCTTCATCATTTGGAGCTAATACAGTTAATACATATCCTTCTGAAACTAATCTCCCCATTTCAGTAGCTAATGACGTTAAATTAACTAAAATATCTGCTAATTCGTTGTATCCACCGTAATGTAACAGTGTTTGTATGAAATCTTTCACCTGAGTTTCGCCGTCGAAGTGGTGGTGGTTACCGCCGGGACCTGGTGCTGGTGCCGGAGCTAGAGAAGGACCTGGTGCCATTGCGGAGTAAATCGGTAGCACCGGTGGAGCACCGGCGGGGACTGGTTTGGGGTTTTTCTTCAATCGGTTAGTTCTCGGGTCGATTTCTGGTGCTCCCTGTGGGAGCACAGCTGAAATCGACCGGAGATTTCTTCGATTGTTGAAAGATTGTTGAACTGATTTAGGGATTAAAACCTTTTGGATTCCGTGAATTATTCCGTCTGATTTGATTATATCATTCGGGTGAATGATATTCAGATTGTTCCCGGAGAGGCGTTCAGTCTCTCCGGGACACAGAGTTGTGTGATTATTATTCCTGGTATGGTGCAGGCTCGAGTCGTCGACTCGAGCTGGCACCATGTGGAATAAGAGGAGGTTCTGGAGGGATTTAATGTTCCCGGGTTCAAGCAAAAAACGCTTGAACTCGGGATCTAAATCGAGCTCCAGAGCTTCATTTCTAGGTGCGAAAATGGTGATGTTGTGTTTAGTTACAGCTTCTTCGAGTGGTTGAAGAAGAAGGGCTTTTTCAACTAGCTCTGAGAGTTCTGTGTAGTGTGAATCCAAAAGGGCTACAAGAACTGAGTTTGAGTTGATTTGTGGAGATGGGGTTTGGGTTTTTTGTTGTAATGTAGCACCATTAATAGAGAATGTGAGAAATAAAGTGAACAAGAAACCATAGATCTGTAAATCCATGGCACTTGAAGAAGGAGGAAGAAGGAAAAAAAAGAGTTGATTTTTTTTTTCTCTTTCAATTTTCTTGAAATTTGCTCTTGGTTTCTTGATTCTTCTATATTTAGTGATGTCTTTTAACACAATATGTGTGTTGTGTGTGGGGGTGATGAATGGAGTGAGTTTGTGGGTTGGCTTTGGTTTTTTGGTAGTAAAGAGGGGAAAGAGAGAAGAAGAGGTGGGGTGGGTGTGGGGTTAGGGGGTGGGGGTGGGGTATATAGTTGTCATTGTTTGGTGGAAAAATAAAGTATAGTGGTGAAGGATCAAGGGTTATTTTCTTAAATATTTTTGTTGTTAGTGTTCAATCACTCTTTGTACTTTTTTTTTTCACTTGAATTTGGTTAGAGAGAAGTATCAAAAACACCATTAATAATTTTAATAATAATTTTTTACTTAGATTGGTTAAATTTATATATATTATCGATCTGTTGTATGACATAATAAGTGGTTTTGAAAATTTTTGTATGAATTGAAACTCTTAATAAAAGGTTGAGATAAATGTCAAAAATACTTCTAAACTTAGCGATAATTTAGGTGTTTATTTAAGTTTAGTTAGTCAAGTAGAGAGGTGTTTTTTAAGACTATCAACCGTACTGAGACAAAACTAATAATTTAAGTTAAGTTTAAGAGTGTTTTTAAATATATTTTTTATTTTTATACCTATTTTGAGAATCGACTAATATAAATTTGTGATTGAATGTTTTACTTGAAGGAAATGTTTTTTATGAATGCATTTTTTGTTTAAAACTAAAAAAAAAAAACTCTAAAACTATAAATTTTAAACCATCCCACAACTTTTGATGGTGAAAGGGGGAAACTTTGGCTTCAAGTGAAAACTTTAGTAAACACAAACTTCTCTTCTTTTATTTTGGCCTTTGGAATTGGGGGAAACTTTGGGATAAAGTTGTTACCCTATAGAAAACTATGACATGTGGAAAATGAAGTTTAATTAAAGTATTTGGAATTAGGGAAACTTTGGGTTAAAGTTCTTAGCAAAAGAAAAGTGACATGTGGATAATGAAGTTTAGTTAATTATTAAGCTTTAAGTTTGATATGTGGTCCTACATTTTACATTTTATTTTATTTGCTTTATAAAAAGAGAAATTTGCAATCGCTATTCTTTGGGTGCACACAAGGTAAAACACTTGTTTTTATGTAATAGCTCGTAAATCAAATAGAAGAGGTAATTCATACTAGACAAGTCTGATGCAACGAGTTCGATCCAGAAGGTAAATTCCTTGCTCTTGTTGGCAAGGGGTTTCGAACTTGAGACCTTCAATATGAAAGTCCCAAGCTCAAATTACTGGGCTACTCCGAAGGTTTCATTTTACTTTTTCCTTTGATAATAATGTGGATAAACAAGATACAATTAGCATAAAAAAATAGAATTATTATGATTTATTGTACAATTGTGTTTATTAGAGTATCAAATTATAAAAATTATTGAGAAAAAGGTTAAAAAACTATTAAACACAATGCTCAATCCTTTATCAATCACATATTAGCTAAAAGTATGAAAAACTATGTAAAGCATATTAGACACTAATTGATTAGCCCTTAAGTTTTCATTCTTGTTCTAATAATTGGTAACTTGTTGTATCCACTAAATAAAGTGGGCATTATTTTAAAGAAAAAGAAATGGGGAGAATGATATGAAGGTAGAAGTAAAGAGATGGATCTTTTAATACGTAGAATAAAGATAATAATTTAGATATAAAAGATAGAGATATTTTTATTTATTTCGTTCGATGTACCATTTGATTCTTTCTTGAGAGAAGGTAAAAAAAATACTATTTACTTATCCTTTAATATATTGAGTTATCAAATATCTATGTTAGTAGAAAATGTAAATACCTAATGAAATAGTTAAAGTGTGCACAAATTAATCGTTCACTATTATTAATTATTATTATTATTTTAAGTTAGAAGTTGATTTCTTCTTCTTTTGGGGCCCTAAATTAAGTTTTGCCAAGATTTTGATTCCCTAGTGAAAAGTAAAAAATATTTGATATAATAATCGAGACGAGCTCAAACTAACCAAGCCTTATTTTACCGTGTTTTTATGATTGTTAATAGTTTAGAGATGAAAAATATAGTTCATATCAAATTTAAGGTATTTTCAATACTCTTTTCAATCTTATACTCATTTTCAGAATTAACTAATATAGATTTGTGATTAAAAAAATCATTTCTATGGGATATAATTTCATTTTTAGAGCTCGAAATTGATTTACGAGTTATGATTAAAAGGATACATACCCCATTAGAGATTGTGCAGGATAACTTACGAATTTGATCGAATTCAATAATTGTGCTCAAAATTATATATTTATCAAAAATATCATTAAATATATACAAGTTGTTAACTCAAAAACTACATTAAGTTTTGCTAAGTTGTTCGTTCTTTCCACCACTCAAAAAAATCATTAACTAACATAATTAAGATTTGCATGCAAACTGATTTGAATATTTTTGTCATTATTTAAAAATAAAAATTTTAACTCTTCACTCTGAGGGGACCTAAGTTGAATTTTGCCAAATGTTCTTATTCCCTCTATCGACGAAAGGTAATAAGTATTTTCAATAATATAATTAGTATATGCATAAGTTGATCGAACACTACCGACATTAATAGACAAATGAAAACTCAATGAAAACTTTGACTTCTCCTTCTTCTTGGGGGACCTAAATTGAGTTTTATCAAGTATTTGATTTCAACCACTAGTAAGAAATAACAAGAATTCGATATATCATTCTGATGTACATAACTCGATCGAAACTATTATCATTCAATAAAAAAAATTGAAAACTCATTGAAAATCCTTTTTGGTGGGAACCTAATATGATTTTGCCAAGTTTTTGGGTTCCCCTAATCTCCACCAATAAAAAATAACAAATACTTAATAATATAATCGAGATACGTACAAGCTGATCAAACAGTTACCGTCATTATTAGACAAAGAAAACTCAATGAAAATATAGGGAGACCTAAGTTAAGTTTTGTCAAGTTTTTGTTTCCCTTCAAACAAAATGTGGGGTTTAGGAATATTTTTTATTTTTATATATTTATTTTAAATTAGGTTGGAACAGGCTGTAAATGGGGTCCACACGGTTAAGTGGCATTATCAATGAGCTGTGAACGGTGGCTTAGCGGCGCATATAAGCCAAGCCGATTCCTTTTTATAGCTTTTTCTCGTGTTTTTTGCGTGTTGTCTTTCTCCAATTTTCTTGTGTTTTTATGATTTTGTCGGTGTTTGGTGTTTGATATTTATATTAAAATTTATAGAGAGGAGTTATAAAGCGCTTGTAAATTAAATATAAATTATTAGTTTCATTTTTAAATTTTAAAAAGTTATTTTAACTTGACTAACTGAAATTAAATACACTCTCGGTCTTGCAACATGAGTGAAATGCCGAAATACAAACCCGAACTTTTGGCTAGTTTAGGGGTAAAGGCGTTTTCAACATTTATCTCGACTTTTTCTTATTAAGAATTTCATGATCTTGCAAGAGTTTAAGATTTACTTATTATGCTGAACTTGTTGAATCAGCGGCTGGAATTGAATGAATTAGTGGTGGGTCTATACACAAATTTCCCATTTATGTTTACTTGCGCCGGAATTGAAAATCGTATCCTAGAAAACTTTGTTAGAATTAAATGTGTTAAGCATATAGTTAGTGTTCCTTCTGAGCTAGGATCAAACTCTTCTTTTGATCGTGATTGAGCCCTGCAATGTAGAACCTAAGTGAACCAGACATGCGATTGGAAACTCGAATAGCCCTTCTTCTCTTATGAGACTTCCACGCTATAATTTTTTCATTACGATAGATTTGAGGTGTATCTAAATTTAGTTCGTCAAGTAAAAGCGTATTCTTAAGGCAGTCACTAGTTCGGGGTGTTTTCAGAATTTCTCATAAATTCATAAAATCTGAAATTTCAACCCAAAAAAAGTTAAATTGACATAAAGTGTTCTATAATAATAGTGATCTAATATTCAAGGTTTGTTTAATTTTTTAAAATTAAAACGGATGAATACTTATTAGTATTGGATGTTGAGTATTTAATAATTTTAAAGTTCGATTTCGATAATTCTATAATTAGTAATTACAAATAGATATTAAATATTAAAATTTTAAACTAGATATGGTAATCAATATCTTCATAATTCTAATATACTAATACTATTAGTAGTTGTCCTTTTTTTTTTTTAATAAATGAATTTTAGTAGGAACATTGAAGTGGAATTCATTGAATGTGGAATATAATGAAAACCACCAACTTTTACATTATTGGACAAAATACATTTATTTTTTTTTAATTTTTTTCATGGTTTGAATGAAAAATACAACAAAAATCACCTGTTTTTGGAGGGAAAATTAATTAACATTTAAAAATAGTTCTTTCTATTTAAATTATTATTGTAGTATCTGTGTTTTAATAGTAACATTATTTGTCAGATAAAAAACCTAATAATAGAATTGTCCATATAGATTAGACCTCTGAAATAAATATATCTTTGTTCAATAAATAATTTTGATAGGTTAAGATAATTATTTTGGTAACCTTTTTGGTATTGCTCTAATAATTGATCAAATTTGGATTATCTAGATTATAATTCATTTCCAAAGTTTGAAAATAATTTAAATCACAATTTTATAAATATAAGCTATAAATATTCATTTATTTTAATAGCGCTTTTAATATGATTTTTTATTTTATTTTAAAAATATGAAATTTGAGATTTTTAATTAAGGATATTATTTTTATCTAATTAAGGATATACGTATACTCTTTCGAGTTTTTTTTTTGAAGTTTCCTAGTTTAGCAATTTCTTACAACAAAATTAAAAATAATTATTTTTGGACATAAATATTACACAAAAATTGTATTTTCTAGCTTCTTTAGTATATAAATGAATTTAATCCAATGCTTGTGGAATGCAGAAAAGCCAATCACAGGCCTCTTTCGTTTATTTTTACTTGTCATATATTTTTTAAAGAGTAACAAATATATAAATATTTTATTATATCACTCTTTAAATATAAATTTAATATTTTAAAACGTGCATTGAGAAATAATTAGTATGTAAATAAGAATATATTATAAAAATTAAGTAATAAATTATATTTTAATTTTTTAAATTTAATAAATAAGTAAAATTAATATATATTTTTAGTATAATGAACTAATAAAAGTGGATCGAGAGAGCATTTCTTTCTACTTTTAGAACCAAAGGCAACAAATATAATTAGTTACATACTTCCTTTACCTCGAATTAGTCGTCACATTTTTTTTGAAGAATTAAATTATATTAAATTTGATCAATATTTTTAAATGTATTTTTTAATTAAATTGAATTGGCATGAAAAAAATTGTAATTTTTAATATAATTTTTTAATGTACTTTTTTTTATTAGATTGAATTGATGTAATTCAATTTAACTTTAAAAAGTAGTCAATTTATCTCTTAATAAGTAAACATGACTGTTAAATTGGGATGGAAGGAGTAAAACACGACAAAAATATACCATCAAAAGGTGTTTGATAAGGAAAACTATATAACGATCAACTATCTATATACCTTCTACGTTAATATTTCATCTTTTATATGTCCTCCGTAGCTATAAGTATGACATATCTTATCTAGTCACCTCTCTAGATATTTTTTCGATCGACTTCTATCTCTCCTCAAACTCATTAAAATCAACCCCTCACATCTTTTTATTCAGGGCATATATATATCTCATCTTCACATGTCTAAATCATCTCGGTATGACTTTCCTGATGCTAGCCACCACGGTAGGTATCCATAACTTATCCTAAATATTTTCATTTCTAATTTTATCTTTCCCAATATACCCATACATCAATCTCAACATCGTCATTTCCACTACTTTTATCTTTTGAGCGTGTGTCGATGTATTTCCCATACAACATATTAGGTCTAAGAAAACACCATATGTGAGCCTTTATTTAGACTACCTCAATCGCGTTAATACGATATATAACATCATCATCAATGTTTCCATTTCCTTAAATTATCAACCTAAATTATCAAACTTCACACTCACATATAATTCGTGATACATGTCACTTAACTTGCATTCCAAGCTATCACAATCATTTTGTTTCTAAACCTTCAATCTATCATTTACTATGTTGCATGTAAGATAAAAATTCTAAAAATTAAATTACTTTTTAAATATAAAGTGGTAGTATCGTATATTTAAAAAAAATTGTACCATATAAAGTTATTAAACGATGAAAATATCTTAGAAAAATTACGTAAATACACATATTTTATTTCAGTTATTTCTATTATCCCCTATTACTTTTTAAAAAAACTCTAAAATTCCTTATTATTTTTTTATGTATTATGTATCCTGGCTAGTTTTTAATGTATCCGTGGTACATATCAATGTCCGAGCTAGTTTTTAATATATTTGAGCTAAATATTAATGTCTCTGAGACAATATTTAATGTATTTGAGCTACATATTAATGTATCCGAGCTCGTTCTTAATATATTCGAGCTACATATTAATGTATATGAGACAATATTTAATGTATCTGAGCTACATATTAATGTATCCGAGCTGGCTTTTAGTGTATTCGAGCTAAATATTAATATATCTGAGACACTATTTGACGTATATGAGCTACATATTAATATATCCGAGCTAATTTTTTGATATATTCGAAGTACATATTAATGTTTATGAGACAATACTTAATGTATTTGAGCTAAATATAAATGTATCCGAGCAAATTTTTAATATATTTGAGCTACATATTAATGTATCTGAGACAATATTTAATGTATCTGAGCTACATATTAATGTATCCGAGCTAGTTTTTAGTATATTTGAAGTACATATTAATGTATCTGAGACAATATTTAATGTATTTGAGATAAATATTAGTGTATCCGAGCTAGTTTTTAATATATTCGAAGTAAATATTAATTTATCTGAGACAATACTTAATGTATTTGAGAGAAATATTAATGTATCTGAGCTAGTTTTTAATATATTTGAGCTACATATTAATGTATTTGAGACAATATTTAATGTATCTAAGCTACATATCAATGTATCCGAACTTTTTTTAGTATATTCAAGCTATATATTAATATATTTGAGATAATATTTAATGTATTCAAACTATATATTAATGTATCCGAACTTCAGTTTTTGTATCCATTTTTCTTAATTTTTAAAAACGGCTCAACTAAAGAAGTATGATATTTTCAAGCCGAGCTGAAAAAAAAGCCACAAAAAAATATCGCAGCCGATGACCAAAAAGGACAGCTGTCATTGTCATGAAAATGAATGACAAGCCATAGCTTTGCCGCTGTTCTCTATGGCTTATGAAAATGACTATACTACCCTTTATTCTGTCGGCGGTGTTCAAGGTTTTTTTTTTTTATATAAATTATAATTTTTGGAAAAAAATATACATTTATACTAACAATTAAAAACAATATAAATTTTATTTGTCTTATTATATAAATATGTTTTTTAAAATTTTGAGAGAATATGAGTGGACAGTTAAATTTATATAAAATTAATCAAATAAATACATATGTTTATCTATATGTGCTTTTTACGTATTTTTTTTATGTATATTATGTCAAAACATATTTAATTCTATATATATTTAAGTATCTATTTATATATATTTAAAGTCGAAAGGTATTGTCGTAGCCATATATAACACAAGGTGGCTAGTTAAAATTTTCCAACTTCATCAATATTGGACATATATAGATAGATGTCAGCTAAAATTAGGTTAAAATATATTTATATGTTATGTTATTTTATTTGAAGCGAGAGATATTTATATCTTATTCGGCTAATTAAAAAATGTGATTATATGTTATGTCATCTTATAATATTGAATAATAAAGTGAATAATTGATGGCCCTCTAATTCATTTTTAAGTAATATTTAGATCTTTTAATTTTTTTAAAAAAATTGGTAAATTAATATGGGTGTTGGAAGAACGATGTCCTTATTTTTTTGTGTTATAATTTGATAACTAGAGTTAATTAACTATACAAAAAAGAATAATGATATAAATTATGATTATTGCAGATTTGCTTTTGCTAAAAGTAATTATAAAAGTATCCTAAATTTATATTTTACAATTAAAATAATAATAATAATAATAATAATGATTATGACAATAATATTTTCTCTAATTTATTTTATATGATACTATTTAATTTAAAAATTTAAAAATAATTTTATATATATATATATATATATATATATATATATATATATATATATATATATATATATATATATATATATGAACCCATATTTTTTTTTATAGTTAGGTTTTGAATTTGCCTCTTAATTTGGCTAAGCATTATTTAAAGAAAAAATGATGAAACTTATTAATGTGGATTATAAATTAATCTTATTAAAATTAAAGTTAAATTGTTTATATATATATATATATATATATTTTGTGGGACCAACTAAGAAGAAAAACATCAAATAAATTTAAGAAAGTAACTAAAGAATATTAGCACTTTTAATCCTCAAATATCACTAAAATTATAATTTTGAACTCTGTCGGTGGTGTTCATTTTTTTATTTTTTATTTTTATTTTTTGATTTTAAGCTTGAGTTTTTGAATTAAGAAGAATAATTGTTGGCCCTAGTATTAAGATTTAAGGCCCTCTATTATTCTTGTTAAGTAAGATTTAGTTCTTCTTGTATATTATTGCTTAATAGTAATAATATTATTTTATGAGGTATAATATAATTGTTTGTTGACACAAAAATTAAGAATTTTTTATATTATTTTTGGTGTAAAATGAGTCAGAGATATTTGAGAGTCAGATTGAGAATGAGAATCGAATCGACTGAATAAAAAAAAAATCACTTATATAAAGAAGAAGCGAAAAAGGATCAGATAGTTCATTGCTTAAAGTAGGAGTTGAGAATCGACATCTTTCATCAATATCAATAGCTTACCAGGCTTGTGTTACTCCTTTACCTTTTCTCGTTTGATTTCGAAGCACCTCTAATCCCTCAAATATCGAAAAGTTTAAATTTTGAATCTTGTGATTTATTAAGCATATTTAATCTTTAATTAATTAAGTAATATCTTTTGTGGGATCAAAATTTAAAATATTATTGCATGCTAAACCATTTAATCATCAATGCTTTATGTTTAATTTGTAATGTTACTGATTTTTAAGGTATTATAGTTTTAATATTCTAAAGATAATCTATATTTATGAGATGCATAATAGCTAAACACACACTTTTAAGTTAATCAAAGATTAAATGTATTAAATCAAATATTATAAGGATCAAAGCCAAAAAAAAAAGTTTTTTTTTAGTTTCACTTGATATTTGATATCTGTATTAAAATTACGAGAGTTAAAAGTCTAATTACCCCTAGAATATATAAAAATGAAGGCGATATATTTTTCTATTTTTAATAAGATTTTTTTCCTTTATAGAATCTTTAGTTATTATTGCATAATTCATCTCAAACTATCAATAATGATGATGGTGATGAGAGTTTTATGATAGATTGGACCTTAATTAATTTTTTTATTTAGAAATTTGGTGTTCAAAGATAGTATGCTATATCAAAGACTTAATAATCTTTTCCAATCTTTTGAAACTTTTTTAAAAAAAATAAAATACAAGCATCTTTATTAAAAGAGAAAAAAAGATTATACTAAATTATTGAGTTAGGAGAATTTTGTCTTTTATGTTCTTTTTTATCTACTATGACATATTTGGAGGGAATTCCTTTTTTTTTTTTAATTTTATTATGTGATGATTAATAAGCTTTGATTGGTACTTACTAGGTCTAATTTAGATTTAATATTTGATTTTTTAGAGTTAAATTATGTGAATTTAGATTAAAATTAACAATATATTCAGTATAATTATAAGTGAGGGGTGGAGAGAATAGAATGTACGTAAATTTTATCCCTATCTAGTGTAGATATATAGACTATTTTCAAAAGATCTTCAGCTCAAGTGTAACAAATTTAAAATAACTATGAAAAAAGAAAATACGATGATAAAGAAAACATGTTGATTAAATATTTATTTTTATCAAATTAACATGAGAAATTAAAGTTTTAACTGATATTATTTATCGTACAATATTGAATATTTTAATTTGAAGTATTAAATATTAAATGAATTAAATGAGTCATATTAACTTTAGAAAATGAAAACATAACAATTAATTTGGAGAAAGTATTTATTTTCTATTTTTTGATCCACATATTGATCAATAAGCTTAAATTGAGGATAATTATGTTATCAAGAATAATAAATACAATTAACACACTTTTTTTTTGTCAATTTTCTTGGTAATCTTTTTGTTTATAAATTGTGATTAATTATCTACTATCCTACAATATAAAAGGCTTAATCTTTATTTTTTACTTCGAAAAAAAAAACACCAATAATTATTTAATCGTCTTTCTTTAAAAATAGTCAAAATAAAATTAACTTGAATTCAGAATCGCTATTTAAAATCTTAGTAAAATGCTATATTTTTCATCTCATGTCACACCAAATAATATCAAACAATAAAAAAAATCTCATTTTTGTTGTAAGTCATTATTTCTTTTTAATAATAATTCCAACTTCTATATTTTATTATATATTTTCTTTTTATCTCCAAAAATAAACTCATTCTCCAAATGAATTCCCATAAAAGTCTTTCTACATTATTTAGTGTTAGGTATGATAATAATTTAGATATTTAATTGGTGGAACCGATAAATCACACGAGGTGGTTAGATTCGTGGGGCGAAATATGTAACACAAAGGACTTATAGTACTTCTATTTTTATTGATTGATTCGGTTTTTTATTTGCTTCACATCATATTAATACGAAGTTGAATTAAATAGTCATAAAATTTTATGCTCACTCAAATTTTAAATAGAAATATTTTTTTCCCTTCAATTCTATTTTATAACTATATTTGGAATTAAGGGTATACGTACAATACACATGATCAGAAACTACTAACCGACACTAAATTTTATATAATGAATCAAATATTTTAAACCTTTACCTTCGATTGTTATTTTACTGTCCTAATTTATTTGATTGTATTTCCTTTTTAGTTTGTTTAGAAGAAAATAATATTTATATTAAAGATGATTTATAATTGCGCAATATTAATGACTTAATCATAAGTTCCAATTAATTATTTTTTAAAATTATGTATCAATCAAACACCATCACGTAAATCGAGACTTAAAAACTACAATATTAAATTGACTATTCTACCCTTTGAACTCTGTCGGTGGTCTATTTTTGGGTAGGTTTGATACTCATACATTTATTTGATTTATTTATTATTCTTTTAAAGTAATATTAGCAATCTTTTTGTTCAATTTTTTTAGGGGAAAAAGACAAATATATATCGTAAATTGTATGCAGATATCTTCCGTTATATTTTTGAGACTTTGATATCTGTGCCATCCAAAAACTAGAACGTATATATCCTTCACTCTAATATTTAATAAATGTCGATCGGTGGATAAGATTGACACGTATATGTCCATTTGTAAAAAGGTATATATACTCAAATTTTCGAACATCAGGGGCACCAATATCCCAAAAGTATGACGGAGGATATATGTATACCATTTACAATAATTGCATAATATTACAATAATAACAGTAGTAAAAATAAAAAAATATACGAGATGAAGATAGAGATGCACATATACAAGAAGAAGCTAGTTTTGAACTTTAGGGGCGATAAATACTCGATCACATGAGTAACACATAATAGATCTTTAATATTAACGCGTAGATCTTACATTGAAGTTCAGACTTTTTACGTTAAAGAGTAAAAGTCACTTAACTGTAAGAAGAAAAGCTCCGAGTAAAAAAACTCGTAGATCGTAGTTATTGGTCACATGAAAATTAAAATCTAAAGGCAAAAATTATGTCAATTTTTCAAGTTGTATTCTGTATATAATGTGAAAAGTTCAAGACAAACTCCTTGGTGCCAAATTTTAGTGAAATTCAACATTCAACTCATGTTTAATTTACACACTATAAACATTTCTCTGGCTATTCATTTCAGACAATGTATATTCGACACGAAAAACATAGTACGTCGTCTACTTGTTTGGGATTAAGGCGTAATTGTTGTTGTTGTTGTTGTCGTCCTTGCATATCATATTTGAAGATTGATGAGCTGAAAAACCTGAAAAACGAAATAAATCTCATCATAAAAAATTAGCAATAATCTCGAAGGTTGTAATCCGTGTGACTTATAGGTTACAGGTTCAAGTTGTGAAATCAGTCACTAATGATTGCTTCAAGGTACACACCTTACGGTTTTTGACTCCACGGACCCTCACAAACGTAGGATGCTTTGTGTACCGAGCTATCCTTTATATAAAAAAGAGATGGTCTAGTTCATCCATCTCTTTTGAGCAATAATTCATCCAAATTTACACAAACACAAGTAAAGATGCTAGACGTTTTTCTTCTTCTATAAGATCGATAACAACAAGAACACCGATATGATTTGTTTGTATCATCCAATATATGCTCTACCGAACATGGACGTAAACCAAAAGGAGGGTCACATTCAGGATTTCGAGTCAATGAGTTCTAACCTTTCTTCACATACATATAATCTAGTCCAAGCTAGTTGCATACGGGTCTTGCAGAGCCCGTTGCGTCTAGTCTAGATCCGCCACTCTTGACAAGAACCAAGATACTACCGATTTCGGTTATATATCAAAAAATGTATATTTAAACACACAATAGATGATAAAAAGAAAAAGTTGCTTACTTTCAAAGATGAAATGCTGAGGACTATTGCCATGCAACTGATTAAATAATGACTTAATTCCGAGCTGAACTCGCGGACGAAGTCGTAGAATTATTTCCGTTCAATCTGCTTCCGTTATGAGCAACCATATCATCGTTGTGTCTCTGCTCAACATTTGAAGGTATGTTGTTGTCCGTTTGATTTTCCCGTGTCTCGAGCTGTCCCATAGAAGTACTTCGAGAAAACAATCTCTCCTTCCACCCGCGTGTACTCTTTGAGATTGATTCTCTATATCTGGAAAGCAAAAAACCACATTCAACATTGCGTATAGCTTCTAAAATGACACACTCAAAAGAGCAAGTTTAGCAATTCATACTTCATTGACATTGAATTAAATCGAGATTTCCAGGATTCCGATAATGAATGAAGGTCTGATGGTCCTTCGGTATCCTTGTGTTCTGTCAAAGATGGACCAGAAGAGCTTCTAAAACGAAAAACAAACAAAAGAAAATGGCAAATTTCGATATGAGAAACATGTTGTACCATTGATGTTTTAGCAAAGAGATTGGAAAATGAAAATCGTTAATACCTATCGCCAACAGATATTTCTTGTTTAACGGTTTGTGGGCGAACATATCGAGATGATGAAGCAGAAAGTTGATTACTTTGACCAGATGAGAGGTGAGGCAAGAACTGTGCAGTCTCACGGCGGACAGGTGTTATAGGAACAGAAGGATCAGCTATAGCTTGACGAGAATCCGATTCAGCAGCAGCAGTAGGAGATGGATCAGGATGAGATGAAAACACTAAAAAATGCGGACGACCATGGGGAGATGGCCGATTTCTTGATCCCTCTCGTTGACCAAAGTGGCGTCCCCGTCCCATTGCTGCAGCAGCAGCCAAATGCTGAATAATGCGCTCTTCGAGTTCAGACTCACTCATACCCGTGGTCAACTAGAGAGCAATCAAAACGGAAAATGAGATAAACGCAACATTATAGCTTGTGGAATTTCATTAATCAGATAGGAGAAGGAACATTTATAGTTTGTGAAATTCAATATTTACCAGCGTAGGACGACGAAACATCGTAGCGTTTCTTGCCTGATTAAACCTTATAGTCCTCTCTTGTTCCACTGCCTCAAGCAATTCTTGACTGCAATATCATTGTCAATCAAAGTCGAACATCAAAGTTAATGCGTAGCGTGGAAATGATATGAATTTGTGAAAATCGAAAGGGAAAAGAAGCCACAAATGTACCTTGTAGGATCTTTCAGACTTAGGGGCTGCCAACACATTGGACAATTAGAACTTCTTTGATGCCTGTTTTGAAAAAATTATGCAAATTATAATAAACTCGAACAACATTTATGTAAGATTTCAACTTCAGAACAAAAATTAGTCCCAGAATTTGACAAGCTTTAATTTACAAAACGCGACTTTAACAAACAAGAATATAGATTATAGGTTTAAAATTAACAACGAAAATTACATGAAAAAGTAACATAGTATGTTCTCACAAAAGAAAAAGAAGATTTAAGCTCTCGATGATTATTATGCACCTAAACTGACAAAAGAATGTAAGAAAATGTTATATGGAGCTATTTGATGTAGCCTTATCTTTTAGTTACAAATCGAGCTTTTTATTGCATTCCAACTATTCAGAGTTCTTGTTCCGTGAATGGAACCCTTATGTACTTTGTCAACACTCCTTGTATTAATATTATAATAATTACTATTCTTTGAATCTTCTATTACCCGTTGCTTCGGGTTTTTTGTATTATTTGTTGTTGCTACTGTTCTTTTCCCCATTATTTTCGACATGAACTCTTTGCTACTGTATTTCTTTTTCAAGCCGGTTTTGATTGTTTTACTTGAGCTGAGGGTCTATCAGAATAGCCTCTGCACAAGGTAGCGGTAAGGTATGTTTCCGCACTACCCTCCCAGACCCTACTAGTGGGATTTCACTGGGTACGTTGTTGTTGTTGTTGTTGTCTTTAATACTTTTTTTCTCATTCGCCTATATCTCTCTGTCGTCCTCCCTTTCTCCCTTCTACTACTCAATCTATCTAATCAGAGTGTTATTTATTGTTTCATTAGTTCTGCAATATCTTTCGCTTGCTTAGCTGTTTATGTTTTCCTTGAAATGTAGCAATGAAAAAGTTTAGAAAGATTTTCGGGGCAAGGTGAGGGGGCGGGGCGTCGGCAAGGTGTGATTTTCTACATAAGAGGACATCTTGTTTTCTAAGTAGAAGTATTGTGTTTGTTATTTTTTATTTTGAACTTCTAATGAAATTGATTTTGTGATAATTAGTAGGTCTTCCCTTTAAGAACTAAGTTTGAGCTTCGAGATCAAGTAGATCACAGAATCACGAGATATGACTAAACTTTATCACACCTTCTAAACCAACATCAACTTCATGACAAAAAGATTTCTCAAAATCAATAAAAATGACGGAAACAGGAAACACTAGGTGAGTTTTCCCGTTTGTCTATACGCCTTGGTGCATAGAGTCATCTGATACCTATGCAAGGAGCGTGTAAGCTTGCTTGGAATTCACGGTTATCCAAAAGAAAAATCGTTTTTACTTCTCAGTTTTGCTATCCCAACTCACAATAATGATAACCAGTTAGCCACCCCTTTCCCGAAAAGGACAGTCGCAAAAGCTATCAAGTCTAAGTTTATTCTTCTATTTATCACAAGATTTCGAATCTTCAAGTGACACTTTTATAGCCCAGACAACAACAATAAGCTACTGAATGCAAAATAACAAGAGCGGTAAATTAACGTTCTCAAAATCAACTTCACGAAGAAAAAAGAAGAAGATATTGGTGCAATATCATACCATTCGAGGATGCACTGGAGGTGAAACTCGTGCCTGCAGCTTGTAAGCTGTTGAACAACAGACCAGATATCTTAGGCAGTTTTTAACATCTCGATAAAAAGGGTCAGAAGGAGCAAAACAATCTTATACTTAATAGAAAAAAAAGGGGGCAGCCCGGTGCACAAAGCATTCTGCGTTAGCAGAGCCGCACCCCAAGGAGGTGTGATGTAAACAGCCTACCCTAATGCAGGCATTAGTGGCTGCTTCCACGGCCCGAACACACGTAGACAACTTTACTGTTGCTCGGAAGGCTCCCCTTCAATCCTATACTTAATAAGTAGTTACATTTTGTGCTAGAAGTATTCATAGTGTTCACCGTTGAAGGATCGCTATCGCAGAAAGCTTCCAGACAAATGCTGCACGCATCATCACAGGCATCTTGAATTCCTCCTTCCACAAAAGCTGCAGCTGATGTGATATGACTCTCCCCTTTCTTGAGCTCGTCGTCCATTTCCAGAACCTTACATATGCAACAAAGCCCCAAAAACCGTTTAACTTAATATCTCGAAAAGGAAAGAAAAATCAGAAAGTCCCCCAGCATAGCATGGAGAACTCCATTGATAATTGATGAATGCTCAAACCAAAGTACAATACACTAAGACACTCGAGAATTTCGAAGAAAAATGAACAATCCTCAGTGTAATACATATTAGTTCAATAAAATCACTATATGACAATTCTCAATTTGTGCGCATACATACATCGAAGTCCTCCAATTCTCAGATCATAGAAAAAAAATCCAAACTTCAACACAACTATATAGAAATTTCACATATTTTAATCCACCACATCGAAATTCTTGAAAAAGATGCAAACTTTAACACAAATACAAACAAATTTCATATATTTACATTCACCACATGAAAAATCTTGAAAAAAAATGCAAGCTTCAACACAACTATATCGAAATTTCACACATTTACATCCACCACATGAAAAATCTTGAAAAGATGTGAACTTTCACACTACTATAAAGAAATTTCACATATTTTCATTCACCACATGAAAATGGTTTGGGCTTGGGACTTCCATGTTGGAGGTCTCAAATTCGAAACCCCTTACTGAATGCAGGGGGTTTGCCTTCGAGCTCGTCGTACCGAGCTTGCCTAGTGCAAATTGCCTCTCCTATATGGTTTGTGACCTATTGCATAGGAGCGGGGGTTTTACCTGTACGCACCCAAAGGTAGCGGATGCGGGTTTCCCTTGTCATAAAAAAAAAATTTGGAAAGTTTATCTCAAATATAAAGAAATTTCACACATTAACATTCACCACATGAAAATTCTTCAAAAAGATGCAAACTTTAACACAAATACAAAGAAATTTCATATATTTACATTCACAACATGAAAATTCTTCAAAAAGATGCAAACTTTAACACAAATACAAAGACATTTCATATATTTACATTCACAACATGAAAAATCTTGAAAAAAAATGCTAAAAACTTTAACACAACAACAAAGAAATCTCACATATTTACATTCACCACAAGAAAAACCATAATAATGTGCAATAAAAATTTTTAAAAAAAATCCATAAACACAACAATTACAATCTCATAAACAAGATCAATATAAACTACAATTTTCATATCACATTTGTTTTATTAATTAAGAACTTTACCTCAAAAATGAATTAGAATTATGTCCTGGAAAATGGGTCAAAAAAAAGGGAAAAAATTTCCATAAATTAGAAAGATTAAATCTCTGATATTTTTTGCCATGAAAATAAGAGAAATGAATGCTAAGGTCCCATTAAAGAAACCCTTGAAACTTAGAAATAAGAAAAGATAAAATAGACAATAATTAAAAAAACTGGTAATGGGGGTCACGTTTTTATTACATTTTGTCATTTTGTCCAACAAACATTTATAAATTTGAGCATAATAGATACACAAACGTTACGTGATAGTTGACAAGTAATCACTTTAATTTTTAATATGCGTATTTAAACGTCTCGATTCATTTATAAAATGTCAGTTGAATTCAATTTATATAATGATTGAGGCGGAGCAAGGATTTTCAATAAGAGGGTTCAAAATATATAGAATTAGACACATGAAGTAGCTGAAGGAAGTTCGACATCTACTATATATACATATAAAATTATTTTAACCATATATAAATAATATCATTTTCTGTCGAAGGGAGTTTCGATAAACCCCTTCCTACAAGGTGGCTCCGCCCCTGTTTGTCTAGACTCACAAATGTATCAATGAGAACGAGCTATTGTGTTTTTAGTTATTGAAATTGAGTTAAAGTTTCGAGATATTTATTTTTAAAGTTAAAGTGTTTATTTGTCAGTTTCAATCAAATTTTAATAATATATTTTTATGTAACTGTATATAAATGAATCATGTCGAAATTTTGATGATAGGAATATAATCGCTTCGTCAAGTCTTGTGTTTGAACTACTTATATAATTTAATAATTACAAAGTGTATGAAAATATGTATTATGTAATTATTGAGTCGATGTAAACACAGAAGATACTCCCTTCATTTCATTTTATGTGACACTTTTCGCATTTCGAAATTCAAACAAGTCTATCTTTGTTTCATAAATCCTTTTAACATTTTGAATTATCAATTATTGTGACTTATAATACTCTTTTTACGTAGTATACAAATATATAAATTTCATTTCAAAAAATTTGAAGATTCCATACGCAAATGTCCGATCACAATTAAATTGTTCGACTCTCGAAAAATGAAAAGTGCCACATAAAATGGAACAAAGGGAAGAGTACATATTTTTTTGGGGTTAGGAATGGGAAGTTGATAGGATGATCTCTAATATTCTTTTTGAAGAATCTTTGTGTTTGGTGGCATATGATAATTGGTACTATAATTAAATTATAATATTATACAAAGATATAATTAACATAATATAAAACAAGTGATCCACAAAATGAAATATCATATACATATATTGGATTTGTTTACATTTGAGGATTAGGTCTTGTTTTGTTTATAAGTAAATATAATTGGAACAAGTCACCAACCCTTTATTTTTATATATTCCAAAGTGTAATAATGTTTTAATTTCAAAATATAATAGAATATAATCACACCTTTAACTATAAATCATGTGAATACAATGCTTGATTGTAAATTTACAAAAAGGCACAAATTTCACATACATTGAACAATAAGGAATAGATTATACTCGTAACGAGTGACGATTAGGATAAATTGTCTTCATCACAACCCTTATCGAACCCTATGTAAATACGAGATGCTTTGTGCACCGAGCTGTCATTAAAATAAGGCATCACAACCCTTATCGAACCCTATGTAAATACGAGATGCTTTGTGGATTGAGCTGTCATTATATGAATAATGAAGTTACTATTGCTTGAAAAAAAAATACTTTTCTTCCAACCTTCAAAATTTATGCAAATATGGAATTTAATCTAAATAGTTTTGTAACATTCTTTCCTATTGCAAAGATAATATCCTGAGAGAAGTACGACGCTACGCGACGAGAAACATACATAGACAAGAGTTTAATACAAACCATACAAGAGATTTCTATCGTTAGTAGTCATCGCCTCTTGATATAACCTCTTTGCAAGTCGGACGAAGTAAAATGGTGTGCTCAAACTGGGATACGTAGCTACCTTTGTTATCGCAAAGTGGGGGATATGGCTGCCAAAAGAAAAGAAAAACACAGCAGAACTTCAAATTTTGGATCATACAACGTACACAGTGTAATCCCACAAGTGGGGTTTGGGGAGAGTAGGATGTACACAGACGTTACCCCTACCTTCGTAGAGTAGAGGGGTGGTTTCCGATACACTCAGATCAAAAGAAGTGTAATCAAAGTAGGATTGGAATGAAAATAACATAAGAAATTATGCATAAGATAGAATAGGAACCATTGAACGAGATGCTACAAGTGTCATAATTGAGCCAAACACGTGAACGTTAGCTTTGAGGTCACGTACCTGAACGATTCCAGCATCACATAAGTTCTTCAATGCCATCAGATATTTTGTCTCGCCAAGGCGGTCTAGATAACGTCTACAGAATGCCAATGTGGAGAAGTTCTTATTAATCGTTGCCAGCAGTTGCTTGGCTCTGGGTAACCGCAGTGGGATGTGTCCAATATCAAAGTTTTTCATATAATGGCTGCATTCGAGATCTTCCCTCACGTATCCCTTCCCTAATATATGGAGATATGAGACGAGAATCAGTTTTGTCACTCCCATGTATCCCGGATAAGCCAGTTATATTACTCTTTCGCGTAAACGAAACAGAAATTACCTGTTGATCCAAACGTCTCAATTGCATAAAATTCACCCTCTTCCATTTTGGTTTGTTCTCCTCCTTTAACAATCGGAACAGATTTCCCTGCGTGGATTTGATACTGGCCAATACTGTGCCCATTCAGATTTCGGATGCTCTTAACTGCCAATGACAACATTGATCAGAATTCTCAATTCAATACAGACGCCTGCTAATTAAATTACTTCGCTTATCAACATATAAGGTCCTTTTCTCCACGCTCCGATGCCATGACGTTGGTCTTAACAAAACAAAGTAGAAATAAATGTTTTTTTTTCTAGTAATCATACTTCTCAGATATGTACCTTGGAATACCTTCCCGTTGATTTCAACCTCATAGGATTCCATAACCTCTTGAATTGCAGCACCGACATCACAAAGGCGTACATCAATTCCCGCTTCCTATATAAAAAAATCAAGCCATGAATGCTCCCGAAAATTTGTCAACGCTTCCAATAAACTAGAAGCCCTTTTGGGTTAAAAACTTCCAATTTTCCATAATTTTATTTCCTATTTTAACAAATATTCACCTTAATGCCAGTATTAGTGGCTTCTCGTGAAGCCTCAAGTAGTGGATCAAACATAGGATTGAAAGCCAGAGTAAATGCACAATCCACAATACGTCCTGCAAGAAACAACAGGTTAAACCATCACCTCGTTATTAAAATTGATAACAACGAGAGTGTGTGAGTTAATAAAGCTTAGAACAAACTGTTTTAATGCACGAAGGTGGTTCAGTATGTAATAGGAAATGGTGAAAACAATACTTATTAGGGTAGAGATAGGACCACAACATGGTCTGGGTCGTGAGGGATGAATCAATATGGCTAGTTTAGGAGAATTGTACAATGACGAGAACTGCACATGCGCCAGCCTGTTATGATTTCTGTCACTGTACTATGGACAACTCAGCGAAAGTAGGCATAACTCGCAATAAAAACTATTTCATAGAAGGTGGTAACATCCTCTTTCCCATGTTTTTTGAATAAGAACCAGCAGCTCACGACAAGCCGGGGGTTTATCGCAAACAGCATCTCTAGACTCTACCTTCCACCCTCCCCAAACCCCGCTTATGGGACATTGGGTATGTTGTTGTACATAAAAATATGTACCGAGGCTGATTAATACTCTTATTTATCAGGGTGATTCTACCTGATTTAGAAAGATCCGTTTTTTATCCACCCATCCAATCTCCTCCCAAATACTGAACTATGTTTGGAATGGTAGTAAACACTGACAGATAGAGCAAGTGAAAGGGGGTTAATAATCCCTCCAGATGGATTATTAAACAATATTAAAGCTCCATATGGATGTCAATCTTCTTGAGCCTGAGGTCTATCGGAAACAGCTTCTCTACCTCCCAAGGTAGGGGCAAGGCCTGCGTATACACTACAATCCCGAGACCTAACTTGTAGGATTACACCGATTATGTTTGTTCAATGTAGATGCCAATCACTTCTATGATAATATAGTTCTTTTTCGTACACCACTACGAGGCACCTGGTATAACATGACCGGAGCTACTGTACCATTTTCCAAAACAAAAAACAAACAATTTGATACATAAAGAGATAATGAGACTAATATCAATATACCATAAACCATAGAATCACATACCAAAAGCACCTTAATGTCTAACATAGTTACACAGATGAAGCATTCTATAATATTACCGTCAATATGGGTTCCAAAGTCCAACTTCATCACATCATCATACTGAAGCACAGTTTTATCTCCTGAATTGGGGGTCCAATGTGCAGCTACCCTGCAATAAGTAAGAGAAAAAGATTGACAATTTTTTTTTTAAAAAAAAAAAGTAAGCACAGGAAAGAGAATGCGGACATGAAATAGGTCACTGCTAAATTCTGTTTTGAGATACCGTCCAACTGACAATACTCTAAATCACGCTACCATTAGTATCAAAATTTTTTAGTAAATCAAAATAAATCTCTCATTTAACAGCCAAAAGGACAAGAAAAAGTTGCATTACCAGTTCAATGAGCACCCTGTAGGGAACGCAATACCAGCTTGAAGACCATTCTCTGATATCAATTTGCGAACCGTATTCTCCAAAGTTTCACACAGGTCAATCATTAACATGCCAGGCTTAGCAATTTGCCTGATGTATTTCCGAACCTGAGGGTTGGAATTAAGGAAAAAGAAAATGGATATGAAATGTAATTAACATTTGAGTTTTAATCCACAAGAAACTTAAGTATTGACTGTCTTACGACTATCATTGGTAAGAAAACAGCCAGCGTGTATGGACATAGGTACTGACCTGACGATGAACTTCTGCTGCTTGACGAACAGAATTATAAGTTGGCTTTTCCAGGCGCTCCAGTTCCCTCTTTTCCTCGGATGTAGTCCTCCACAAGTTACTGCATCAACCATCAAACGTAAATCATCCCAATACTCAAATTTAAATAGACAAAATGCAGTTGAAGTTTTAAGAGTGAAAAATAAAGGAACATCAGACTTTTTCTTTTTAAGTGCTCAATAGATTTCAATATTAGTCGAAACTCTAAACTAAAAGCCCAATGGAATGGCTTCAATAACAACAGATCGCAAATTCAAGTGTACGTACTCATCTTTGTATTGTTGAATTTCACCCTCTGGAAATTCACCAGAAGGATAAAGCTCAACTACGGGAATAGATGGTGGATCAGTTTGCTGAGGTGGCTCCTTCTTTTTCCTGCATTTGCAAACAAAGAAATCCAACATGACTCTAAGGAAAAGCACAATATAGTTTCGAGGGTTAAAGCAATTCTCACTTGCTCTTATTTTTCTTCTTCTTCTTCTTTGCAGCTTCTGTAAAATCATAAATAAAAGGCACAGGAATTAGAGACAACAAAATGGATCTAGTACCTCAAGGAAACGAGGGCAGAGGCCAGGTTATGAAAAAAGAGCACAAAATCATACAACTGACTTCAAGCACAGGACTAGCAAAACAAAATACATAACCTTTCCCTAGAACCACAATATGAAAAGTTCAACACATATTCTTATTTAAATTTATAACGCATTAGCTTGAATATCAAATCTCCATTTAGCAGAAGTTAGTTCCATCAGAACTGCACCTTCTATCTAATGCAAGTTTACATTTGAGTGCAAAAGCATTAGCTTGAATACCGATTTTCAGAAGCTTTCCATCAGACCGAACCCTACTATCCAATTAAACTTCTACATCGTTAAAGAGCGCTACACCCATGAGGGTTGGTTTTCATCCCAAACGAAAATGAAAAGAATGGGTAGTGAATGACCAACATCTTGTTTCATGAATTCTAGACTTATACTTGAATAGCTCTTGTCCATTAGTATATGCATGAAAATGTTCAGCCCATTATCTTAAGTAACTTTTTTGATGATCTTCTAATTATCAAGAGTCCAAGTAGTTCAGCATTTTATGTGCAAGGATTTTCCTTTCAAGTTCCACCGCTCTAGATAAAGTGAATGTGCAACTGCATTAATCTATGCAAGACTGTGAGAAAATGTAAATTCGGGCTCTCAAGCGGAAAAGAAATAGATAAAATTGAAAAATAAAGGAAAATGCATTCATTCATTCATTCATTCACAAGCAATTAAGCTGGTACTAAATTTTTTGAATTTCTTTGACTGAAGGAGTACCTGTCGTCGGCTCATCCACTGTCAAACCATCAACTTTCTCCTCAATCTCCTTTTGCAGTGAGGAAGCAGACCCGTTGGCCGTTTCATTATCATCGCGAACCTCAGATGTTCCTTCTATAACAACGGAAGCAGAGTTTGGCTCTTCTTTTGCCATTTATCAATGTCTACACTGCAGCGGAGCATCAAGTGTGGGGTGTTAGGAGAAGGTGTCAACAATTGCACAGCAACAAACTCAAAGAATAGTGAAAAACCTAAAGGCACACAACCAAGAAGAACGCAACAATTTCAGGTGGCAACAAAAAGGCAAGGTAAGGACCAAAAAACAGAAATAAATCAGGATATCTATTTGTAGGAACCAGGACGAGAACAAAAAAATTCAAGGGCAACAAGAATGTAAACTGTAAGAATCATAGCATGAAGAACAATTGTACCAGTTAAAACTTAACAATAAGATGGCATACAGTAACACTTGAACTCAAAAATGAAACAAAAAACCCTTTGCAGAACCAGCACAAAAAAAGGGAATCTTTAATCAAGGGGTGTATTGTAAAAACAATAGCATATGGTAATATAAATAGTTAGTAACACGAATTCATCTTGTAAAAGCAAAAATCCCAATTTTCAAGAATCATTAATCAAAAGACCCATCGTTTACAAGAAAACTGAAACCAATGATAGAGATAACAAATTCAAAGGTACAAAAGGCACAAACTTTACCAAAATAAGAGAAAAAAACTCAAAGAAAAGGACGTAAATGGGTAATAATCCCAATTTTCAAGAAAAAACACTAACATGAACAAAGATATGAAGGTGATTTAGCTCGACCATAGTAGCAATTGAACTCAAAAATGGCAAAACTCAAACATCCTTTTGCAGAACCAGCACCAAAAAGAAGAGAAATTCTCCAAGGGACAGGAATGAAGCATGTTGAAAAAGCAAATAACATGTGGTAACTCAAACAATTAACACAAACAAAAACATGAAGGTGATTTAGCTCAACCCATAGTAGCAATTTAACTTGAAAATGACAAAACTCAGAAATCCCATTGCAGAACCACCACAAAAATTAAGGGAATTTTTTTCAAGGAACAAGAATAAAGCATATTACAAAAGCAATAGCATATGGTAACACTTTCAGTTAACAGCACAAATTTTGTATTGTAAAATCAAAAAAATCCCAATTTTCAAGAATCAATAACCAAACTAGATTCCACAAAAAGCACCAATCTTTTCAAGAAAATTTAAGCCAATGGTAAGAGAAAACAAAACTCACAGATATAAAAGAGCAAACTTTCACGAAACGAGAGATAGAAAAACTCAAACAAAGAACATAACGGATAACAATTCCAATTTTCAAAACAAAGACAACAACAACATAACTACAAGTGGGGTCTCGAGAGGGTAAAACGTATGCAAACCTTACCCCTACCTTTGTGTGTAGAGAGGCTATTTCCTATAGACCCTCAACTCAATAAATCATATTGCAAAAGCAATAGCATATAGTAACACTAACAATTAACAGCACAATTCATATTGTAAAAGCAAAAAAAAATCCAATTTTCAAGAAGAACATTAACACAAACAAAAACATGAAGGTGATTTAGCTCAATCAATAGCAACTTAACTCAAAAACAGCAAAACTCAAAAACCCCATTGCAGAACCAGCACAAAAAAAGAAGGTAAATTTTCCAACAATAAAACATATTACAAAAAGCAATAGCATATGGTAACACTAACAGCTAACACTTAACAGCACAAAATTCATGTCTGTGGTATTCAAACCAGCTTTCGCACACCTCAACTAATTCCACAGATACCTCTCAATCACCTCATTGATTGGCCACAACACAAATTCATATTAAAAAATCAAAAGAAAAAAACCCAATTTTCAAGAATCAATAACCAAACTGAATTCAACAAAAAGAACCAATCTTTTCAAGAAAAACATTAACACAAACAAAAACATGAAGGTGATTTAGCTCAACCAATAGCAACTTAACTCCAAAAACAGCAAAACTCAAAAACCCCATTGCAGAACCAGCACAAAAAAAGAAGGTAAATTTTCCAACAATAAAACATATTACAAAAAGCAATAGCATATGGTAACACTAACAGCTAACACTTAACAGCACAAAATTCATATATGTGGTATTCAGGCCAGCTTTCGCACACCTCAACTAATTCCACAGCTACCTCTCAATCACCTCATTGATTGGCCACAAGACAAATTCATAAAAAAATCAAAAGAAAAAAACCCAATTTTCAAGAATCAATAACCAAACTGAATTCAACAAAAAGCACCAATCTTTTCAAGAAAAACATTAACACAAACAAAAACGTGAAGGTGATTTAGCTCAACCAATAGCAACTTAACTCAAAAACAGCAAAACTCAAAAACCCCATTGCAGAACCAGCACAAAAAAAGAAGGGAAATTTTCCAACAATACAGCATATTACAAAAAGCAATAGCATATGGTAACACTAACAGTTAACACTTAACACTTAACAGCACAAATATCATATCTGTGGTATTCAGGCCAGCTTTCGCACACCTCAACTAATTCCACAGATACCTCTCAAACCACCTCATTGATAGGCCACAACACAAATTCATATCAAAAAAAAAAAACCAATTTTCAAGAATCACTAACCAAACTGAATTCAACAAAAAGATTCAATCTTTTCAAGAAAACCTAAACCAATGATAGAGATAACAATACTCAAAGATATAAAAAAGCAAACTTTATTGAATTAAGATATCAAAAACACTGAAATAAAGATTAAAATACAAAAAAAGATGAAGATGAAGAAGAATACCTGTGTAACTGAAGAAGAAGAATGAGTAACAGGCGCTGTATTTAGCAATCTTTTTGCCCTAGCTTTTATTTCACCTCACCAAACAAAGAGAAAGGCAAATTAGAAAAAATTGGTAATTTTGCTTTGTTTAGTCAAAGAACTAAAATTATAAAACTATATAGTAATAAATAACATATCTAAAAAAAAAAAATTCTCAAAATTTGTGTTTTGGGATTTCATAAATAACGTGATATACTTTGTGCGCTCGATGATTTATAAATAGTACTTGTAACTCGTAAGTTTTCGATATGACCAAAAAAATAATCCTTATCGTATTTTTTATTTTTATTTTTTTGCTTGGTAATCGATATTGGTATTAAAATTTAGATAAATTTAAATGCATGATAATAATAATAAGACACATGACTAATCTAAAAATATATTTTTTTTCAAATTATTTATCAATCTAAGTTTGTGTTTCGAATTGCATAAATAACGTGAGATACGTTATGCATCTTATCGTCTTTTAAGATTAGAATCCTTGTAATCCTATATAGTGTTTGTAAGTGTCAAATATGACCAAAAATAGAAAATCTTTATCTTACTTTATTTTTTATCTTTGACTGTGATCTTTGATACATATATTAAAATTCGGATAAATCTAAATTCACAAAAAAAATTCATATATGGGTAAAGCAATTCATGAGTAAGTCGATTTCATACTCAATAAGGTACAAATTCAAAATCTCTAATTAAAAAAGATATATTTATCACTACATCACAATTACTATACTCTGCTTACCTATATAATATGTCTATATACACTAAAATTAATCAGTAATATAATATGTATAAGACATAACTTGATCTTATCTAACATCTATATCTTTCAATCTTGTGTATACGCACAAGTAGTCACTTAAAATTTGTATATAGCTGACACGTGTCCTATTTAACATTTTACTTGATAATTTGCATCCTATATGACATTCGACATATATTATATTATATATGACACATATATTTACTTGTTTAAATATATATAAATTAAGTGTTTATTTATATGTACCCAAATTGAAAGACGTAAATATTAATTGATACCAGATTAAAGCACATATTTACGTATTATATGTTAATGTAATATCTTCTTAGAGGAAAACATAAATAAAATTTTTGGTGGGTTGTGGGCTGCTTTTGTTTCTTTTGGTCCAAATGGTATTACTGGAATGGGCTTTTGGGCCCAATGATAAGCTGAAATGGGCTGCTTAGGCCCAATGATATATTAGAAGGGAAATTTTTTAAAATGTCATTATTTTAACATTTAAGAGGGTTCATTATCAACACTTTCAATATTTAGTAAAAATGTCAAAATTTAAGTTTGTTATGTATCTTATTTATGTTCTTATTATTTGTTTTATTTTTAAAAAATATAATTTTTATATAACAGGTTGAGAGGAATTTAGGGGAGATTATTATTTTTAAAAAGGAACAAATATTAAAAGTTTCATCAGTTACAATTTATTAAAATACACCAACTTTCATCTATTTCTTCTTTTTTTCATCATGTTATAAAAAATTCTTTTTTTTTCTCCATTGTCTAAAAAAATTCAATATCCAATTTTGGTAATTTTTTTTTTTCTAAACACTTTTATTAACCAAATAAATATCCAATTTTCACTAATTATTGGTATAAAAATCACGAAATTAAAGAAGTACCACATCTATAATATTTTAATATCAATTTTTCACTAATTATTGTTATGAAAATCATAATAAAAAAATATAATATCTCATTCTCACTAATTATTATGAAACTTTATGATAATACATTATAGTTTTATCTATTAAATTTATTTATTTTTAATTTAGAAACTTGAACACCTATAGTTTTATTTGTAATTGCCATACTTTTCTCACAGTGTATTTATTTTATTTTTTAAAATTTTGTATCCTTGCTTAAATTGTATTTATTCCAATATGTATACCATTTGTAATAGTATCCATTCTAGTTTTCATGTTGTATTTTGTATAATGAAGCTTGTATTTCTTTATTAGTTTGTATTCATTCCAATATGTATGTCAAATAA
The DNA here is from genome assembly GCA_032847665.1 of Solanum chilense. NCBI lineage: Eukaryota > Viridiplantae > Streptophyta > Magnoliopsida > Solanales > Solanaceae > Solanum > Solanum chilense. The sequence continues at coordinate 2,048,264 of CM064963.1, read as the reverse complement.
AATGTAGTTATTTAAGAAATAATTTGTATTCGTATATATTTTTCACTGTGTATTTATTTTTCTTTTCAAAATCTTGTTTCCTTTTCTAAGTCGTATTCATTCCAATATGTCTATTATTTGTATTTGTATTCGAGTACAAATAAACTAATAGAAAGTTGTTCTTCTTATAAATAAAATACACAGCTAGTTGACATACATTTGGATGAATACAAATTAGGGACAAATAGAAGATTCATAAATCATGCAACATGAAATTTTTAATAAATTCAAATATTGATAGTATACATAGTGATTTGAATACAAATTGAGAAAGCATACCAAAAATCTAAAAAAGAACTATAAATACAAAACAAACTAATAGAAAAATGTTCGATAACTATCCGATCTTCGTCGTCTTTTTCAAGATCCTCACGAGTAGACAAAGATTCTACATTTGCGTTATGAATTTGAGGAAAGTTTTGCTCACCAATGAGTCTTGTAAATGTTCTTACCCTCTTTCTTCCCTCATTTTAACAGCGGATCATACATTATACACTATTTGTTAAGTAATAAATAAATTAAAAGATTAAAAATCACCAGAAATTGGTTAATTAAGATGAATACCTCTAGTAAGCCTCTTGGATTCAGCCATTGAAGAGTAACTCATAATGGAAATTGAAAAATACAAACAACATTTTTTTAAGATTTAAACAAAAATAAAATTAGAAAAGAAATCTGAAAATAGGATAAATATTAGAGATACCTTAATCAAAGGGATTCTTGTTGATCCAATTTTGGATTAAAAAAACAACCAAAATATATGGCAGGAAAATATTTGAAACTTGAATGTTGGAGGAAAATCAGAAAAGATAACCATGAGAGAAAAAAAATTAAATGGGAGAGAGAATTAAAAATTTGAAAAGATAAATATGAGAGAGAATGGGTTTTTTTAAAAAAAGATATATAGAATTAATTGAAAAAGAGAGATAAAATAGTAGAAAAATTGGGACACACAAATTTTTTAAAATAATGACATTTTTGACATTATTGCTAATATTTATAAAGTATGGATATTTTTACTAAATATGTTATTTATTTTGACTAGTTTACTATTTTTTCCATATTAGAATTACAAAAAGATTCATTTTTGCTTCTAAATAATAGATTTCAATTTTTTACTTTGTCATTAGTAATTTATGTAAAATTATTTTAGACATATCTTATAGTGTTAAAAGTTAATTACATCTTATCCCGACTCTTTGTTATATTACAAAAATCTATTAAACTTAGTGGAATCCGGATACATTCCAAAACATCTTGATACATCGCGTTTAGATTTTAGATACATCTCTCAATGTTCTAATACATCGCGTCTCGATTTCGGATACATCACTAAACGTTCCGATACATCACATATGTCCCAATATATTAAATACAGATCGGCTCTCCCACCCTTTTGATAATAATTTTTTGCAGTAGACATCGGTGTTTGAACCTTACCGATTATCACTTCATGTTATCTCAAGTTAGATGAATTTTACCAACATTCAAATAATAAATTAAAAATCGAACCGTTGAAATTAAAAGGTTTGATGCTGTCATAAAATTTTATATGGACTAAAATTTATAAAGTGAAGATTTCTCATTAAATGGGGATAAATAAAGTTTTTCTTGAGGAAAAAAAATTGAAAATTTGCTAGATAATAATGTTAGACAAATATGAGTGAAATGTTTTTGATTTTTGAAATCACTTAGACTGACAACATGTGCTAAGCCTAGATGTTGACAAGCCAATACAAAGTACTACTATAACACAAGTACACAACTAAATTTACTAAAGTGAATAAAGCTTCAAAAAATTACCTTTGTCTTTTTGGAAAATAAATTATTTTAACTTCCAATTATTTACTATATATATCTATTTGAGCAAGAAATAAAAGTTTGGAAAAGATCACATGATAAAACGGCTATACCAGCATGGGTTGTGATGCACTGATGAAAGTGTTTTATCCTTAATCATAAGTTTTGAGTTCGAGCCTTGGATATAGAGATAATCTTGGTTGGGAGCGTCACCCCATTCAGAGCGCGATTCAAATTTGATTGGATTTCTAATGTGGATAACGGAAACTGAGTAGGAAACAAAAAAAAAAAGTAAAATGGCTATAGAAAGATATTAGTAGTTCTTATAACACCTTAGATTTCATTCTACTTATCATAATTATATGCCGATAAAACATAAATTTTGAATTCATATTACTGAAAATGAAATTTATTTTATTGATCGAGAGCAACACTTTTGAAAATTGACTCTGCTGAAATTCAAAGTTTACTTAAATTTTAATATAAATATCGGATACTCAGGTTGTAAATCCACCCTGATAAAGAAACAGATACCTCTTTAAATAGGGAACTAGATAGAAAAACATGTTAAAGAATAATTAAAGTGTTTATAAATATGTACCATAATTCTTGCATTTGATACCAGTATTTTCTATTTGACGTTCAATTTTCACAGCAAAACTCGATTAAATCTACATTCGTCTCAAAAAATTTAATATTGAAATGAAACGCAAGAAAATATTGAAGGTGATTAAAATCATTGATATCCACGAGTATTCACAAGTGCAAGAAGGAAGACTCAAAGAGTATAAATTTTTAGATTGATATTTGTTGAAACTATGTATGTCATATGGATAAAAAGGAATGTAACGACGATTTTTTAACAATCTCGATTAACTAGAAATACTGCTTATGCTTGTAATATTATAGCACTATCAAATGTAAAGAATGTATTATAATCATGACTTGTAAAATCGTAATTTCTATTGAGAAGTCTAATAGATAACAATTAGATAAGACATTCATATTATTATGAATGAGACTAAGCTAACTATGGTAATTAGCTTGATTTGTAATTGTGATTTAGGTGATTAATGAAAAAGTTAATTACCTAAGAAAAATATTATTTTTTTTTAAAAAAAAGTAGAAAATAATTGGGGACCATATATAATATTTAAAGTTGATCTTTTTTTGTTTCTGAAAACACCTGGACTGACAACATGTGTAAGTTTGGACAGTGACAAGCCAATACAAAGTACTACATCATAATACCACTTCACTTCATATAATAAATTAAAGGCCTAAGTCATATACATGCCCTTAAAGTTGTCCGCATATTTCATTTAGATACCTTAATTTAAGGCAGTACCTATTAAACACTTTAATTTTAACAAATTTATATCTATTAAACACAAAATGAAAATTTATGGAAAGACATAAGTGCACGTGTCTCAAACACAAATACATAGCAGATAGACCAATAAAATGATAACACGTGGCAATTAGATAAAAAAAATTAAAAAAAAAAACAAATTATTTTATCAACCCCCCATTCCTGTTCTTCTTCATCAAAATTTGCTGCCATTTAAAGCTTTTCACCCATTTTGAATTTTTTTGATCACTTGCTACCATAATTATCTAAAGAAAATAACGACTCGAATTTTCTTTAATCACTTGCTACCATAATTATCTTAAAAAAATAACAACTTTTGATTAAAAGAATAATCAATTAATATTATTTTTATAAAAAAAAATGAAGCTTTGCTACAATATTTGAGTTTTAGATCTATTAACTTTTAATAAATTAAGGTAAAAGCAAAAGAAAAATAAAAAAGAATTAGAGAGTACTTGGATGATGAATGCAGTGAAGAAGTGAAGAAGTGAAGAAGAAGACAAGTTTTTTCATTTTTTTTTATTTAATTTTAAAAAATTAAGTATATAAGTTGGAAAATAAAAAAAATTAAATTTTTAATAGCTATACGCGCTCAAGGAGAGTGGAACACACTTTTTTTGCCATGTCATCATTTTGTGTCTAATAGGACTGATTTATGAATAAATAAAGTGTTCAATAGGTACAAGCCTTAGTTGAAGTGTCTAAATGAAATATGTGGACAACTTTAGGTGGCCGTATATGACTTAAGGCTAAATTAAAATAATCAACATAACAATGTGTCACAAAAATTTAGAAAGTTTAGGAAAAATAAAGTAAGTATCCCTTTAATTTATGTTTGAAATTTTAAAGACATATTTATATTTTATAAGTAATTTTCTATCCCTTTTCGATTTACGTGATACTAGATTGAAAAAAAAATCAATCAGCGTTGGCTTTACAAGTTAATGTTATATAAGCCGAAAAGAGCTAGAAAATTACTTATAAAATAAGTTCAGGGGTACTAGAACCTTAGTATAGTATGAGTGTGTCTATGAGATTTCGAGCGTAGATTGAGGGAATACTTGTACGTTATCCGAAAAGCTTATTATTTTCTCCGTCTCAAAATAAATATCATTATAATTAAAATAAAATAATATCTCAATATAACTAATATTTTAGAAATGGAAAAGGATTAAAAGTATTCTTGGATTATCCTAAAAGATTTGAATATGCTCATAAATCATCAATTACCTATTGAACTAAAAATATCATTCGATTCACCTTTTTAATTAAGTATGACCCTTCAAATTAACATTTTTGTATTGAATAAACTTAAATTTCAATATCGAATATTGATCAAATTAAAAGATACATAATAACACAAGTGTATAACATCAATTAGTGAAATGACGTTAACCATCTCTAGCCGTACGAAAAGAGATTATGATGCTATAATCTACATCCCTACAAATTTTTATAGCATATATATCAAAAATCTATCATAAAGGAATTTGAATATACTCTAATTTCAGAAAAAAAAACATGTATTATAATATAGAGGTTTAAATTTTCTCCAACTCCGAAAAAATATATATCACAAAGAGGTTTGAATGTATAATTACTTTAAACACATATCAAGTATAAACAAATCGAATTTAAACAATGAAAATGAATATTATTTTACCTCTAGTAAGAAATGTTTTGCCTTGAGAAAAAAAATTCTTAACGCTAATAATTACTATGAACGAATACTAGTGTGAATCAAGTTAGCAAAATAACATCAAGTATCTGTAATGATACGAATTCAAATTAGTCAGATTCTAATAAGCATATATCGAACATTAAATAGAATATAAAAGAAATCAAGAGTAACAATAATAAAGAAAGAAGAATATTTTCATTTTTGGCTTAAATGTGAAAATATACATTATATTTTTTAATAATATTATATATATTTTTTACAAATTATTTACCATATTTTTAATTATTATTACATGTCACTCTTTTGAGAGGGACTTCTCCAAAATCCAGCCCCATAAAATTTACTCCACATTTCCTTCTCCAACGCCACCACATCTTTATCGGATTTTAAGCTATTGCCGCCGTCGACCACCGCAAGTGTGGTGGCTCCGTCGATGTGATGAATCGAAAGATCTGAATCATCACAGCTACTACATTGTGATTGTAGAATCTTCTTTTTCATTAACCGGCGACGGCGTTTTCTTCGTAATGCTTTCCGGCAAAGACCTGCCGGAAGTTTGTAAATCGCCATTACGAGGAGGTTAACGAGTCCACATGGACAGCAACAGCAAACAGCGGCGCATTCCGCCGTTGTTCCGCCGGCGACCTCTGCTAATCGTGCTTTTCGAACACCACCTCGTGATGATGTGTCTTGGTTTGATAACAGAGGTTGACGGCGCCGATCGATTGAAAGGGATGAAGGTGCACGCAGCACTATTTGCTTTGTCATTAATTCGATCGGAAGTTATGATTTCTCTCCCCCTCTCTCGCCGGAAAATTGAATAAATAAACAGCCCCTTTGCCGGAAAATTAAGCAAGCAGCCTCTCGCCGGAAAATTAATTAAGCAACCCCTTGTCGGAAAATTAAGGAAATAGCTCCTCGCCGGATAATTAAGCAGACCCTTAACGAAATAATTAAGCAAGCAGCTCCTCGCCGGATAATTCAGCAGCCCCTTGACGGATAATTTATCAAACAGCTCCTCGCCGGAAAATTAAGCAAAGGGGCACCTCGCCGGGAAATTAAGCAAAACAGCACCTCGCCGTAAAATTAAGCTAAGGAGCTCTTCGCCGGGAAATTAAGCAAAGGAAACACCTCGCCGGGAAATTAAGCAAAGGAGCACCTCGCCGGAAAATTAAGCAAGCAACCCTTCTCCAGATAAATAAGCAGCCCCTTGCCGGAAAATTAAGCAAACAGCTCTTCTCTGGAAAATTAAGCAAACAATCCCTTGCCGGAAAATGAAGCAGCTTCTCGCCGGAAAATAAAAGAACCTTACACAACTCGCCGGAAAATGAAGCAGCTTCTCACCGGAAAATATTTCAAGAACCCCACCCAACCAAAAATTAGATTGGGTGGGTGGGTGGGTGGTGGAGGAAGGAGAAGGAAATGGAAGTCACCGGAGAAGATGAACGGTGAGGCATTTGTAGGCAAAAAAAAATATTTAAAAATCAAATAAGTAGGCAAAAAATATAAATATTTCAATTTTTTTTAAATTTTTTAGTTAATTATATTGTGAGCTTAAGCTTATCCTTCTCCTAATCTTTTGCTGTTTTTCTTCTAAATAATAATAATAATGAAAATAATATTAAATAAAAAATGTTGAAAAATAATTATATGAATTTGTGGTGGAGAGAAAAATGAGGAGATTTTAAAGGTGGAAAGAATGGGATTTGGTCTTATATTTATAAGGATATGTTAATGGTATGAGGTGTTATAAAAATGGCGGGAAAATTAACAGTACTCTCGATAATATTTATGAATAAATTTAAAATCGTAGGTTTATCGAGTAAATATAATTATTTCGATCCTAGAAGTAAGGACAATGGACGGAGGAAGTATTAATATCACAATTTTATTTTAAGAGTTTTGCTTTTATATAATCAGTATCGGTTCTATTTTATGTGGTGAATGTTAGTCTGAGTGTATTTTGATTAATTTACGAGGAAATTAATTATTTTCATGGGTAGAATATATATATTAAGTAACTTTATTTATTAATATAGTTGGAGAGATGATTAGAAGAATTAATCTAATATTATTTTGTCTCATACTGAAATTTGAATATGAAATTTCGTGATTCGTAAACAATTGGTGATCACTAGGTTGCACACTCTCGTTACGCTATTGACAACGTCTTTCTTTGATTTGTTGAAAATTTTTTTTTGACACATTTATATATTAAAAAATGATTTAACTTTAAATTTTTAGTTTCATAATAGCTACATAAATGTCATGACATTTCTTAGGTCATAAATTTAATAAAGTTATTGGGATTTATATTAAAACGCGATGAATAATTGAAATTTCTCCATCATTTATCGTGAAATTTTAAATTTGAATCCGAGGTTAACTTCTTGATAGAAAAAATCATTCTCGATACAGAATCTAGCTAACATGAATCAAGTTTAGCCGCCTCTATCTATGAGTTATTCATGATACTTTTAAAGATAAATTTAAAAAATAAATTTATTCACAATACATATTTACACTAAATCATATCAATCTGTTATTATTGAGTGATTCGATAAACTGAAAATATAATCATAATCAAGTGAAAGGACTTTGTATCTAAATACATAAAATATATTATTAATTTGACGTAAACATAATTATCAGATATACGCCCCACCCCGGGGGGTCGATAGGGTCGAGGGTATGTTGGATTAGGAGACAAAATACGTGTGTAAATTCAAGGTGTCTTTAGAGGAAGACAATCAACTAAAATTTTTGGTCCCTCCAAGTTGTTTTAGGGTTATATATACATGAACCAAAAAAATAAATTATAAATTAATATAGTCAGGTTTCTCTATAATAATTATTCTTTATTAAAATATTTAATTATAATAATATTTTTCGTAAAGTGAACTTTTCATTATGTCACATTATGTAATCTCTGTATATTACATTTAAAAAATATTCAGACAAACAATATCATTATAAAGAGATTTGACGTATAAGATATCCCCTCTTTGTTTTATTTCCATAGGTAAGATACTAAGATATTTTGTTATAATTTATAACTAAATGTTAAAGATATTTGAATGATTAATTTTTTTAAAAAAATCATCTTTTTTCTTGGTGATATATAAAATCATTGAGTATATAATGATATTTGTGGTTTACATAGAAAATAAGAGGTCAAAAGTGAGAGGCTAAAAATTTATTTGCATCAAATATTTATAATAAATCAAGTATGTATGTGACATGTGTGTTTATATATATGTGTTTGTTTGTTAATTAATTATAATTAAATAATATATATATTTTACTATAATAAGTAGGTCAATGATAGTGAATTTTGTTGATTTAATGTAAATATATTATGTAAGAATAAATAATTATAATATAATAAAACCTTCTCATGTTTTTTAATTAAAACTTTTTTTTTGTTTGACCTTTGAAAATTGAAAGAGATTATTATAAGTAAAGGGCCGTAGTACTGCAAAGTGCAAATTATTTTCCCATTAGAAAATGAAAAAAAAAATAAGAATATTCCTTAATCCATGTGTTAATGATAATGCTAGTTTATTAATATGAAAAATACATCTTAACAACATTTTATTAAAATAATTATAGCTTAACCTAACACACAATAACATAATATTTCCTAATTAAGAAGTGGAATTAAATTTCAAATGTCAAAGACACTAATATGGTGAGAAAAAGATTAAATATATTAAATGTTAAGAATTATATATACACGAATTGATTATACGTCACGCTAAAGACGAAAATCTATCAATCACTCATAAGATCATTGAAAACTTTTATTTAAATTTCAAGTATTTTCTTACGTCTATTGACTTTTTTTTTTAAAGATTTCTAAGTTTAGAAAAATTACATTGATATTTTCCATTAGAAAATTTTAACCTATACAATAAATCCATTTTATCATATCAAATTTAGAATTTATAGTTTTATACTTCTTAAAAAAAATTATTAAAGCAATAATCAAACAATTAGTCTATTTAAAGTTAATAATATACCTATCTTCTTGAAATTTTGATTTATTAGAAAACAATTTAACTAAGCTATCAACAATAAATTTTAATCTTTTGTTTAATTTGTCAACTTATTAAATTGCGGATGAAAGAAAAATATACGTGAAAATTTGAATTTAAATAAAAAATAAATGTAAAAATTCGTATCGACATATAGCATAGTTAACAGAGTCAAATATCAAGATAAAATAAACGAATACGAACAGTTTAATATCCAAACTAATTAATCAGATGACGATAATTACTTCACTTATTATTTTAGTGTTAACTATCTATTCTGATTACGTAGTTATAATCCTTCTGGATTATTTCTTCAAATTATTACTAGAAAAAACAAAGGACATATATATATATATATATATATATATATATATATATATATATTAAACTTATCAAATTTGGCAAAACAGGATAATCTTTTTTTATATATAAAAATAAACATATTAACAATGGTTCTAACTAGAAGTCCACTATATTCATTGAATCACCATCAGCATTATATTATTATTATTATTATTATTATATTAAATTATTTCACAACTTTTGGCTTATTATTCGATATTCATAATGAAATCTAATTAAATTCTATCAATTTATGTATAATGACAGTAGCTTATTTTTATGAATGATACGTTTAATATTCTCATTTTTTTATTTTTAAAATTTAAACTCAAATTTTTTAATTAAGAATAAGAAAATATCGATCATTATAAATTTTTTATTCTGTTTGTTACGTGACATAAATCTTTAGGTTTTACTAATAAATATACTAATTTAATTAACAAAGGAAAACGTAGCTTTTCAAACCTTGTAATTATTTTTTATTTTATTTTTTTGTATTTTTAAAATAGTATGTGTATAATGATGACGTGTATTGAATTATTATCTTATATTAGCTGATGATTTGACACGTATATATTTTTGTTTTTTAGCAAAAATAATTGATTTGAGACATAAAATATCAGTATTCAGTGGCAACAATTTGTTCAAAAGGACGCAATAATATTTTTATACTATGATCAATTTTTATCAAATCAATTAATATTATTACATTATGCTCGAATAATTAAAAAATCGATGATTAACAATTTCTAAGCATAAAAATAAATTTATTTCTCTTATTTGGATTAATTTGATAAATTTGGAATTTATAAATTTCCGATCCATAACAATCATTAAATTGAGATGAAAAACGTATCGAAAGGGAATCATATTTATATTTTTATCGAAGAAAAGGAGGAGTGAGTAAGCAAAGCATTTTCACTTATTATATTAATTTAATTGAATTTAATTAGAAGTTTCATCTAATTAATTACTTAAAGAGCACTAATATATTATTAATGTCAATATGGAAGCCAAATATTTTATTGAAAATCCAACATTTGTCCCTCAATTTTTAGTGCCAAATATACATGATAGAAAAGAGTCTAAATTCTATGGAAAAATAAATAAATATATACATAGTTAGGTCATTTAGAAGGTAATATCGAGTAACCCCATTTAATTATATTGATGGAGTATGCAATATAAATGATAATTAATATGTTATAATAAAATAAATTACATCGATAATATATCAATTTTATTACATTATCAATATATATAAACTAAATTGGTATAAGAATGATCGATTTCTTGTAAGCGATGGGAAATAATCCTGTCTTATTTCACCTTCATAAGTCGAGATAATAGAGAGTTTTGTCATGCTCAAAGAATTTTGATGAAATATATAATATAATGACTTAAAAAACCAACGACAACAACAATATAATATAGTTTTTTTTCGATAGACCCTTAACTCGATATAGTAATTTTATATAGTTACAAAAAGAGACTCTTACAAAATTTGTGTTGTGACTTTATGATTACAAATAATTAAGGGAAACTTACATAACTATATTAAGAAATATTTATCATTTATAGCAATAATATTTTTTTTCCCACTGATTTCTTTTAATTAATTTATAATACAATTTTAATACATATTGCAAAGAATAATTTATTGTTTACATATAATATAATATACTATAACATATTTTAATACACTTGTAATAGAATGTGTCAATTTCTTATCAAACAAGCATAGTATATTTTTAAAACAATTATAATATGTATATATTGGATACTTAATTCACTTTTAATACACATTACAGATTTAACATAGTATTATTATAAATGAAAATAAATAAAAAATATCACTAAAATCAGTAATTATTTATTAAAATACATTCATCCAAGTAATTTTTCCTTAATTCTTTAAAGGCCGAACTCATAAATAAATACCTAAATTTATTGGATTTTTCCTTTTAGATAACTCGACTATACCATTTTCCTATTGAACTATGAACCACCCATAATTTGTTCATAATAATATGTCTCATTACCCTTAGACAGATTCTTTGATAAGGTAATTAGGTAAATAATTTAATTGGCTTAAGAAAACTCCTGTATATAAGCAGTATGTAAAAAAATAAACAGCCTACAGAAAAATGTGTTTCTATAGATAACCAATTTTTCCCCCTCAAAACTCTTCATAATATGAGAAAAGTAATGCAGATAATGAGTGAGAGTAACTTTTAGATATAGCAGATAAAAAAAGTCTTCATAATCGAAAGAAAATAATGCAGATAATGAGTGAGAGTAACTTTTTGACGTAGCGGACATTCACGTTATAATATTTTAGAACTAACATTTTTTTTTTCTCAAGCAATAATTTCATGTTTCATACAAGTCCTTAGTTTGATGGCCATTGAGTCCATTCCAATTGGTTGAATAATGTCACAACATTCTCTTCTATTACCATCCTGTACACAAAAAGGAGGAAGATTATATAAATATATATATATATATATATATATATATATATATATATATATATATATATATATATATACATCTACGAATATTTATAATCAACACTCTGATATGAATGTCGTTAAAGGTTTTATCAATTTTCGATGAAATTTAGTGGCAAAAAATATTGTTGCTAAAAGAAAAAAAAGTCAATTATTACTAAATATCTCTTTTAATGTAACGTTGATCGTTCAATACTAACACACACACACATATGTATAATATAATCAACACTCTGATATGAATGTCGTTAAAGGTTTTATTGACTCTCGATGAAATTTAGAGGCAAAAGATATTGTCGCTAAAAAGAAAAAAGATCAATTGTTACTAAATATCTCTTTTAATGTAATTTAGATCGTTCAATACTAACACACATATACATATGTATAATATACCAAAGAAAATAAGAAATGTTTTTCTTAAAACAGATTAAGACAAACAAATCGAAACAGAGCAAATGTAAACTTACCCCCACATGAAGCTTATCCATAGGTGAAAACACATGAACTTTCATGACACCATTAGAAGAATGATCATCATCATCATTATTGGCACAAATCCTATGATTTTTCTTGACATATGTTGTCACAAAGTGATTCAACTTAGTACCCTCAAAAGAATCAAAAAACAAAATATTTGGAACTTCACCACATGAAGAATAATTATTGAATTTTCTAATATTAAACATATAAGGTGGCCATGCACCTTTTCTCCATTCACCAAATGTCTCAATTGGAGTTTGAAGATAACTTTGTGGTATAATTTTGTCATAAATTTGTACTGAATATCCCCATGATACTGAAAATGTCCAATTGTGTATCTTATTGTAACATACACTTTGTTGTAATAGTCTAGATTGATCAACACTTGCTGCTTTCATTAGATGATTCAAGGCATCATAATGGTTCAATGAAGGAAAAATTGGTGATACTAAGTCAAGATGATGGAGTGATATGAATGGTGATTGTGGATGAGCTGATAAAAATCCTGATATATCGTGACGCAAGTCGATCTGAAATAACATGAGAAAGTTATTTTCTGATGTTCAATTACTAAGGGAGTAAAAGATAAAGGAAGTGTGAAATATGCAATCACTACAATAATTTTTTTAGCACAATAAATAAACACATTAATCAAGAGTACTACCCGTATTAATTAAGTGTTATTAGATTCAATATTACTGAAGGCTTTAGGAATATATACAAAGTGACTAAATTGTCGCTAAAAATACAATATTTAATGGCAATTAAGCTATTATCGTAAATTAATTACCATTAAAAATAATTTTTACTTCATATTGATTACTTACTCTAACTAACAATTGAGACATTATTAATTGTTATTTAATCTTATTTGATTGAACAAAAAGTTTTAAAAAAATATAAACTTTTAAAATTTGTAGTCTAGCTAGAACAAGCCAAAGATATTTATGTGTGACTATTTATCTCACTATTAATAAACAAAAAGTTAAATTGATCCTAAATGTAAAATATATCATTTTAAATTTGGAGACAAACAACAAAGAAAAGAAAAATATTTATGAAAAATTATAATTTCACTTGCCAATATTATTCTTGAAAAATATCAAGAGACACTTTAACATAACTAATCTAATATAGGATTAGTAAGATAAGACCTTAGCTCTCCTTGCTATCGCGAAACCAAATTAAATATCTCTCTCTGTATATATTCGATTATGATTCTAGTTATTATTGTATTTCACTCAAAGTCGTTATTATAACTTTAAATTATGGATGCGCCTATAACCGATCACGATAAAAAGAAGAGTCCGAAGCCTAAAGGGTATAAAATATTAACAAAAATTTCAAAACGGTATATAAAATTTTATATTAACATGGCAAAATCGCTGGAACAACAGCGATTTCCTCCACCAGAAATTTTATATTTCCACAATGTCATATAATTACATTTTGCAATTTCCGGTGGAGGAAATCACTGTTGTTCCAGCGATTTCTGTTTTGGTTAATATAAAATTTTATATATCGTTTTAGAATTTTTGTTAGTATTTTATACCCTATACGCTCCGGACTCATAAAAAGAAAGAGGAGTTTGATTACTTACTTGATGAAATCCTTTTTCTAGTGTAATAGTGACTCCTAAATCAGCAATACAAGCTTGTAAAATATGATCACTTCCATACAAATATGGATACCTTTTAATACAAGTATCCATATTCTTAGCCAAAGCTTGTGCTAAAGGGTAACTCAATGCATAACCAGCACCACCAAATGCCATTTGAAATGACATTCCAAAATTACTCACAATACACTCTGAATTCATCCCAACATAATAGTACTTCATATGATCATACTTTGATAACACATTGACCAAATTTTCAATCATCAATACAGTGTCATCGTCAGCCATAACGTACCATCTAACAGTATTAGAGTCATGTTCTTCCATGAACGTCTCCTCAATCACTCTCACCATTCTAATCGCGAATGGCATTCCATGTTTGTTGTAAGGCATGTATCGCGAATTGTCACTAGAAATTCTATAAGGAGGAGAGGTATTAGGCCATGGTAAGTGTTCATCATTTGGGGTTCTATCTAAGAAAAGATAACCCTTAGTTATATTTGGTTTCCACCAAGAATTTATGTAATGTTTTTTTTACCCCATGTGTTTGATGAGGCTGCAATTCCAAAAACTAAATGGCTAATATTAGTTTTAATATTATTGGAATTAATATAATATTGTTTTGATGATTTGATGATGTTTTTTGAGGGGGAAAATTGTAATAGGGATGTTGTTGTTGTTGTTGTTGATGCTGATGATAAGAAAAGGTATATAAGATATAGAATTAGGGTTAAGAAAACTAGGGTTTTGCATAAAATTCCATTCAAGAACAAGTTTTTGGACAAAGTTTTTGGTTTAGTATTTAGGATAATGGCATTAGTAGTAGACATTTTTCCTAGCTAGGAATTTTTTTTGTTGAAAATGAAAGAACACAACTATGATACATATAAAATATATGTAAATTTTAGTTGGTTACGTTGTTATAATAATTGTTACACGTCTTCACTTCTCTTAATTTGAAAAGATTTTTCAGTTACTTTTTATAATGATCTGATCTAAAAAGTATGATACATCGATATACAAGATTTTCTTTTTTCACATGTTAAGACTCCCTTGTGGTGCATATATAATATGTCATGTAATTGAAAGGCAAATTAATGTGATCATTGATTAAGTAATAACTTAACTTGAGTTTATTGCTTTAATTTGTTTGGGAGATAATTGATGATTAAATGATAACACAAAAAGCATGAACATATATGCAACAATTTTTGTGTGGAAACAAAATTTAATGATGAATAGTCACACCAAATTACACAAGGGTCACACAAAAAATTATACAAGGGTCACACCAAAGTTTAGAGGGTAATTAAAGTTAATAATTTGATTATTTTTACCAAAATAACTAACTTGTCATTATCTTAAAAATTGTCTTATAAAGAAAGAAAAAAAAATTAAGGTTTGTCTCAAGGTCGTAAACAATCTCTTTACCACAAAAGTAAGGGATAATGTCTGCGTATATCTCATCCTATCTACACTACATCTGTAAAATTACATTGAGTATATTCTTGTTATTATTTCAAGTTTTTTCTCGTGGTCATAAGTATCTTTACACAAGTTCATGATCATCATCACGCCACAAAAAAAATAATTAAAGGAATTATCTAAAAAAGCCATAGTCACTAAATAACTCATAAATAATAGATTTTTCTTATTAATTTATTGCTAATCATCCATCATTAAATTAAATTAGCGATAAATTTTATTGTTTAGCAACAGAAGTTGTCCTTCTCTAATTTATTTATTTTTTGAAAATGGACCAATCAATTTCTAGGACATAGCTAAATTTTAGTTATTAACAAATTCATAATCCACAAAAGAATATAAAGGGTAGTAATTTAATTTTTTTGAGGTAATCACATAAATTAAGAGTCAATGCCTTATAAATAAATTAAAAAAAAGTGTTCAAGGCATTGAAAATTGTATTTTATTATTTATATTAATTAATAAAGGGGAAAAAAGGACATTTCCTTCTTCCTTTTTGCTCCAATTTTTTTCCTATTGAAATGAAAATTTTCCTTCCCATGAGCTTTGCCAAGAAAATGTTTTCTTTTGTAGTTTTCAAGGAAAATTTTCTTTGATTTTTTTTCCCAAAAAAAAATAAAATTTTTGCAAGAGATGTATATATGTAAGTCAATAAAATGTTTTATTTTGTAGTTTTCAAAGAAAATTTTCTTTGAGTTTTTTTTTTCCCTAAAAAATAATCCAGAAAAATAAATTTTGAAGGAGATATATTATAAGTCAAGAAAATGTGTTTTTTTTTGTAGTTTTCAAAGAGAATATTCTTTGAGTTTTTTTACCCTTTACAAAAAGAATTAAAAAAAAATTAATTTTAGAAAATATATTTAGATTTTTTTTTAAATAGAAAAAAAAAATGGATAATTCATCATTGGGAGCTGGAATTTGTGCTGTTTTTGCAGTTTCTGGAGGTGTTGTCCTTCTTGCATCTAAAGTTCATAAACACCTCCTTACTGATTTCATGAAGAAGATTGAGTTTGAAATTAGTAAATATTTTGCCCCTTTTAATTTTTTTATTTATTTATTTATTGTTAAAATATCGCATCGATTTAATTTTCTCTAAAATGTATATATGTTATCCTAATCTATGTGACATACTTTTCTTTTAGATATATTTTAAAGATACTACGAGAAAACTGTGAATTATATGGAGATTTTTCTAAAAATTAGTATGAAAATTTGTTGAAAAATAATTTCCCTATGAATTTTCATATTAATCCCCATATAATTCAAACTTTTTTTGTAGTGAAAGAATAATACATTTTAGTATCGAAATAGTTTAACTTAATTTTTTTTATTTTATACTTAGGATGTATTTGGTAAAAATGAATATGTTTAAGGTTTTTTCGAACCCCTTTTCTTTACGTTTAGTGAGTAAGGAGAAAACATTATTTGAAGAATACGTATATACAATCTAGAAAAATACTATAAAATAGGGAGTAGAGGTGGTCGGGTGGTACTCAAGGTGGGGGAGGGGGTCAGGGGGAAGAATATAAGCCGAGGAGGAGACAATCAACGTAAAATATCGTTTATTATAAAATTTATTTATTCTACCATCATTCAAGAAGTTAATTTTTCATTTTAGGTAATAACCTGTTTTTCTATAGAAAATACCTTGACTAACCAAATATGTTATTATTATAGTCGCATTTCTTGTATATTTTTCATAATTATTTTTTTAAAATTCTGATTCTGATACTGATCGATAATTTTGAATGTTAGGCCTAGAGAAAGACCAACAAAAGAAGAAGGTGAGGTTTTCCAATGAAGTTATAAAATTGGGGCCTCAATTAGAGAAAGTTGATGATCATAATAATCCAAAGAAAAGGAATACTCCAAAGGACTTTGAATCTATGCCTTTGAATTGGCAAGCTCTTTACAAAGGGATCCTTCAACACAAGTCTCTCAAACATTACAACTAATTCAATTTTCAATATTTGTAATATTATTATTATTTTCTTAAAAGTGTGTTTTATGTGAGTCTCATAAAATTTTAGAATTTATTCATGTAAATTTTTGAGGTAAATAAAGGGGAAAATAAACAAGTATTCCCTAGATTATGACTGAAATTTTAGAGACACGTCTTAATTAAATTAAGGTTCTGTTACCACCCTGAATTTTTTTTTGTGATTTGTGCACCTTTTGGCTTACGTGACATCCAAATATCTCCCACGCGCCTCAATTGCGTGGAGTAACAAAGTGTGCCACGTAAGACAAAAGGTGTACAAAATTACAAAAAAAAAAACTTCAGGAAGGTGATAGAAACTTAGTTTAATTAAGATGTGTCTCTATAATTTCGATCATAATCTAGGAGGATACTTGTGTATTTTTCCTAAATAAAGACAAGTAATTAGTTGAAGTTTCTTTGTTTCTTATTTATTTTTATTTGATAATGTTTTAGTCCCTCTTGCTCTTCTAGAAGAAGAAGAAGGAAGCTATGTCTGAATAAATAAATTAGAAGATGAAAGACTTTTTTTTTTATTTTTCGATGGTAAAATAATATCAATTTCATGATTTCTCTTTTACACAAGCCATAATTATAGTTATCTATTCTCTTCGTTCGGTATTATTTGTTATGGTTTCTATTTTTAGAGTCAAACTGTAAAAATTTTGACTAATATTTTAAGATGATTTTTTTTAATCATATTAATATGCAAAAAATTGTAGTTTATAGTACTTTTCATATAGTTTTAGAATATCTAATTTTTTGTTTAAAATATCGAATTAATGTGATCTAATTTATCTTTGAAAGTTAATCAAATTAATTTTCGATAAGCGTAACATGACAAACATTTTCAAATAAAGTGAATATTACTTAGCTAATAATTAATTAATCATCGACAATAATAACATACCAATTGTCCCATACTCCCATTATGATTATATAAGAGGACTTTGGATATGATATAAAATATATGCAGATTTTATATTTTATTTGGAGTAAGAAAAAAATATATTTAATAAATCTTCGATTTAAAAAAAGCATTTTAAAATTTTATACGAGACCAATTTTAATTATAAAATATAGAGGTCTCGATTACTACATCAATTAATTCACAAATACAATAAATAATATATTATTATATATAGAAGATACATAAAACTCTAAAAATGTAGACTCCAAAAATTTGATGATTTTGTTGACTTTCAGAGACAAATAATAATTAAATAACTTTTACAAATTGTCTAAAAGTCTGTTTGAATCGACTGAATTTAAGTGCTAGAGTTAAATTTAAAAATGTAGGAATAATAAGGAATTTAGATTTATATGTTGAAATATTTGAAAATAAAGTATTTCATTAGTATAGTAAAACAAACACTTTTCTTGTTAAAATGTTTTGAAATATTCAAAAAGCCATTAACACAAAAAATAACAATAAATGTTTCCGGTGTAATTATATAAGTGTGAGTCTGAAGAAGGTATAATGTACACAAATCTTATTCTAATTAATCATTATAGAATAAAACTATACATAAGTTGTTTCTGATAGATTTTCGATTCAAAACATATAAAAAAAAAGGTAAAGATTTTTTTTAAAAAAAAATTATATTTGTATTTTAATAATTTAAGTCAGAATAAAAAACAAATTGGGTCCATAGCTCAGTGGTAGAGCATTTGACTGCAGATCAAGAGGTCACCGGTTCGAACCCGGTTGGGCCCTTTTTATCCCTTTTTAATCTGTAATTATTTTTATATTTTTAAGGATATAAAACTGTTAATAGTAGGTTTGATTGATTATTTTTGCATGTTCGTTTTATTTTGAGTCGAGAGCTTATCAAAAATTGTTTTGAGAGAAAAATATTTAAATGGTGAGTAGTGTTGTGCATTAGCTAGCGTATACAAAAAAGTTTGACTGCAGATCAAGAGATCACCGGTTCGAACCTGGTTGGGCTCTTTTTTCACTTTTTAATCCGTAATTTTTTTTATATTTTTAATTAATTGAGATATAAAATTGTTAATAGTAGGTTTGATTGATTACTTTTGCATGTTTATTTAATTTTAAGTCGAAAGTTTATCAAAAATTGTTTTGAGAGAAAAATATTTAAATGATAAGTAGCGTTGTGCATTAGCTAGCATATAAAAAAAAATTTATAAACGGTGTCGATATTGTTCAAATAAATAAAAAGGAATCAATCAACAAACAAATTTATTAAGAAAGAATCAATTTTTATTATATGAGTGGTTCAAATTTATCGTGGATCAAAAATTTTGAATTTAATTATAGAAATGAATTAGTTGACTTTGATAGAAATTTAACATGTTATCATTAAATAAGATATTTAATGTAAAAGCAAATTAGTTTGATTTGAATATAAATTTTAGAGGCATCATAAATGAGAAGAAGTTGATTATTTGTTTTATGTAATAATCAACTAATCATTAAAGAGTTAATGATAAAAAAAAAGAAAATCTAAATTATTATTTTCTCAAAAGTTTGATACCTCAATTAATCATTGTTCCATTTTATCTATTTAAACTATCACTCCTTTTTATTTTAAGGATAAAACATAAATATCTCCTACACTATGATCGAAATTTTAGAGACACATATTAAATAAATTTATGTCTTATTAATCTCCGTACCCATTTTTTTTTGTAATTTTGTACACTTTTTGATTAACATGGCTTCCAAACATCTCACACGCGCTTCAACTAAGTGGTGTCACAGAATGTGCCACATAGGCCAAAATAATACAAAAATTGCAAAAATAAAATAAAATTCGAGGCGGGAGTGGTGATGGAAAGTGATATAAGACCTTAATTTAATTTAAGCGTATCTCGATTTCGCATAGTCTAAGGAATATACTTGTGCCTTACCTCTTTATTTATTTTATTAATACACCTCCATGTTGAATTGATCTACGAGCAAAAACAATATTTCAACAAACTCATATTTCAACCAACTCATAATTAAAAACAAAATTAAATTAAAAATAAAAAAGTGAGAGATCTATAAATCCAATGAAACCTAAACCACTAACAAACTCTATCTTCATGTATCACCAACCAAATTTCAATTTGTTTTTTCTATATAAATTCATAAATCAACACCTCCTATTGCTTGTTATATTGTCTATATCCCATTGTTTTTTCCCTTACTTTTTTTCTTCTTCTTTTTGAAAAAAAAAAAAAAAGAGAAAAAGAAAAAGAAAAAAAAAACAATGGCCCTTCACATTAACAAAATTTCCATTTTGCTCATAACCCTAATTTCCATTTCCCTTTCACATCAAGCAATTGCAAATGATCCAAATGTAGACAAAGCAAATGTGAAAAATCTTGTCACTCCCCTCATGGTTTCAACCATAGCGAAAACCGAGGAATTCGTAAAGACAAATATCATAACACGTTTAGCTACCGTTAAAGAAAATCCTAATAAAGATTGTCTCGATACATGCAAAGAAGTGTACGAGGGCGCGGTCGATGC
The DNA here is from genome assembly GCA_032847665.1 of Solanum chilense. Classification (NCBI taxonomy): domain Eukaryota; kingdom Viridiplantae; phylum Streptophyta; class Magnoliopsida; order Solanales; family Solanaceae; genus Solanum; species Solanum chilense. The sequence continues at coordinate 2,027,438 of CM064963.1, read as the reverse complement.
CATGAAAAAAACAATAAAAAGTGTAGATGAAGGAAATTATGTAGAAGCTCTTGTGCATGTTAGTGCTGTGGGATCATTCATGGGTACATGCAAAGATAGTATTGAAGAGATACATTGTGATGTTAATCCTGAAATGACTAAATTTGAGGATTGGTCAAATGGTGTTATTAGTGATGCTACAACTAAAATTGCTAGTGTTGCTCATTAAAAAACGAAATCGAGAAAAAATTTCGTTAAAAATGTTCAAAATTTGATAGTTGTGTATGTACAAATATATATATTTAATATATACACAATATATTATTTCTCGATGACAAATGTCCATGCTTTACTGGTTGATTATTATATAGATCATTTTAAGTTTACATATGGATCCCTACATCGTTACATTCCATTTAGGATTAGGAATACGCGTAATCAGACCAGCTTTTTACATATCTCTATTGGGACCCTATTCACCTCTTTGAGTGAATCGAGAAATAGGTTTGATTGTCCATCTTTTTGATATATATCAGGCATTGCATTCTCCGGATAATTCAAATCGAAGCATTGGATGTCCAATATACAAAATACATTGGTTTTATAGGTATGAAATTTGACTAAATAGACCTAAAATTAAATGGAATATTAGAATAAAGTTGTTTCGAAATATCTAAAATTTCTTGGAGAAAATAGGCCTAAAATTATATATTTATGATTGGGAAATTTACATAAATATACTATGATAAAAAATATTTATCATTTATAGTAATAATATTTTTTTTCACTTGACCACTTTTGATTCATTTATAATACAAGTTTAATACATATTACAAAAAATGATTTATTATTCACATATAATAAGTTTTAATGATGGATAATACATTTATCACACATTTTAATAGACTTATAATAAAATATGATAATTTTTTAACAAACAAACATAATATATTTCAAAAACAATTATAATCAAATATATTGAATACACAATTCACTTTTAATACATATTACAAATTTATTACAATATTGCTATAAATGGTAATACACAAAAAGTGTCACTAAAATCATTAATTACTTTTTAAAATGTATTAATTTATGTAACTTTTCCTTTATGATTAAGGAGTATTATTGTTGTTGGGGTGTATTTACATTTTTAAACGATGAATATTGATAAACTCATTAAATATAAAAATAATATAATATAAGAATTATATATCCCAATCATAATCCTTTTGAAATTTGCAATGTTTATTTGTGATACTTTTAGATATTTGTTTTTTTTTAATGATAATATAATATTAACGATCTAATATGAATATTCAAATTAAAAGGTAATTTATAGATAAAAAATGGATAAATAAATCAAAATTCAAATTTATAAAATTGTAGATATCTGCTACACTGAATTAAATAGTATTTATTTGATATGTTTTTTTTAATAGTAAATCATTTATGTAAGATGAAATTTAAAAATTAATAAAATTTTTATGTAAAATAAAAGATGAAATGATTAAAATATGAATACAAAATATATTTATATAATACGAAATGTCAAAAGCTTCAAATAAGTAAAAATTATAAAAACATATGAGAATAAGCACACAATTGAAGCTGACATATTAACGCTTTCTCTGTCTATATATATATAATATTAATATAATATAATATAACTTTAATTTAAGATTACAACATTAAATTTATTTTCTTAAATCCGTGCTAATTCAAACTAGACCACTCTTTTTGAAACCGAGGAAGTATATATATAAAAGGGAAAAAAAACAACTATATCCTGAACTTTCGTAAAAAGTATGCAAATATCATCCGTCATACTTTCGGTACATTGGTGCCCATGCCGTCCAAAAACTAGAACATATATACCCTTTATACTAACAGATATATACGTGTCATAATCTTATCTACCGACTCAACATTTATTAAATATTAAATTGATAGTTAAGATTGAATTATCTATTCGTATTTAATCTTTTGTTAGAGTAAATGACATATATACTTTAGTTTCTGAATGACATGAACATTAATATCCTAAAAATATAACGAAAGATATATTTAAAGAAAGAATCTCATCTTAGTATTTTTGAGATGCTCTCTCTTTAGCCTTTACAAAAGAAGCCCAAAGGAATTAATTTTTTTTTTGATAAAGTACAAAAATTAACTCTCTTTTTCTAATCTATGCCTTCTCTTAAGCTAAGATTCAATTTTTCAGGTTCCCATCACTGCTGCTACTGCTGCTCCACTCCCAAAATCCCTTCTTTCACTTCATTTCAGGTAACCCATTTTGTTCTTTTTTACTGAGTATTTTTTTTTTTGAATTTGGGGCTATTAAGATTTTAGGGATGAAAGTTTAATGGGTGTGTTGTGATTTTTGTGATGATTTAGTTTTGATTAGAAGTACTATTGTTTATGTTATAATTTGTTTATCTGATTTTAACCGGATGCACGGAATTTAACAAAGTAAAAGAAAATGTTGTATGTTGTGATTTTAAATATGTCAGTTATAAAGTTAGAATTAAAGAGTTACTAGAAAAAATGAATGATGGATTGTTTGTTGAAACGGATTGAAAAAGGAAAGTAATACAAATAAATTGAAGTTGAATGAGTAGTTGATAAGTCATGTGAAGTGCGGTAAATAGTTATGAATTTGGATAAAAGTGTTGAAATGAACAGTAAGTGTGTTTGCTAAAAATGTGATAATCAACACCTTTTTAGTTAATGGCGGTGTTGTCGGTGGTAATTTGCGGAGATGGTGGTTGATAGTAGAGCCCTAATGTTTGTGAATGATGACGGTGGTTGGGGATATATAGTGATGATTGATGGTGGTGATTGTTGGTAGCGGTGAGCGGTTGTTATTGTTATAGTGGTTGGTGGTGATGATTGTAAATAGTGGCGAGTCGATGACTAATTGTAGTGATTGATAGTGGTGATAGTTGATAATCGTTGACCACGCCCGGTGGTAGTAGTTGATAATGATAGGTGATGTCGATAGCTTTGAACGGATGGAATTTGTGGAGTATCATTTTTGTAGAAATGTTTAAATGGACGACAACAACAACATATACCCAGTATAATTCACAAGTAGGATTTGAAAATGGTAAAAAATGTACGTAGACTTTACTTCTGCCGTTATGAGGTAGAGATGCCTTTGTACGTAAAGAGGCCTTCGTGGGGAGCAGAGAGGAGATATCTCTTAATGATACAAATGTTAATCATTCAGATATATTCAGACCTATTAAGTGGATGTCACATAACAAAAACGAGCAAACGAACTAATTGACTGAGATTTCTTTGTCTTGTTTCAGAGTGAAGCTAATATTAAATCAACCATGGATCGGCTAACCAGTGCAGCACGTCTCATGATAGTTTCAGATCTTGACTATACAATGGTGGGTTGTTGTAGTTTAGGTTGCTCGGATTCTCCAAAAATTTTGCTGCACCCATGTTTGATCCTCCAAAAATGCACTACTTTTGGAGAATCCGACATGCTCCTGGTGGCGTTTTTGAACCTTTTCTTCGTTATGTTGCTGTAACTTGCATGAGACTTTCTTTACAGATTGATCATCATGATCCCGAGAACCTCTCTCTGCTTAGGTTCAATGCTTTATGGGAAGCCAATTACCGCGAAAACTCCTTGTTAGTGTTCTCAACTGGGAGATCACCAACACTTTATAAGGAGTTGAGAAAAGAGAAGCCCATGCTAACTCCAGATATTACCATTATGTCTGTCGGGACTGAAATAACATATGGGAACTCTATGTTGCCAGATGATGGTTGGGAAGCATTTTTAAATGACAAATGGGATCGGAAAATAGTGACAGAGGAAACGAAAAAATTTACTGAACTCACACTTCAGGTACATACAGATGTTTACATCATTTTATGTCGAGATAATGATCAAAAACACACCTTGAACTATCATTTTTTTTTTGTGAGTTTCACACCTGAACAATCACCGTCTATGTATTAAAAAACTCACCTAGTTGAGTAGATGGTGATAGTTCAGGTAGGAAAATGAAACAACAACTAACAGCTGATAGTTAGTCTAATCAGCTCCGAGGTGTGTTTTAAATTTTAATACATAGATGATGATAGTTTAGGTAGAAAAAAGGAACAACTGATATTTGGGGTGTGAAACTCGTGAAAAGTGATAGTTTAGATGTGTTTTTGACCAATAACTCGTTATGATATTCGGTGTAAAACCAGTTTGTATGTTGAATATTGTTATCGTAATTGATGTCTCATATATAAACTTCTTTACACACTTCAGTCAGAAACGGAGCAACGACCTTACAAGGTCAGTTTCTACGTTCCAAAAGACAAGGCTCAAGATATAATGAAAACTCTTTCCAAACGCTTGGAAGAACGTGGGGTACGATGCGACAATAGCAAAATGATAGCATGTCTTTCTTGTCAATGCTGCAGTGAGCAAAACTTTGATAAGGTTTCGATATCTTTTTGTTCTGATATTTAATGTTTGTATTTTTGTGATCAGTTGGATGTCAAATTAATTTACAGTGGAGGGATGGCTTTAGATATTTTGCCGCAAGGTGCTGGCAAAGGACAAGCACTTGTGTATTTGCTGAAGAAATTAAAGAGTGAGGGGAAATTACCAAACAACACGCTTGTCTGTGGTGACTCTGGAAATGATGCTGAGCTTTTCAGCATCCCGGATGTTTACGGTGTGATGGTTAGTGGCTAATTACTATCTGTTGATTCCTTGTACCTCGATTATCGTATTGTTTTGTTGTTCTGTTTTGCTACTATCTGTTGTTTTGTTATGATCTGTTGATTCTTGTACTCCCGTTACTTCTTTTTCTAGCGTGGTTTGGACTGTTTTTCCTTGAGCCGAGGCTCTATCTGAAACAATCTCCCTACCTCTGACGTTACCGATATGAGACTCCATGAGTTTGTTGTTGTTTTGAGTTCAGAACTGCTCTAAAATTGTATATTCACTTTGCAGGTATCGAATGCACAGGAGGAATTATTACAATGGCATGCTGCAAATGCGAAAGATAATCCGAAAGTAATTCACGCAACAGAGAGATGTGCTGCGGGTATAATACAAGCCATTGGGCGTTTCAACCTGGGACCAAGTACCTCTTCTAGAGACGTTACCGATATGTCAGACAGTAAGATGGAGAATTTTGTTCCTGCTTATGAAATCGTCAAATTTTACCTGTTTTTCGAGAAATGGAGGCGTGGAGAGATAGAGAATTCTGACCTTTACTTGTCGAACCTGAAAGCAGTTTGTGTACGTACCCTATACCTACCGACTACTGTTGTGTTGTTGTCTTGGATGTTTCGTAATGCCTTTTTATTGGCTTGAAAATCCAAATTTGCCAACTCTTTTTGTTGCTGCAGAGACCATCTGGTACTTTTGTGCACCCGTCTGGAGTTGAGAAATCTCTTGAGGAATGCGTAAATACATTGAAGAAGTGTCGTGGCGACAAAAAGGGTAAACAATATCGTATTTGGGTTGATCAAGTCTTACCTACACAGGTTGGTTCAGATTCATGGCTAGTAAATTTCAAGAAATGGGAGCTTTGCGGTAAGTGTCTTTTGTCTCGTAAGACGGTCTTTTATATTTACTTCTTCTTTTCTAGTCTCTTCTGACTTGATTTTTTAGCATCAGTTCCTGTAGCCTCCAAACAACAACATACGTGTAGTCCTACGACATGGGGTCTAGGAAGAGAGTAGAGAGTACGCAGACCTTACCCATACCTTAGAGGTAGAGAGACTGTTTCCAATAGACCCTCGGTTTAAAGGAAAAACAATCCAAAGTTATCCTGAACAAGAAGTAATAGTAGAACAAGAAACAACAGATAATAACAAAAACAAGACGATAATCGTTTCATTCATATGACAGATTCTGTGCCCCAAATTACTTAGACTTATGAACCTATGATCATATTTAACCAAAGCGATTATGGAAATGACTTATTTTCTGCGAGAATGATCCAATACTAAGACGATTTACATCTCCTTTCTCTTCGACTCTTGCTATGTTTATTGTAATATCTTAAAATACGTTGTTTCTTACAGGTGAAGAGAGACAATGTTGTATAACTACCGTCTTATTAAGCTCAAAGGTGAAGTTTATTGAAGGATCATTGCAATTTTTGTTGTCCTACAATCCAAAGCCTGTTATAATTTGCTTTTTCGCTTTCCAGAATGTGACTGTTGCAGACGGGCTCACTTGGATACACGTGCATCAGACTTGGCTGCAGGGCGTGCAGTCAGCAAGTGACTCCACGACCTGGTTCTTCTAGGTTTGACTCTGGAAATCTGGCCTTTTACACAAATGCACATTGTCCCTCTTCCCGAATAGAAGGGCAATCGTTTAGGTTATAATAAGTATTGCTCTTCTTTTCGACAGTTGTAGTTGTGAAGTTTATCCTTAGAGAACGTCAGTTGTATGCTAAATTTTTAAAGTGTGAGTTTTGGTTTGATTCAGTGGCATTTTTGGGACACGTGGTCTCGAGAGAAGGAATTCGAGTTCCTCTTTGTAACTATGCTCTATGATTTGGTGTCACACCAAAAGGAATACTTGTTTATAGTGAAAAATTGCATATAATCATCTTTATATTCTCTTTTTTTTTAGATTTATTTCATGGAAGAGTCTCTTTAAACTTAAGTGGAATCTTCGAGGTCTTTCGAGATAACTTAATTCAATTGCCTAATATCGACAGGTGACAAATGAACGACTTGAATCGAATTTAGATAGGTTAAAATGGAGAAGTTAGGTCAATGTTATAGTTAGTACATGTTATATATCTATAATATCATTTGACATTTCAAATTCCTTTGTTAGAACTTATTTCATAATTTACTAAATTTATATCACCAATAAAAAGTGAATAAACTACTTTTGGTTATTATTTATATATATTTAAAAAACAAAAAAATGTAAATATTTGAGTATGTTATAAAGAGGTAACATAAAAAGTTTATCATAGAAAGAGAAAATATAACACAAAAAAAGTTCATTTCAAAGAAAAACTTGTTTGTTAATTTTTTCTATTCTATTTATTTTGAGTATCTTATTTAAAAAATTAAATCTTATAACTTTAAATATGGGCACATGAGATTTAATCATTGAAGAATTTATTAAATATACAAAAATGATATTTTTGAACAAAATCAAAAGAAAAATACAAACATATAAATTAAAAATATTGCTTTTTTTCCCTTCTCATGTTGTCCACCAAGACAATACAAAATACATCATAAGTGTAAGAAATTCTTAATGTCACCTTATTTCTCAAGCTAAGATTACAAATCTCATCTTCGTAAAATATTTTCAGACGACAAGATGATCGATCGATCGATGTATATAACTTTAGAAAAACTAAACTTGAATACTATAATATTTATTAATTTTTATAGTATTCTTTAGAAACTTTGCTAAGACAATCACTAGCAATTGCTTTTGCCCACCTATCAAATGCTTCAAAGGCAGGCTCATGATCTTTTGTATCAACAATACAATCACGACAAGTGTCAAGGTATGTATATGATGCACCAATATCCATGTTTGCTTTGTAATAATTTAGTTCTTTAACATCTTGTGTTGCCTTTTTCATTGAATCAATTGCATCTTCATACACCTCTTTGCATGTTTTAAAACAATCTTTTTTGTAATGATCTATTGGTGCACTTGAAGCCAATCTTTTATCAATTACATTCTTGATAAAATCTTGTGTCTTGGCCATTGTGCTAACCAATGATGCTTTAACAAACGCTGGTACGTTTTGACTTACAGCAACGACCTTTGGTGCTGGAAGCTTGGGTTTTGGAATAATAGGAGTTTTTGGAGTATTTGGAGTAGCAAGAGCTACTTTTAATGTATAATCAAATGCATTTGATGGAATTGTGAGGAAGAAGGAAATTGCAATAACAAGAAATGTTATTTTTGTTAGAGGAGCCATTGTTTTTTATTCCTCTTTTTTTTTATTGTTGTTTTGTTGGAGAGGAGAAAAAACAATGGAGATAATCAAATATCATATGATTATGAAGAAAGTAAGGGATGTATTTATACAAAAAATTAATAAAAAATTGGTTTTTGTCTTTTGTGGTTATGCTTAAAAATAGATTGTTATCAAGTATATATGGTGATTACTATTAGCACCTCTCTTTTTTTAGTTTATTGTTAGAAGATGGTTGTTTTTAGGCTATGTCGAGCTGATAAATGAACGGATTGAAATAGAGAATTAATATATATATTGTTATGGACTATAGTAGATGAGGTTTCTTGGTGCATGTTATGGTGTTAAATAGATGGATTAAAATTTGGGCGAGTTAAAATAGAGAATTATAAGATGGATATTTTCTTAAATGTATATGGTAATTAGTATAATTTGTAACCTTTATTCAACATATATTAATTTATTTAGTTTATTGTCACAATCCGAGCCTATATCCAGTTGAGACAATATGGTGCTTTGAATTATCGGTGGTCCCAAACTAATCCTTGGTATAGCATATCAAAGCATACCGTAACGAAACTAAAGTGAGTGTTTTTTCTTAGTGCAAATTGAGGTGTCAAATGGACAGATTAAAATTTGAACGGGTTAAAATATAAAGTTAATAAGTGAATATTTTCTAAATATGTATTGGAATAATTACTTAGTAGGCTTCATTTCACAATGAATTGAGCCCCTCTCTTTCTAGTTTATTGTTAGAAATAAATAGAGGCGAATTAAAAATTTAAATTTTATAGGATCAATCTGTAATATTTTTGGTTTTGAATTCATTGTATATTTAAAACCATACGTTCAAACCTACCTTCTATTACAACTTTAGTAAATTTTTATCCATAAAACTTATGCTTCGCGTTAAAAATATTGAGTTCATATATATGAACCCGCAACTAATATGTTGCATCCTCCACTGGTTAGAAAAACGACTCTTCTTTGCACCTATTGGGGTGTGAAACGAGCATATTAGACTGAACTTGATGAATTTGGACGGGTCAAAAGGACTAACTTGATAAATAATGGGTGCAGATCATTAATGATTAATTGCACAAATAAAATTAACGGATGATTTTGAACTTTTGTCCTAACTTAAAAATATTCACTAGTGAAAACTTTTACTATCCATCATACATAAGTTCTTGTATTAACGTGTACGATTATGTTGCTTCTTCTCAGCCCAATAATTAGTTGTGTGACATCTATGTAATTAAGTATCGACATTGCACCGAGGCTGGTTCATAACACTTGATGATCTCAGTTGGCAAGTAAATGCTCTAACTTTGAGTATGCACATCTAGACATCTTTACTGTGCCTATTGAACAGTACTCGAACTTACAAAATGACCATCTAAATATCGCCAAAATTTATGCCACGTCAGTCTTGGGTGACCACGAGACACAATGGTGACAAATTGGAATATTTAATTACGTTAAAAGTTGAAATATCATCTTAAAATAAGTTTGAGCGTTTATTTACGAATTTATGGATATAAAACGCGAAACGATGCACATTTTGAAGGGAAAAAAATTTACGTACGCATGCATGCATGAAAATAAACTTTACAAAAATTAAACAAATCCATTTTACCACCTTACATTTCCTTAATTTTCTTTCCCCCAAATATTTTTCCTTAATATTTCCCCTAATTTCTCTTAATCCCTAATTTATTTTTTCGAATTTTGAGGCTGATTTTTAGACTAAGCTCAATTCTCTTTTTGTTTTCTTAAAAAAAAAAAAAAACTCATCTTTATTGATGAATTCTTGAATTTCAGATTCCAAAAGGAATCTGAAATTTAGGGTTCTTCAATTTAGAGAAAGTTTTTAACTTTTTGAGGCAAAAAAATTATAGATTCTTGAAAGGGGTTTTTGGGAATTAAAGAGAAAATGTTAGGATTTTGCTTATAAGAAAAAAATAAAAAATCTTTAATTTAGGGTTCTTGAATATATATATTTTTTGGGGCAAAAATAATTTTTTTTTTCCTTTCTTGAATTTAAGGGTAGTATTAAATTTTTGGGGTTAAGAGATTATAGGTTTTTGAATTATTTTTTTTTTTAAATTGGAAGAGAAAAAAAATCTTGAATTTAGTATTGGGGGTAAAAGATTATAGGTTCTTGAAAGTATTTTTTTTTTCTTGAATTTAACTTTTTGTGGGGTAAAAGATTATAGATTTGTTGAAAGTTTTTTTTTTTTTGGGAATTAATGAGAAAATGTAAGGATTTGATTGAAAGAACAAGAACAAGAATCGGGGTTTTGGAGTCTGGAGAGGGTAGAGTGTATGTATGCAAGAGTCGTAGACGTTAACACTACCTCTCGATGAGGTAGAAAAAGTATTTGATTTGTAAGAAAATGGGGAATACATGTATAGGACCCAAATTGGGTAACAATGGGTTCTTGCAATCAGTAACAGCAGCTGTTTGGAAAACAAGACAACAACAACATTTACCTCTTGCAAATAAAGGGGACTCAAATTCCCATAAAACTCAAGAACATTCATCGGTTGGTTCGTCGTTGAATGTAGATGGAAATGATACTAATAGATTTGGTGGTACTCAGAGTACTCCACCCCCACACCTTAAGATTAGTGGAAATGATACTAATGAGAAGAACTCGTCACCAAACGTTAGTAATAAGCCAGTGGAAGGAGTGAAACAGGATAAACCTAGTCATGTTAAGCGAGTATCGAGCATTGGGCTTAAAATCGACTCTGTTTTGGGAAGAAAAACTGGTAATTTGAAGGAGATTTATAGTTTAGGGAGGAAGCTTGGACAAGGTCAATTCGGGACTACGTATTTATGTGTGGATAAGGTATTGTTGAACGCTGTTAGTATCGTTTATCCTTCTGTACTCGTAGTCGTAGTTTGTTCATTTGATTTATAACACTATATTTTGTTGTTGTTACTGTTCGTTTAGTATGCTTTGTCATGTCTTGTGTGGATAAGGTATTGTTGAACGCTGTTAGTATCGTTTATCCTTCTGTACTCGTAGTCGTAGTTTGTTCATTTGATTTCTAACACTATATTTTGTTGCTGTTACTGTTCGTTTAGTATGCTTTGTCATGTCTTGTGTAGTATTTTGTCTTAGTTTCTTCACTCCCGAACAACCTCTCTACCTCCCACGGTAGGGGTAAGGTCTGCATACACACTACCATCCAGAGACTTCACTTGTGGGACTACACTCTGTATGTTGTTGTAATTAGTTGTTTAGTTGTAAGATGAATCTAATACTTGATTCACTCGAGTATTCAGTTTCGTACTGTTTGTTTGGATGGTTGTTACCTATTGCATCATATTCATTCAAATTGCTGAATGTGTGGCATTATATAACGACGGAAAATGATACAATCTCTCGGTAAAAAAATCGTAACAGGTACATGGAAGGGAAATGGCGTGTAAGTCCATTGCTAAAAGGAAGTTGAATACCGAGGAGGACGTGGAGGATGTAAGAAGGGAGATTCAGATTATGCACCATTTGGCAGGGCATCCTAGTGTGGTACAAATAGTAGGGGCATATGAGGATGCTGTTGAAGTACACGTCGTGATGGAGCTTTGCGCGGGTGGGGAGCTTTTCGACAGGATTTTACAGAGAGGACATTACAGTGAGAAGAAGGCAGCTGAACTCGCTAGGGTAATTGTAGGTGTCGTGGAAGCATGTCATTCCATGGGTGTCATGCATAGAGACCTCAAACCCGAAAACTTTCTTTTTATCAACCAGGATGAAGATTCGCCCTTGAAGACAATCGACTTTGGGTTATCGGTATTCTTCAAGCCAGGTAGTCTACTTGCAAACATTTTTCTTTTAAAAGGTGTCGATCTAGCTTATTGGTTTTATCATCTACTCGGCTTAGTTGCTTGGACTCTTCCTTTTTGATGCCGCACCCGTCTCAGATTCTTCAAATATACACTACTTTTGGCGAATCCGACACGCACTTGTTGATATTTTTGAAGAGTCCAAACAACATAGATATTCAGTACTTCCTAGAAACGTTATGATCTCATTTATGTCAACAAAGCGAAAGCAATATTGTGTAGATATGCTTTAGATCCCACGAATTTTAGATCTGTGCACCCGTATCTGTACCCTAAAATCTTAAAATTTAGATCATGAAGGATCCGACCTCTAGATTACACTCATATTAGACACCTGCACCCAAGTCCGAGCGACTTAGATAAGGAACATCTATTCTTTTCTTTGTTTGTTTCACATTAAGCTTATGTTATAATGGATGTTTGTCGAATCCTTGTTGTAGGCCGTGCGTTTTTCTTCTTTTAGAGTAATTATCCGTCTATTTTTTCTAGCTGTTTCATTAACTGACACCTGATCAAGAAAAAAAGTTCTGTGCCCCCAGGTGAAATCTTCACTGATGTTGTCGGAAGCCCTTATTATGTTGCTCCGGAAGTGTTGCGTAAGCATTATGGTTTAGAATGTGATATATGGAGTGCTGGAGTGATCATTTACATTTTACTAAGTGGAGTTCCCCCCTTTTGGGAAGGTCCGATCTCGTGAATCTCATCCTTATTGATTTGATTATATCATTCTCGGAGCTAACATGATTATGTCCATCTTACATGTATCGTGTTGTTATGAATCAGAGACGGAGCAAGGAATATTTGAACAGGTTTTAAGAGGGGAACTTGACTTTGTATCAGAACCTTGGCCATCTATATCAGAAAGTGCAAAAGATCTTGTCAGAAAGATGCTCGTGAGAGATCCGAAAAAGCGGCTAACAGCTCATGAAGTCCTTTGTAAGATACAATTTTCATTTATGCTCGTAGCATCGTCATGTTTCATTAATCTTTGACTGTGATACTTATCGTCCTTTGTATTACATGATCGTAGAGTCTGCATTTCGTTCTTGGATAGAACCGTGGTAAAACTTATCCGTAATGTACCAAATATCTGCATTTTATATCAGGTCACCCATGGGTCCGAGTTGGCGGTGTAGCTCCAGATAAGCCTCTTGATTCCGCTGTTCTGACTCGTCTCAATCAATTTTCTGCAATGAACAAATTAAAAAAGATAGCAGTTAGAGTAAGTTATTCTAATTCGTAGGACCTTTGCACTTTGTTGCTCGGACTAATCTCCAAAGATGTTGCCTCACCCGTGTTAGTTCCTCCAAAAATGCACTACTTTCGGAGAATCTGACATGCACCCCGTGGCAGCTTTGAAGAGTCCGAACAACATAGCCTTTGAACACTGTGATCCTCTAACTAATATTTTTGTCGGTAACCAATCCCTCCGTTATTTATAGGTTATTGCTGAAAGCCTATCTGCAGAGGAAATTGCAGGACTCAAGGAAATGTTCAAAATGATAGATACCGATAATAGTGGAAATATTACGTTGGAGGAACTAAAGAAAGGTTTGGAACGAGTAGGTGCGGATCTGAAGGATTCAGAAATAACTAGTTTAATGCAAGCGGTAAGTAAATAATTTCTCTATCTTGTCTACGAACTTCTATTCCTTGCATGAAAAAGATGATGTTTACGATAAATCTTAGATGCCTTGAAATAGCATTTACACGAGTTAGGAATCAGTATTCGAAATCTTGAGGTATTGCTAGAGTTAGGAATCGAATTTATGTCATAACACGAGTAGAGCTTAAGCTGTAGACTCGACCAACGCCCCAACAAACCTTTGTGTATCAGGGTGCCTAATCAAGTACATATTCGTTCTTCAAGATATATACATGTACCGTTGAGACATAATCTAATTGATTTGAAATGTGTTTTCTCTAACAGTTTAAGCTTTTTGATGAGATGGTCGGGGTTTGATACACTCTCAAACGAACTTCTTTGTGCAATTGCAGGCAGATACTGATAACAGTGGTACCATTGACTATGGCGAGTTTATGGCAGCTATGCTCCATCTAAATAAAATTCAGAAGGAAGATCACATGTATGCTGCTTTTTCTTATTTCGATCAAGATGGTAGCGGGTACATCACAAAGGACGAGCTCCAACAAGCTTGTGAGAAGTTCGGGATGAGCAATATCCCCATCGAAGAACTTATGCGTGAAGTTGATCAAGACAATGTACGTCCCTCTGTCCCCTTTCTTTGAACTTCTTCTAACATCTTTGCAGAATCGTGCAACGTTAAGCCTATGAATTAACGTGGTAGTTCTTCAGATATCGTTGCTCAAACTCAAACGTTATGTACCCTTATCGATATTTCAGGATGGACGCATTGATTACAATGAGTTTGTAGCAATGATGCAAGACACCGGTCTTGGCGAGCTGGGGAGCAGAAGGAGGTAAGTGTAGAGACGTTAAAAGCCTCGATAAAATCATACTACGCGTACATCTCTACATATTCGTGTTCATAAGTACATGAACATGAGAATGTTTCACTGTATATATTATACATACATGTAAAGATTAGTCAGGCAATTGGAGAGGGGAAGGCTAGTTTTTCTTGCTTATTAGCATTACCATTTTGTATCTTTTTATTTGTATATTTCTCCTCTTTTTTTTTTTCATTTCTTTGTAAAATTATTTTTCATAACTTCACTTATTTAGATTTATAAAACATTTCGACTTTGAAACACTTTGATCATTTAAACATCTTCAAAATTTGTGTGTCACATTAGCGTCGAGTATCCACGAAACATACTGCGAATGAGTTTGAGTGTTTAGTTGCTAGTGATCTAATTGAGGTGTTTAGATGTACACTCTTGAACTTTTTTTTTTTTTTTTAAACCTTTTTCCATCTTAGCATTTGTATATCTACAACTCTATTGAATCTTGTACTACTTTTTCCCCCTATAAAGGGCCCAATGCACATGAAACCTAACCTAACTCACTACCTTTGTTTTTTTAAAGCACAACTACCCCTTAACTTTCCAAAACTAACAATTTACGAAAGATTGTGACGGAACGAATAAGATTTTTTCTTTAGTAATTAAAGATTTCGTGTCCAACTCCTAAGATATAGTAAAAATATGTTATCGGAACGCATGTTGTTAAAAAAACAAACTATCTCACACATGTTAGGATATTCATCAGAATTTAATTCGTTAATAACATTTTCGACAGATATTTGATCGATTTTGTCAGAAATTTCTTCACTTTTAGTAGTGGCTTACCTCTTTAATGTATGTTATGTAACATAAATCTAAATTAGATACGACTTCAGAATCAAATATCGAACACTAGATAAAAAAAAAAAAAACTCACATCTCACTTTCAACTATCTAACCTCCAATATTTTTTTTTTGTGTGTTCATCCTTTGTTAGTATTTATATACACAAAAGAAGGAAAAAGACAATAATTAGCCCTATATTGTATTTACCTTTTTCTTGATATAGCACATCAAAGCTCAATAAGTAATAAATATTTATTTGTTTTTTGTAAATTTTAATTTTGGTATTTAAGGCAACTCTTTTTTTTTTTTGTTTGACCATTTTAGTAATTCATTTGTAATGTCCATTTCATTGCACCAATTAAGCCACTATTTCTTAGGTGATAATTATCATACTTTGAAAAAAAATAGTATTCTCTTCTTTCTTGATTGCCTACTTTCAAGTATGCTTGACTTACCTGATAATTGCGGAGTCAGAAATATTATTTAGAGATATCAAAATATATATATAAAAAAAAGTAAACAAATAAAAAATAAAATAAGTTGACTTATATTTCTACATAAAATATAAAAATTTAACCTAACTAAACTATGTAATTTATTATTTATATAATTTCTAGTTTTTTTAATCGAATAACTTGGGAGGTAGAGAGTGTTGTGGAAAGAAATAGGTTTTACTATACCTAAACAATAATAATTGATATAATGTTTCTTTTAATTCAAGTATTAAAACATGTATTTATGTATATAATTATCATAGGGTATGGCAAAATGGTAAAAAGAAAATTCTCTTCTAATCAATATTCTCGTATGATAAATTTTTACAATGAGCATTTGAATTAATCGAGTCAATGAATTTCGAACACCACATGCCGAAAGAAAAGAAGATAATGTTCACATAATTTTGATTATAAGTGATTTGATGCCATTGAAATACATTTTTAATTACTTGATATATTATTTTCTATTTAGTTAATAATAACTCTTAATTAAAATAGAAACATATTAATTCCTCAATGTGAATAAACTATTTTTTAGTTATTCAATATTTATATTCATGGAGTATTCCCAATTTGTTGGAACTATATTGAATATAAATATGATTTTAGTCAAACATTATACTATCAAAGAAACTGATATGCATTAAATTCTAGGACACCATATTTGGACTTTAATTGTAATAATTAATATAATTTTCGATAGTTTTAGTTGAATATTAGATATCTGTCAAAATCATAGAAGATTATCGTAAAGTGATAAATATTATCCCACAAGTAACTTGATATTGCTATGTGAAAGAGTTGGTTTTGGTTCTTGTGGAATCAAACTAAATGGAAGATGAATTAATATGAATATTTGGTAGGAAGATAATTAGTACAAAATACAAGTCAAAGATTGTATCTTGGTAGGTGAAAGTTAGGCAAACCATAAAATGGTTTGCTATCTTAACCTTGACAATTTTGACACATAGTGATGTCATGGATGACATCAATAGGATGAATTTATTCCTATAAATAGGTAGCTCTTAATTCATTTTCATATCATCCTTTCACTTGCCTTCTCACCTTCTAAGGCATTGTGTTCTCTTTCTTGTAGTATTTCACTTATATTCTTTGTATAGTGAAATAAATATTGGTGCAGTTGTTCTTTGGTGGACGTAGGATCATTTTGATCCGAACCACGTTAAATATTGTTGTTCTTCCTTGTTCTTTAATTTCACGTTTCCGCTAACACTATGTTTCAGTTTAAATTTTCAAAGTATTTAAAACTTGTCGTAGAGAACATTTGTAATTTGTAAAGAAATCTATAAATTTTTTGTCTACGAGCAATCTCTTGTTTCTTGTTATGAATTATGGTGTTTTTATGAGTTATATGTTTAGAAAAGAAAAGTTGTGACGATTGAAAATTATTTTTCTTTAATTTAATTGGTTGATTTGAATCATATAAGGTGGAAAACGAGCGCATTTTCAAGTTCAAATGAGCCTCAAAGCAGGTAAACGCATATTTTGTCGATTTTCGTGTGCTATAGTCTATGAATTTTTTTTTTATTCGGAATTTTCGAAATAAAATGGCCTAAATTTTTCGTAAACGTCGGTTAAGACATTGACAATGTATCCAGTTTGTTCCGCGGGAAAAACAAGTACGTTTTCAAGTTCAAACGAGCACCAAAGCAGGTAAACGAAATTTTTGTTGGTTTTCGTTTGCTATAGTTAATGGATTTTTTGTAATCCAAAATTCCCGAAATGAAAAGGCCAAAATTTTTCATGAACGTCTGTTAAGACGTTAGCAATGTAACCAATTCGTTCCGTGAGGAAAGCAGACGTATTTTTAAGTTCAAACGAAACCCAAAGTAGGTAAGCGTAGATTTTGACGATTTTCGTGTGCTATAATCCTTGAAGTTTTTGTGATCGTTAATCCTCTAAATGAAATGACCAAAATTATTTATGAATGTCCAGTAAGATGTCAGAAATGTACCCAGTTCGTCCCGCAGGGAATACGCCTTTTCAAGTTCAAATAAGCCCCAAAGCACGTAAACACATATTTTTAACGATTTTTGTGTGTATAGCCCTTGAATTTTTTGTGATCGTCAATTCTCAAAATTAAATGGTCAAACTTTTTCATGGACATCCAGTAAGACCTTAGCAATGTACCAAGTTCATCCCGCGGGGAAAACGGGTGCAGTTTCAAGTTCAAATGAGCCCCAAAGAAGGTAAACGCAGATTTTACCAATTTTCATGTGCTATAGTCCATGAATTATCTTATAATCGTCAATTCCTGAAATGGAATGGCGAAATTTTTCCAGGACGTCTATTAGGATGTTAGCAATGTATCCAATTCGTCCCGCAGAGAAAACAAGCGCATTTTCAAGTTCAAACGAGCCTCAAAATAGGTAAATACAGATTTTATCGATTTTCATGTGCTATAGTCCATGGAATTTTTGTGACTCGGATTTAAAAAAAAAAAGAAAGAAATTTTACATGGACGTCCGTTAAGACGTTGACAATGTGTCTAGTTTGTTCTGTAGGAAAAACGGACGCATTTTCAAGTTCAAATGAGTCCCAAACTAGCTAAACACATATTTTACCGATTTTTATGTGCTATATAGTCCATGAAAATTTTGTGATCCGAAATTCCTGAAACAAAATGACCAAATTTTTTCATAGACGTCCGTTGAGATGTAAGAAATGTATCTAGTTCATCCCGCGAAGAAAACAAGTGCATTTTCAAGTTTAAACGAGCCCCAAAACAGGTAAACGCAAATTTTACTAATATTCGATGGCTATAGGCCATGAAATTTTTTTGATTTAGAACTCCTGAAATGAAATGACCAAAATTTTTCAGTGACATCCGTTAAGACGTTTGCAATGTATCCAGTTCATCCGGCGGGGAAAATAGGAGCATCTTAAAGTTCAAACGAGCCCCAAGGCAGGTAAACGCAGATTTTGCCGATTTTCGTGTGCAATAGTCAATGCAATTTTTGTGATCCGAAATTCCTGAAATGAAATGCTAAAGCTTTTCATGGACATCTGTTAAGACGTTAGCAATGTATCCAGTTCATCCCGCGGGGAAAACGGATGCATTTTTAAGTTCAAACGAGCCCTAAAGCAAGTAAATGCAGATTTGTCTATTTTCGTGTGTCCATGGATTTTTTGTGATCGTCGATTCTCAAGAGGAAATGGCCAAAAAATTTCATTGTCTGGTAAGACGTAAGCAATGTACCCTATTTGTCCAGCGTGGAAAACAGACACATTTTCAAGTCTCAAAGCACGTAAACGCATATTTTGTCGATTTTTGTGTGTTATAGTCCATAGAGTTTTAGTGATCCGGAGTACCCGAAAGGAAATGGCGAAATTTTTTATGGACATCTGTTAAGTCATTAGCAATGTACCCAGTCCTTCCCGCGGGGAAAACGAGCGTGTTTTCAAGTTCAAACAAGTGTCAAAGCAGGTAAACACAGGTTTTACCGATTTTTGTGTGCTATTGTCCATGAATTTTTCGTGATAGTCAATTCCCGGAATGAAATGACCGAAATGTTATGGACGTCCAATAGGACGTTAACAATGTATCCAGTTCATCTCGCTGGGATAACAGACGCATTTTCATGTTCAAACGAGCTTCAAAGCATGTAAACGCATAGTTATCCATTTTCGTATATATATATATATATATATATATATATATATATATATATACACTCGTGACCAAGGATCATTGAATAATCTGTTGCTAATTTATCATTAAATAAGATTAGCAGTTATTATTTACTATTATTTATATAATTTCTAATTCTTTTTAAGTGAATAACTTGGGAGGTAAAGAGTGTTGTTGGAAGAAATAGGTTTTACCATACCTAAACAATAACAATAATTGATATAATTTTTCTTTTAATTTAAGTCGAATCTTGAATAAAAAGATATACTTATCCATATAATGATTATAGGATATGGTAAAATAGTAAAAGTTCTTCTCTTTTAATAAAAATTTTTGAGTTTAAATATTGAAAATGAAGTCTTTATCGATAGAAGTTGACAAAATACACCCACAATATACAATATGCATTTATATTAATCGAATCGGTAAATTTCGAACCGTGCAGACTAGTAGAGAAAGAAGATATGTCCACATAATTTTGATTATAAATGATTTTATGACATTGACATACTTGTTTCAATTGTATTATGTTATTTATAATTGAAATGCATTTTTAATTCATATATGATTTTCTCTTTGGTATATAATAACTCTAATTAAAATTGAATATATTTATTCAAGGATATTGTCAATGTGAATAAACTATTTTTTAGTTATTATTTATTCAAAAGGATATTCTCTTGAGAATTCCCAATTAGTTGGAATTATATTGAATATAAATATGTTTTAAGTCAAACATTATACTATCAAAGAAAATGATAGGCATTAAATTCTAGGACACCATATATGAACTCAATTGTAATAATTAATATAATTTTTTAACGATTTTTAGTACGATATTAGAGATCTGTCAAAATCATTAAAGAACAGAGTAATCAATATTTTTATTTTCTTAATCAATAAAGATCCGTCAATTATCAATGAGCAACTTCACAACATTGATATTGCTCTATTTTATTCATAATTTTCGAGTATTTGTAATTTGTACAAAGAAAAAGATTTACGATTGATAAATTTTTTAATAACTTTATCTACGAGCAATCTCTTATTTCTTGCTATGAATTATGGTGTTTTTATGAGTTATGTTTAGAAGAGAAAAGTTGTGATAATTGAAATTTCATTTTCTTTGATTTAATTAGGTGATTTGAATCACTAATAAATTAGATTGAAATAATTAATAAAATTTGTATTTGATTGAACGAAATATGTCATTTGTATATGTGGCGTAATTTTATTAGTTTTTTTTTTTCTTAACTAAGAAATCTTAAAAAAAATTTGACTTTTTTTTTAATTTAACTTGATATTGCGTTATTTTATGTGTAACCCTAATCTAGCTCACTAGGATATAGTGATATAGTTTGAAGTTGACCATAATTTAAAGCTAAAAAATAAATAAATTAACTCAACAAATTAAACCTTTTAGATAATCAATTTATACTTATTCACACTATTTTTAAAATTAATATACTTTAAGGTTAAAATATAATCTAAATTGTTTTATAATTTCAAAGATTAAAATGGTATATTACTCAAATCGACACTTACAAGAAAGCAACAATAACATCAAAATTAAAACTTATTATTTAACTTATTTTTGACATAATTTTATTTCATTTATATAATCTTGAGATTTAATAACCTATTTATTTATTTAATTAATTTCAATTCATTCTATTTTTGTAACTCAATTTATCATTTAATACCATTATTTATAATTTTTAAATTCTGAATTCGACTTTGACGACTCCTCTCGTATGGCATTTGGCAAATATTCCCTTCGTCCGGTATTGTCTGTCATGATTTCTATTTTTAGAGTCAAACTATAAAAACTTTGACTAATATTTTAAGATGTATTTTTTCATCATATTAATATACAAAAAATTGTAATTTATAGTATTTTTCATATAGTTTTAGAATATTTAATTTTTAATTTTTAAATATCGAATTAATGTAATCTAATTTATCTTTAAAAATTAATTAAATTAACTTTTAATAAACGTAATATGACAAATAATTTCGGATAGAGAAAATATACCATTATAATAACACACTAGTACATAAAGTAGCACTAAGAATATCCCAAATGATTTGCCACTTGAAATTTTATAATAATGATGCATAATAGATAATATTGAATATGCAACCAACTTTAGTTCAAAGATATTATATAGTATCACTAATAATTTTTTTTTTCGATATCTATATTAGCGTCCAATTAAATTAAATTAATATATTACATAATTATTCATAAAAAATGACATTTTCAATAAGATTTTTTAGTCTTAAATTTAAATTTAAAATATTTTATTAAAAATAAAGAGATCTCAACAATTACACAATAACTTTAACGTATATAGATTTTACTCTAACAAATTTTACTACTTGTTCTGGCTAAAGTCAAACAAATATTAATTTATGAAAGAAAAAAAATCTAACTTTTGACTTAGCTATAACAAAATAAATTAATAAATTAAAACAGAGAGAAATACTTTTTTTTTAAAAAAAAAAAAGAGAAAGTGTATCCTCTAAAACACATACTCCCTCAATTGCAATTTATATGACATTATTTTCGTTTGGTAAATTTATTTTTTAAAATATTTATATTTAATAACAATTTAATTTTAACTTTTTTTATGTACTTATGAGACGATTTATAGCTTAAAACAAAATCATATCCTATATTTTAAGCAATAAGTTTTTGATTTTTTTTTCAATCAAATTTCGAATCACAAGTACATCAGATAAATTAAAACGACAAAAATCAATTAAAAAAAAGTTTAAAATAGTGAATGCTAAAAGCTAAGTGTCATTATCCATGTAAATAAAATTGACAATTGTAAAGTAAAGAAACAAAAACCTACTTTTTTAAATTAATAAATAAGAAGCAAATCATAAAAGATACGTGATATAATTCATTAATTAGGTCTCAAAAATGATTCCACATGCCAAATGTTGCAAATATAGCCATTTTGACAGCCTAACATGTGCTATGGCCACTCAAACACGTGGCATATATATAATCACTGAAAAAAATTGAAAACTTTTTCATGAAAAAATAAAATAAAAAGGGATCGACTATCAAACGTGATCGAGTCAAAATTTTCACTAAAATATGATTCAGTATATAAATAATGAAATTTTCTGTCTAGTTTAGATGTATCCCTTATCTAGTGGTGTAGCAACATGTAGCCAAGGTCGGAGAGTCGAACACCATTCGTCGAAAAAATATAGAAAATTTTACGAAGTATATATATTAATTATTTTTTGTACATATATACTTCAATCGTGGATTTCACTGTGTATGTTGCTACATATATTAAATGGAAAAATGATAAATATATCTTCGAACTATTGCAAATACCTTTCTTTATATTTTGGGACATTGGTGTCCCTGCCGTCCAAAAACTAGAGCATGTATGTTCTTCACTCTAACGGAAGATTAAATAGAGACAGTGACACAATCTTATCCATTGATCCGATATTTAATACATATCGAATTGATGGACAAGATTTGGACACGTACATGTCCGTTTCTATAAAGGCTATATATGCTCTAGTTTTTAGACATGAAAACAGTAATATCGCAAAAATATAACGTTTACAATAGTTTGAGGATATATTTATTCTTCTTCCCTATAAATATTTTTACTCAAATTTTCTGACTTTGCCTTTTTTATTCGTAAAAATTATGATAAAGTGATAAATATTGTTTCAATTAGAAATTTTGAGTCTATATTATTATAAAAAAATTGGATCAAATTTTAATATAAATATTAAATAAATTATATAGATTATATTTTTATTTTTTAAAAAATATTTTATGTGACCAAATATACTAATAATGTCACTAGCCATACTGGCTTCCATTGTCTGCCATGCAGTGCGGTCTTAGTCACGTGCTTTTCCCTCTTTTGGCCGGCACCGCCCCCTTCCTTTTAAAATTTATTAGTCGATGAACGGTGTTTTGAAGTTCGATTAATTTAAATTTAAATTTTATTTAAAAATAACGCGCTTTTTATTAGAGATATAAGGTTATTCTATCGACATTTATTTTATAGCTCGATTGATTTACATTCGTATTAGATTATCTTGATAAGTGGATAATATTTTCAGGGTTGAGCCATCTTGATACAACGAACTCTTTTCGACGAAAAATTATATTATTTATATATGGTTAAAGTAATATTTTATGTATATAGTAGATGTCTAAACTTTTTCGACTACTCTATGTGTCTATTTTTATGAATTTTAAACTGCCATATTTAAAATCCTGGTTCCGCCGCTGAATGTATTTTTTTTGTCAAATGTAGAATTTTTTTTTTAGAGAATGTTTGGATTCTTTTGTCTTATATCTATTTTCAAGTTCGATTAATTTTAATTTATATTTAGAATATATTTTTGGTAGAATAAATAAACAAGTGGATTTTAAATATATTTAAATGTGTCGTTTTATATATGTAAAATTTTCAATTAGAATGATATTTAATACTAGATAAAGATAGAAGAAGGAGAATGAAATTATTATAAGATTGAATAGGAGAAATGTTATAACAGTAGTCTTGTGTGATGAATGAAAGATATATCAAAACGACGATATAAGTTGAGGTATAGTGATGAAATTATTTTATTTTTAATCAGAAGTTTTGAATTTTAATTTTAAATATGAGAAAAGTTATGTTAGAAATATTATCTTTAATGGACTTTATAGTTCGTGAGCTAAATTTACTCGAAACTCAATGAGGAAGGTAGATAATAGATGAGAAATAAAAAAAAAAGATATATAAAACAATATTGAAAAGGAAAAAAATAATGAGTAATTTAATTGGTAATAAATCAATTATATTATAGGGTAATTTAGCACACGAAGTTTAAAAAATAAATAGCTTTGCTCGTAAGTATTTTTGGAAAATTAGTCACTTTTAATTAAAATATATTTTTAAAAAATAAATAAATTTTAGAAGTTTAACTAAATAAATAACTTATTTGATTAAAATGTAATAACAATATTACTCTTTGATCATAAATAAATTTGAATCAATTATATGAATACTCATATATGTGTTTACCTTATTCTATTGATGTTGCAAATTTTCCACATTATTTTATTTTGATAGTCTAAATCCCTCTCACTTCTAGATATTATTATTTGTTTCTCTAATATATAATATAAATATTATCTGAACTTAGTGGATTAATTTAAATACATATAATTATACAGAAAATACTAGAATATACATTTCTATAATTATATGATAAGATACATATTATTACGTCAATGAGAGTCCTCAATTTTTAATTAGAGACAAAAACATTTTAAATCAATAGGATCAAGTCTAATATTTATGAAATTTTAGGAAAATTTTACATATTTGAAAGTTATATGTTTACAAATCTATAATATTCCGTCTTTATTCTTTATTAGATATCTGAAATTCAAGCCTTGAGAATGAGAATTTTTTCACAAAGAGCGTGTTTTCCTATATGAATTCTATGTTGCGGTGATATATTTATTTTTATTTTGATAATTTAAATTAATTGAATCAATAAATCTAAAACATCTTATTTTATTATTATTATTATTATTATTATTATTATTATTATTATTATTATTATGATTATGATTATGATCTTATCTTAAAACATTTTAATTTTAGAGAACTAAAAACCAAGTGGATGAGATGACTTGGGATGACACGTGTCACCTAGGATAGACTATGTGGTTACCAACCATACCACCCAAGCAAAGACAAGTAGACAAATCTCATATCAAAACCCCCCAAAAATGTCCTTTTGGGTCACTTTGGCTATCCCCACCCCCACCCCCTACCCATCAACATCCAATTTTTCGTCTGGTGTTTGAAGTTTATATTGCATTAATTAGATCTGAATTGTTCTTTGCGGGACTCATCCAAAGATAACGTTTTCAATTTAAAAAATTTCATATTTAAAATTCGAATATCATATTTCTAGTTAAAAACAAAATGATCAGACTACTGCACGACAACTCATATTGATCAACCCGTCCTATTATAGAAAATGAAAATGCTTAGCCACTCATACATCAAACCACAACTTTTCTTGTTGCTTTTTGAAAATGACATTTTTACCCTTTTATATAAGAAGGTTTTAAAAGTGATCTTTCTTCATTACTAATATTGAAATAAAATATAGTAGTATTTCAATATTAGTTGGATCAAGTGAAACGAAAATGACTTCCATTTATAAGTGTTAAAAAATATTTTGTTACATATATAAAATTGATAGTTAAACAATAGAATATTACTTTTCATAGAAAAAAAGAATTCCTTGAATTTTACTTTTATAGTATCAAACACAAGAGAATATATATGTTAATGATCGAATATTTTTCTTTTCATATATATTCCGATAATGAAATTTTAATGATAAAAGTCATTTGACCGAATATTATATATTAAAGAAAGCTTATTGAAAGATATATTATAAGATAATTCTTTTAATTTAGCTGATCGACTAAAAATAATTATATTCATTATAAATATTTTGTTTTGTAATTATTATTTTAATAAATGCTTATATCTATCGATCTCTTGATAGATAATAATAATAATAAAAATAACTCATGAAAAGGAATTTATTAGGAGATTAATAATGACAACAATAATGACAATAATAAGAAACTTGCACTTCAATATATTCTTTTTAAGAAGAATCATAATATTGGATAGGCATGCATCATGCATGACATATAAACAAAAAAAGAACTTTTTAATTTTTCATCTAATTTTTATATTTATTTTGGAGTTTTAATTAATATAAACTTATATAATTTAATATTAGAGGTGAATTTTGAATTTAAACTCGATAAATTTAATTTAAACTTTTATACGTTGAATTTGTTGTAATTCTAAAAGTTATAATGAGTTCAGACTTATTATTTATTATAATTTTGATAAATCTATATACACAAATTTATGTTTCGTATCAAAAATATTGTGTTCAAGTAAATTCAATGTTTAATTGTTGTATCCACATCCTTGCTTAAGACCATTTAAAAGGTAAAACGTTTTTTTTATTTTTTTTATTCGAATTTGATTACTCTAATTAAGAGTGAGCGAAATTATCTTGCATAATAACAAAGATTTTCAATTTCATTTGATAATATTTATAATTGAAGGCGTGAATATTGTGCAGCAATCAGAACTGCTTCTCATCTTGAGTTCAAATTTTAAATATGAAAAAGTCAAATAGAAAAACGCTTCCCCTCGAATGAGACTTTACACGACATAAATTCAAATACAATACGTATATCGAATGACGGATGAAAAAAAAAAACGTGTCCACCCCACCCCCACCCCTACCCCCCAAAGAAACTCCAAAAAACTCTTTTGCCCTTGAAGCAAGGTAATATGAGAATGGGACAATTGGCCTATGGGTTATATATTGACAAATTTCTTTCAATTTCTATTTTTTTTTTCTCTTTGTCATCTTCTACCGTTTGATTAAAATGGCGGCATTGTGCTTACCCTAATAAGGCTAAATTTCATTAATTCAAAAAAAGGAAAAAAAAAAAAGTTATTCATAAAATTGACACAATAATAAAATTTAAAGAAAAATATTTTCCACCATAACTAATTTTGTAATTAATTTTTCATATTCATTATCAAGAATAAATCCAATGGGATCAACTATGTATTTCGATTTCTTTCTCTCATAAATCAAATCTACAAATTTTAACTATCTTAATAGCCTCAAGAAAAAAGTAATAAACATAACATCTCAAAATGTGTTTGTTTCAATTTATGTGACAGTATTTAATTTTTATGATTTTTTTAAAAAAAATCAAGATTTATATAGTTTAAAACGAGTTAATAATATTTGTATTGTTATAAATCGTATATTATGTTTGTTCTAACTTATATGACATTTTTTTTCTTCTAAAATGACATTTTTTTATTTTTTCCCTAGATGATCTATCACCACAATTTTATAGTTTGTTTTAGTCACAAATTTCAATTTTCTTTTTCTTTTTCTTTTAAATTCGTATTTGGTTAAATACGTCCACATAACTTGAAACAGATTTATTATTTATTATAAAAATGTGACATCTTTTTATGACTGACTAACTAGAAGACAAATATGGACACATAAAATTGATAGAGGGAGACTTAACACCTTGACAAGGAAATATTATTTATATATGTTACAAATAAAAATAGGATGAAACATGTCTAATACGAATACACATAAATAGCTAGGCAATATATAGGTGCATCATATTGTACATAAATTTGTACTCAAATATGTACTAATTATAATCGAAAAAAAATAATACATTAGTTGATCTAGGAAACATTATATCAATTAAAAATTAAAGTAATGTTGATATGTAAATAGCAACAACAATATATTTATTCACCATAATATTATAAATGAAATCTGAAAAACTCTCTCTAAAAAAGGGATTTTTTTCTTTAATAATGTTATTCTAAAAGAAAAGAATAAGACCATTAAATAGTTAAAGTGCTAGGACTAAACAAGAACAATAAATAATATTATCACCAAAGATTTTGAATGGTAACATTTCCATTTTTAATGTTGACAAATTTTGTATTTGAGTTAATATGAATATTTTCTCTCAAAAATGAAATTTTATAAATTAATCAAATTTACATTAATATCAAATAAAATAAAGTATCGTATAGTAAGATTTAGGTAATATACATTATTATTATTATTATTATAGGAAGATGTTTATATATATACTATTAAATTTCAAATAATATATCGATATATTCTTTATACTGACGATGTATACGAGTGTAAACTCCATAAATATATTATAGGATAATGAAAAGACTCCAAAGTGATGATTTCTCAAAAGAAAAGCAATACATACACGTGTATGACAAGGATGATTTGGACTAGACAAATTAAAACTTTAATGTTGTTGTTCATGTTTTATGAATAATATTATTTTGCATTTATGCTAAGTGGTTTTCCACCGTTGGTGTAAATTATGCAAAAATATTTTTTTTTTGTGGGGGTAATTGGACAAGGGTATTTATGTAATTTTAGCTTTTCATGTCTTTATTTTTTCTAGCTATAAAAGAAAAATAATGAATTGCACTTTGGACAAAGTAAAATTGTTATAAAGAGTTCATAGAACTAGTGAAATAATATTTGAGTATTCTCTCCACAACAACTTTCTTTCTTTTTATTATTATTTGTGCAAAGGTATGATCCTATATTGCAATTATAATTTAATTTATTTAATCTTTTTTTCTATTTTTTCATAACGAAGTTCGTTCATCATAATCAGTTATATATACATAAATTTTTCAACGATAAGGGTTCGAATGAATCCTTTCGATCGTCCCTCTAGCTCCAACACTATGATATCTCCCCCTTTCGAGATGAAATAATTTAAAACTCAAGAAAACATCACTTCTATTTTATTCTTGAAACATTATAGTATATAGTTTTGTTGATAGAATTATTGAAAGGTAAGATTGACATATTTTTTTTCCTTTCTATAATTTTTTCTTTTCCTTCCCCTTTTCTTGTTGTTTTTGATAACTTAGTAAATCTAAAAAAATAAAAATTTTCTTTTATATTTATATATATAGGAAAATGTACATATGTAGATATGCATGGTTTGTTACTTTAATAAAATTGACTTTTTTTCCCCCTTTTTTTTTTTTATGTTTTCAATAACATTTTGTTATAAGTTGAATTATTATTATTATTATTGCATGCATGTATAATTAACACTATTACCTTTTAATTAAAGGGAAAAAAAATGATGGATAAGACAAGTACCACTAGTTTACTACGTACAAAGTCCGATCAATTGGTGGAAGCAATTTCAGCAGCAATGGGAGGAGGAACAAAGTCGTCGCCGATGAACGGTGACGTGGCGGGTGGAGGAGGAGGGCCGGAGACGTTATCGAGAAAGTCAAGCAGACGATTAACGGGTGCGTCCCCAGGACGGAGTGGTGGAGGTAGAAATAACACACACATTAGGAAGTCGAGAAGTGCTCAATTGAAATTTGACCTAGACGAAGTCACTAGTGGCGCGGCCCTGAGCCGCGCCTCTAGTGCCAGTCTGGGCTTATCTTTCTCTTTTACGGGCTTTACGGTGCCCTCGGATGAGATCGCGGATATGAAACCCTTTAGCGACGATGATGATATTGGTAAGTAAATATTTATTTTAAAAATCTTTTAGTTTTTTTTTTTAAGAAAAAAGGGAGCCCCTCGACCTATGTCGCCCGAAATCTCAGAGACACATTTATACTATACTAAGGTCCTATTATCCCTGAACTTATGTTATTAATAATTTTTTATCCCTTTTTAGCTTACGTGGCACTATCTTGTGGGCCCAACGATAGTTGACTTTTTTTCTGAACAACTGTCACGTAGGCTGAAAAGGGTAAAAAATTACATATAAAATAAGTTCAGGGGTAATAGGACCTTAGTATGGTATAAGTGTGTCTCTGGAATTTTGGGCATAGATTGAGGGTTACTGGGTATTTTTTAAAAAAAGGGAAGTTCAAATTATTGGCATATTTTTGCCAACATTTCTTTAATTTGTGCACCACAAAAAGTTCAATCATTTTAAAAAGACATAAATACCCTTGTTAACAAAGAGATTTCTTGGTTGTAAATAATCATAACCCTACATGTGTAAGGGTATTTGTGTCAATTCACATACATCCTATCAACAGGCTGCCACATTTAAAAACTTTACTTTCTTTTTGTTTTCCTTCTCTTGAGGGCATGTAAAGATAATTAAAGCCATCACTATACAAAAAAAATTTATAAAATATTTACTATAAGTAGTTATATAGCATTTATTAAGAAACAAATCAAAAAATTAATAATGTTCAAGGCTTAAAAAAAAGTCAAATGATTGGTTCAAGAAATGGGAAGAAAAAGGGTTAAAGAAGTTCAACCTAAATCACTAAATATCGTGATGAAGTAATAATTACTCTTCTATTCTTAATAAGAGTTTTTAGCTCTGAATTCTAAATATAAAGTTGTGCCTACGATAGAAATGTTTTAGTATTTACATGCATCGAACTAGAACTTTCTAGCTCAAATTAATTTGTATAATCCGAAGAAGGTCAGTATCGTTTTCTCAGATTCGAATTTTGAGCCCTAGGTATTAAATTGTGTGTCGTCTTCTAGTCTATGAGTGTATCATTAGCCTCATCAAAATGAGACTTTTCGCGTATACTTTTTGATTCGAGCCTTATATATAAAAACCTGGTCTCAAAACGAGACTAAATTATAAAAATTTGAATTAATCGAGCTCGAAATTAAATATCGAACACTGGTTTTGAAAAGCCAAAAAGCCATGACCCTATTTCATGTGCATGGGTCAATATTAACCACTGCCACACTGACTTTTTTTTTCCTAGAGGTCCCTAAAGTAAGAAACTGGTGAAAAGTGGACCCCCATAGTGAAAAGTTTCTTTCATTAATTACTTTAATAAACAAAAAAACATATCCATAGGAATAAATTTTAATATTTTTATATGAAATCAATAATTGATATTATATCCAAACACTTTTCTTTTTTCAACTTATATTCAAATATTATTATTTTTTTTGTTTCAAATATTGACCACTTATTAATAATGGGATAAGTTTTGGCCTACAAAAGTTGTCATCCTCCACAATTATCAATTAGACACTTGTTCAAATAATGTGTGTTGCCAATTTTGTTGGTTTGAATAGGAAAATTACACTAAAGTTGGTTGGTTTTAAGTCTTGTCATGGTGCCCACTTTGTGCACATACATTACTTTTGATAGAGTTGAATGGGATATAGCAATTATTAAAGCAAAAAAAAAATAATGTATTTTTACTTTTTATATTATTATCATAGCAATTATTAAAGCAAAAAAAAAAAAATCCCAAAAAATGTATTTTTACTTTTTATATTATTATCATGACTATAACTTTTTGTGAGGTATCTCAATCTGTTTTTAGTATTCGTATTAAAATTTGACTAGGTTTATGCTAGGACATCTTATATTGAATTGTGTAAAATGTTGACAAAGAAAAAAAACTTTATATACTTTTTTGAAGTCGAGATCGATTGATTTCTGATTAAGAATGAAAAAGTATTTATTCGTAATGTTAATATATCATGCCCTCCCAAGTATTGTCACACTGCTTCATTTAAGTACATGTAGTTGCAAAATTTCATTTTCAACATGTATTTGGTTAAATGTATAATTATTAGGAAGATAGTAATTTAATCAACTAAAAACCTATTTTAGTTTTAAACCTTATATTTTGTTATTGATAAATTTCTATAGCCACAAAAATATTTCGACATATTAAAGACCACAATTTCATATCGAATCAAACTATTAACGTTGTGCTAGTAGGAAACTAACGTGTATGTGAGTTTAAATCAATTCAATAGTTTTTGCTATTTATTGAGAAATCGACTAAATATATGTAAATATTTGACAATAAACTGAGTTATTGTTACATTAAGTAGTTATGTAACGAAAAACTTCAAATTTTGATTACGGCTTTTATTATATATATATATTTATGTACTTATTGCAGCTGAAGATATTGAAGCTGGCACAAGAAAAATGAAGATTCAAGCAGAACCTACCTTACCAATATATCTCAAGGTGTGAACCTAAGTTATTATAAAATTCATAAAAAAAAATTGAATTTTTTGGTTTAGGTCTAAATAGACGAAAGGGTGATCAATTGAACGCTCTTTACTGAATAATTATAGTAATACGTGTGTGTGTATATATATATAGGTCAAATAGTCATTAACATAAAAAAAAATTGCAATTAGAATTAGCTATGAACTTTGTTACTAATTTATCGCTAAATTGCTCGTAGCTGACTTAATTTTTTGATATATAATTTGTTTGCTAATACTATTTAGTGACGACTTTTGTTGTTTAGTTACAATATTTGTCTATGGTCACTAATATTAATTTTTTATTAGTAGTGTATATTATCGTGAAAATCCTTCGTGAAATTTCTGACACCGACTATTGGAAATACGAATTGATTGGGTACTACTATGTATTTGGACAGGCAAAAGGAGGGAGGTTAATGTTACGAAGCGATCCTTTAAATATCAGGTTCAGTCTTGTACAAAATCTAATTTCATGAGGTATTTTTGTACAAGACTTCCCCTCCCCCTTAAAGGTCGAAAACACATCTGAACATATTTTTTCGCGAGTTTCACACTCTAACTATCAGTTCTTCCCTTTTACTTCCTGAACTATCACTATCTATGTATCAAAACACACTTCAACTATCAGTTATTCCCTTTCAGGTAGGAAAAGGGAATAATCGATAGTTGAGTGTGTTTTAATACATAGATGGTCGTAGTTCATAAAGGAAAAAAAAGAACCAATAGTTGGAGGGGGTGAAACTCGTGAAAAATTACAGTTCAGGTATGTTTTTGATCGTTAACTCTTTTAACAACCCTAGAAGAAGTGTTGCAAAAAAATGTACCACATAATAGAGTATAGTATGCTGTTATTTTTAAAATCCTGGATCCGCCACTGCTCACAGGGCAACATACGCGAGGGGCGTAAATTTCGGTATAGGTGTTATTTTGAAACTTTAGTTAATTATATTGTATGAACTTATTGCCAAGTTACTTATTTTTACAAAAAATTATGCAGTTTACTGAGGTATGTTACAAGGTGGTTATCAAGGGTGTAACATCAACAAGAGAGAAGGAAATTTTGACAGGAATAAGTGGTTCTGTTGATCCAGGGGAAGTTTTAGCCATGATGGGACCTTCCGGTAGCGGAAAAACGACGTTGCTCAGCCTGCTTGGAGGGAGGGTGAAAGAGCCATCAGGAGGTTCAATTACTTACAATGAACAACCATATTCAAAGCATTTGAAGAGCAGGTGATTGAATTACACTCCGCAATTCATTAGGCGGTTTTTTATGTTGTTCAGACTCTTCAGAAATATCGACTGGTGTGATGTTGGATCCTTCGGAATAAGTGCATTTCTGGAGGATCTGACGTACGTGTGACAACATTTTTAGAGAGTCTGAACAACAATATATCGAATGGTGTGATGTGGGATCCTCCAGAATTAGTGCATTTTGGAGGATCTGACATAGCACGGAAACATTTTTGGAGAGTCTGAACAACATGTATAGTCAATATTCATCAAGTGACTATGTTGTTCGGATTCTTCAAAAATGTTGACTGGTATGATGTTTTGGAGGATCTGATATAGGTGCGACAACGTTTTTGGTGAGAGTCTGAACAACATATATAGACAATATTCATCAAGTGACTATGTTGCTCGGACTCTAGAAAAAATGTTGACTGATGCGTGTCGGATCCTCTAGAATTAGTACATTTTGTTTTTGGAGAATCTAACATAGGCGCTACAACGTTTTTGGAGAGTCTCGAGCAACATAGCAAACATTTCACCAAGCCTGTTGGATCCTCCGGGACGTAGTGCATTTTTGAAGGATTCGATTGATTTTCTTTCACTCGAATGTAACATATGAATGTGAAACTCTTGGCAGGATTGGATTTGTGACTCAAGATGATATA
The DNA here is from genome assembly GCA_032847665.1 of Solanum chilense. Classification (NCBI taxonomy): domain Eukaryota; kingdom Viridiplantae; phylum Streptophyta; class Magnoliopsida; order Solanales; family Solanaceae; genus Solanum; species Solanum chilense. The sequence goes on along the minus strand of CM064963.1, from coordinate 1,993,680 downwards.
CTATTTCCTCACTTGACAGTGAGAGAAACATTAACGTATGCAGCACGCCTACGACTTCCAAAGAAACTGACGAAGGAGGAGAAACAAAAACGAGCCATCGATGTGATATACGAGCTAGGATTAGAGAGGTAACCATAATTTTGAGTTTATGAGTTCTGAATTCTAAGAAAAAGGTAACTTACTGAGTTCATTTTGTGAAAGCTGAATAAGGAATGTGATGTTTTTACAGATGCCAAGATACAATGATCGGTGGCTCCTTCGTTCGTGGAGTATCAGGAGGAGAAAGAAAACGCGTCTGTATTGGAAATGAGATCATAATCAACCCCTCCTTATTGTTCCTCGATGAACCTACATCCGGTTTGGATTCAACGACAGCTTTAAGGACAGTTGAGATACTACACGATATCGCTGAGGTATGGCTTTCTCTGTGTTTTTATCTTAGATATCGTCATAGCACGAGTTATATGTCCTTACAATTCTGTGGTTATAGGCTGGAAAGACGGTGATCACAACGATCCATCAACCGTCTAGTAGATTATTCCACAAGTTCGATAAGTTGATTCTTCTTGGCAAAGGGAGTTTACTTTACTTTGGGAAGGCATCTGAGGCAATGGACTATTTTTCAACTATAGGATGTACACCTTTGATATCAATGAATCCAGCAGAATTTCTGCTGGATCTCGCGAACGGAAACTTAAACGATGTTTCCGTTCCATCAGAGTTGGAGGACAAAGTACAGATTGGGAATGCAGATACTGAAACAAGGAATGGAAAACCATCACCAGCAATTGTGCATGAGGTGAATAAATTCTACGACTCTCTCCGTTTTAATTTGTTTATCTTACTTTCCGTTTCAAAAGGAATGTATGTCTCTTTCCATTTTTTTGACAACTCTTTCATTCTAACTTTCCACACGTCATGTTTAAGACTGCAACATGAAAGGACATTTTGGTACATTAAACCAGTCATGTCGGATCCTCCAAAAATAGTGCATTTTCGAATTTCGGATGATCTGATATGGGGGCAGCATCATTTTTGAAGAATCCGAGCAACTTACGTTTTTCATCCTCAAGTACATAAGTTTTTTAATCATCTCAGAGGAAAAAATAACTCAACCTATCACATAGCATAAATCTAATTTTTGTTTTCTGCTCCTTTTTTGGCTTTCTGAGTTTTTCGGCCTTATTTGCTCGAACTCTTTAAAAATGTTGATGGATTCATGTCGTATCCTCGATAAATAGTGCATTGTTGGAGGATCCGATACAGGTGCAACAACATTTTTGGAGAGTCGTTTACATATAAAAAAATGCAGAGAACCAGATAGATCACCTCTATGTCTTGGAACACAACTAGTCATAGAAAGAGCTCAACTATTTTTCAAAACAATATATCAACAACAAATCTTCTTCAATCTACAACAAGTTCGGGTCGACTATATGAATCCTCACTATATTTTCTTTTTCGATTTTTAACAGTATCTAGTGGAAGCATATGAAACGCGAGTTGCTGAGAGCGAAAAAAAGAAACTTTTGGCTCCCATGATGATTGATGAGGAATTGAAGTCAAAAGTAGTTACCTCAAAGAGAGAATGGGGAGCAAGCTGGTGGACACAATACTCCATATTGTTCTGGAGAGGACTTAAAGAACGACGCCACGATTATTTTAGCTGGTTGAGAATCACTCAAGTTGTTGCAACTGCAGTTATCTTAGGCATGTTGTGGTGGCAATCTGGTGGTGATAGTCCTAAACATATGCAAGAACAGGTATTTGACATATACACACAGTATAATTTTTGGACGAAGGGTGTTCCAACTGACCATCCGTCAGTCTATGGTTCTAAAGAAGCTAACTGAAACGTTTACGAAACCTTTATATTAATGCACTAGTAGCACATTTGCAACCGATTATCATATCAGTTGGAACTTCATTGCAGGCGGGGCTGCTGTTCTTTATCGCGGTGTTCTGGGGATTTTTTCCAGTATTCACAGCAATCTTCACATTTCCACAAGAAAGGGCAATGCTGAATAAAGAGAGATCTGCTGATATGTACAGATTAAGCGCGTATTTTTTGGCGCGAACCACCAGTGACATCCCCTTGGATCTTATACTGCCAGTACTCTTTATCTTAGTGGTTTACTTCATGGCAGGCTTGAAACATGATGTTTGTGCCTTTTTCCTAACCGTTCTCACGACTTTCCTCTGCATCGTAGCAGCTCAGGTATTCCATTTTCTTCAATTCTAACGTAATGTTTAACTCACTTGCATTGGTAACTTCAATAATAATCGTCTGTTAATCGTTGCTTAATTCATTGTTTCCAGGGATTAGGACTAGCAATCGGGGCTACACTAATGGATTTAAAGAAGGCAACAACTTTGGCATCAGTAACAGTAATGACATTCATGTTAGCTGGTGGATATTTCGTAAAGGTAACAATTTGTAGTTTTATTTGATGTATATATAGTAGATGTTTAACCCCCTTCAACGCTTTTTTTAGTGCGTTTACTTCTTCATATTTTGAAACCCCTTAGTAAAAATCCTGGCTCCGCCACTAGAGCCGAGGGTCTTTAGAAAACAATCTCTCTACCTCCACGAGGTAGGGATAAGGATAAAGGTCTGCTTACATCCTACTCTCCACAAACATGGGATTACACCGAGTATGTTGTTATTGCATACATGAATGTTCTCATAAAAGTGCTACATGCACATATGGTTGGATATGTTTACCTGGTTTGCTCGATAGAAGTTAAGGCATCGAGTGTAGGTCAAGTCTCATCTCAGAATCAAGACGCGACAAAAGCATTCTCTCCTCTTTTTCCCTGCCTTCATATCAGTTCAATTACTGATACATGATTTTGAAATGATCTGCAGGAAGTACCGGTGTTCATATCATGGCTAAGATACTTATCGTATAACTATCAAACGTACAAACTCCTACTAAAAGTTCAATACAAGGAGAAAAATGATTGGGTGGATGGGATCAAAGTAGGCAATGGTGTAAAGGAAGTAAGTACATTACTAGCTATGGTGTTTGGCTATCGGCTTCTAGCATACATATCTTTACGGAGAATGAAGCTTCACTCAGGGGCTTAGATGATCGATGATGAAAACGATGGTTCAATTTCAAAAAGAATAAAGAACTAGTACTATTTGCAGCTTACAACACTACTGATTGTTGTTATAAAGATAAGAGACTCTGATTCAGCTTATATAAGTTGCAGCTAGCAGAACGAAACAAGAGTTGATTGTAAATTTTTAATGTATTAGAAACTTAGAAGTAGGAATGAAGTGTATGTAAAATGTTCAACATGATTTACTCCTTCAGAATTTTTGGTTTCAATTGTAGCTTTTCATGTTTGTAACAAGTTTCTCAAGTAAAAACTGAGATCCGAGAGGTTACTGTACAGTGGATTAGAGTCTCACGTCGATTGAAGAATAAACTGGTGAAGCCCTTTGTTTATATGGACTCGAGAGATCCACCCGTAACAAGCTGGTTTCTGAGACTGAGTTAGATCCAAGTATCATATCTTTAGAGTTACGAACATGAATCAGTTGTAGTTAAAGTAGACCCGAGTGCCATAATTTCATGGATATAGAGTCTTACATCAATTAATTAGTCTATCACCAAAAGCTCGAAAAGTCAAACCCCAACCATTCATTGAAGTTGCTCTTTCAGGTGATCTTCTTATGGTAATCCGTGCTTTAATTTGCTTGTCATACTTTCTATGATAGTTCGTGTTTGATGATGATATATTATATATATGATTTAGTATAATATAGACTTTAAACACATACCATAGTGGATTCATAATTTGTATGTAAATGTTTATATATTTCAAACTTTGGTTAGTAGTTAGCAAAGTTTAACTTACAGAATGAGAATCAAGATATTCTTAAAAAGAGGATCAAGATATTCTTAAAAAAACGACAAAACAACATCCCCCGACTGACTCTTAGTTGTTTCCGCCGCGGATGCGGAAGGCCATCCTAACAATAAGGTCTTCCCTGTCTCGGGAAAGGGTCCTCCCCTCTTCTTCCAGGGTTTGAATTTGGTTAAGGAGCTGTTGAATGCGTTGTTTCACCAGCTCCGGAAAAACAGCAAGCACATGCTCTAAAAAAGCATGAAGCATTTGCTGACGTTCGCGCCTTTCATTTTCACAAATTCTTCAATTAGTTATTTTCCATCATCATCAGAGAAAAATTTAAACAACGGAGGAGAAATGATGACAATTATAATTGTTGGACAAACTCGAGATCATTATTGGAATGCAATCACCTCAGTGAAACCCAAAGATAATATATTAATCGAACCTACCATTAACCTAATTCTATGTATTTCAAACTTTAAATAATAAAAAGAAAGAGTAATCATTCTATCAAATTAATAAATTAAGCGATTATCAAATGTTTATCTTCATGAAAAACCTGTTAGAGATGGATAAAAAATATTAAAATTAATAGCATACTGTAGACAAAAACACAAACATATAGTATGAACGAAAAATGACCAAGTGATGGAATATTTGGTATTTACATTTTATTTTACATGTCTACAGATAAAATAAAGTAAATCAATACGAATATAATTATATGTTACAATAATTTTTCTGAGCATAAATATAACTGATTTATAATGATAACACAACAAAAAGAATTATCAGATTTGAGCTATTTGACTTGTTCCAGTAGGAGTTTCCTTCTAATTGTCCATTCTTCATTATTCTTCCTCTTCTTTAGAATCACTTCTGGTATAGGATCCAAACAATGGGAACCTCATCCGCCATAATCAGCTACACTATCTATATCAACTACGTCTGTAAAATGACGGTGAGGAGAGATTCAGAACCAAATTACCAAATTACAGTATAATAGATAATGAGAAAAGATATATGAAACCTTGCACAAATATGAGAGACATTAGGCGAGATGCAATGAAAACTAACATCGTCACCAACTCGACCTCTCTTTCCAAAGAAATCATCAAAATCTCTTTTATAACGGAAGAAATGTCAATATTTAGTAATGATGGAACTTAAATAGGAAAAAGAAATTTTAGTAAACTGAAGAATTTAAGGAAAATTGAATGGTCTCACAAAGAATATATATATATATATATATAGTAGGGGCAAAACCGTAATTCAACTTTTAACTTTTTTTTTCCTCACTTATGATATGATGAAATGATATATGATATGATATGATGAGTCTAACATGAATCTGATACCTGTAAAAGCAGGGCCAAAACTAGCACCACCATGGCAAGCAACAGTCACACTGAGTATTTGGTCTTCCAAAGTGATAAAGAGTTTGGAGGTTGATCAACTGGAAGCTTCAAGCTTACCTTCTAGTGGTCCACACCAACAACTATTAAAAATGTCTGGTGTCCACAACCTCAACGACGCTTTGATCTCCTGCGTTTACCAAGAAGCTTCAGCATGTTATCGGTGACATCAGGAGGAGATTTATCATCTTCATCATGATTCTTGTCAGATGTTTGAGTTAACCATGCTAGTGCTTCTATTGCAGCATCCTTTTCTGCAAGGGCTTTGTTTCTCTTTGGTTTACCTACAAATTGCATTCCCTTGAACTCTGCAAGTGCCCTAAATTCATTTGTTTTTAGATGCTTTGTTTTGTACTTGGGAGGGGAGTGACCGGCCCTCATAAGTAGCGTTTGCAACAAACTCTTTGGGTTTGTCCCGTCCCTTGTAAATCTATCAGCGTCAGAATCTTTAGGCTTCTTGTTTTCACGACCAAACACAAACCTGCCCTCAGACTGATCTCCTGAAACCAGTTCCTGAACAGCAAGCATAAGGTATTTGCCTTCCTTGTGGATGTCTACCTCAGGATCTTGAAGCTACATCATCCAAAATCAGCGCAGCTCTTTTTATTTTTTGATAAATCATCCCAAAACCAGTAAATTAACAACCAAAGAAGGACAAAACACAACTTAATATGCTAAGATGTTCTGTCTTCAAGGCAAAAAATCACAACTCCAGGACTGTTATTCAAAGAAAAACATGGGATTATCACATACCGAACCTTATGTGGTTGTTTGGTAGGATATCTTAGAGAAAATAATACATGTTTAGTCATGGTATTGATTAGTCAAGGGCCAATTTTCTGGAGATCGGTCCAATAATTCAAATGGATAATAAGCATTTGCACTTTTTCTCATTCTTACATCAGTTCTGTTCACTTCCTTCACAAATTATCTGGGTTGACCTCTTTCCTTCATGCTATCCAACTCCCCCCCACCCAACCACGAAACAAAAGAAACAAAAAAAAAACTAAGATAACCTTCAAAATGAATAAACAGATAACTAACTAATAACAAAACAAATCGGTCTAAAATATCAAACAAATTATTGGGCCAATCTCCAGAAAGCAGTAGTTACAGTAAGACCTCGAATTGAGAGTACTTCTGGCATTTGTTTGTAGTAGGCAAAGATGTACTCTCAATTGGTTAGAAATAAACTTCCCTTGTGGTTATGTACAGCTAGTTTATTTTGATTAAGATTGCGTTAGCTTCTCTGAAACATTGAACAGTTCTTTGAAGATGAAACTTAACGTATCAACTTGGTTTCTTATCTTTTTGCTCATTAGAGTTCCACTATCTTAAAGGTAAAGAAGAGAGTTCACCGAAATACCATGCTTAAAGTAGTTTAGTGCACCTGTCTGTTTGCTGTTTAGTTAGCAGAAATAATAAGGTTCATAACTAGGAGTAGTATGCGTTGAGAAGGAAACAAGATCCTGGAAAATTCACCTTCTTTTGCAAAAGTATATCGAGCTCCTCTTTGAGCTTTATGTAACAATCCGCCAGAGAAGGATCCATGAAGAACTCTATGTATCCACCTAACATCTTTAAATGCCCAGCCTAAAGAAAATATAATCACAAGATTTAGGAACCCACAGCTGTTAACAGCATCAAGAATGTGAATCGGTAAGCATCTAGGCAGAGAAAAGTTACCATATCTCCAGAGTCTAGAGCACTACCAAATAGGATCACAATCGAATCAGATACTCCAGTAGAATCCCGTATGAAGACTGTATTGACCTTAACTTTTTCACTGAACACCAGCCAAGGGTATGGAATCGTTTGATAGCGAGCATTGACCGAATTCTGAAGACAAAATTGAGATGTTACACATCTTCATCAATATGAAAACCATAACAATTGAAATATAGATGTGCAAGTAACATAATAATTCAACTGCTGAAGTGCAGTCCACCCTCCTACTGGAAAGAGATTGTCCAAAGAAATTTGTGTTGTGTAAATATCATGTTACGGCAATGAACTTGAGTAGTTTTTTTTTTTTTTTTTTTCATGACAACCAGGCTGAAAACGATCATCTATGGCACCATGACCCGGAAGGGCATAGAGGCTATTCATCATACCCTGGTCTCATGGCCACGGTTCATCCACCAGACTAGATTTCCCGTCTCCTTTTAGAACTCAAGAATACATTGGTACGAGCCTATAGAGCAGATCCCGTTCAACTATGTTGCTCGGTATCTTTAAAAATGCTGATGGATGCTTGTCCAATCCTCCAAAAGTAGTCTGTATTTTATGATCCGACAAGGGTACACCACATCTTAGAGAGTCAAAGCAACACAGCCCGGCAACATAGATACTAGACAGCAACCATGGCTACCAACAGCAACAGATCAAATGCTTGGGCAAGGAAAATGGGAGAATAAGAGCTTTTGTGAGAGTCGAGAATTGAAAATATGCAGATATATATTTTTATTTGGGGAGAATTCATGAAATGAGACAGCAGATATGAAAACAAATTCGGCAACCTAAAAAAGAAGAGTGAAAACCAGAACTTTAAATTTCCTAACAGGTCCAGATGCATCAATTCAAGGGATAAATGCTCTCCTTTTCAGAATTTAAAACATTATCCCCAGATTATAATTTTCCATCGTTTCATTTTCTTTCTCCATTTTATGGGATTATCTTGTATTGAAGGTGACACCAAGATGAGAGAAAATTTGTTGGATTGATGTCCAATCAAATAAAATTTGGAATTTTTTTTATTTGTGCAAGGAACCTCCACCCCACATAGATTAAATGACTCAGCAAAAAGGAAAAGAGCAGAAACAAAAACTGTCACCAACTTCATAATCTAATAACTTCCAAAGAACTGTTCATTGAACTTACTGCATATAGAAAGACTTGTCCATCATCCATAGTCTTGAAGGACATTGATGTCTCTCTGTTCTGCACATGTACATGATAACTTATATGAATAGGTATTCAGTTGGACTGAGATAAATTCATGAAACTAGATCAGAACTGTAGAACCATTGCATACCACCACTGAAGAAATTCCAGGATACAATCCAGAACATATGACAGCACGAACCAAAGACTGATTGTAACTTAGCTTATTGTTAGTTGCAGTATCAGCATCAAGCAATCCAGCATCTTTCAAGATGAAGATAAATTGCTTTCTAAGAGAATGGATAGCTTGAAGAGTCTGGGCAGAGAGGAAATTCCTCCAGCAATATTCGTAGGCAGAACCTTCCCTTTCAGCATCTTTCCATCCTTCATATGCACGGACAAGCGCCATATGGTCACTATAGTCCTTGGCTGAGAATCTGGACTTTGCTGTTCCCGCTAACTACAAATGGGAGTTGATCATTATTGGTGAATAAGATTTAGTTGAACCAAAACAATATTATCAAGTGCAGTGTACATTTTGCTGGCTGCTCGATGCTAGCTAGACTTAAAAATGAGAGGATGAATCAGATGGGAATATGCCAAGTTAGTATGATCTTAAAATGTCCTGAACCCTACATAAGGCCATCCATCACAGGGGAAAATGAGGTTGACTGGTCTACTGAATTAGTTATATGGAATGTGTTCAAGAGATACACGCACTGCAAAATTTTCTCTATTCAGTAAAGAAAAGAGAAGATATCAAATTTCTTTCTACAAAAGTTTTTTATCCATAACCCAGTGTTATCTTTATGTGAGATTTGGACATCAATAAACTTTTTACATATTTAGCAAAAGAACAGAACCAAAAAGTTTTTTGATCGACCCTAGTTTCCTTTGTTATCCTCTATGAATAGGGGAGAGTAACCTTTTATTCTAAAAAGTTACCATCTTGATCAGGCATAAATACATGCATTTTCTATCTGTCTTCTTGTTCCTTCTTCCTTTAAATATTTTGTGTTCATCTGGGAAAAGCCACATCAATGTCTAACTGCTAAATAAGAAATACACCCCGGAAAATATCATATAGAACTCCTTCAACCTCAAACACTTTCAACTTCTCAAAAAATGCACTTCAGATGGCAAAAGTTAAATTATTGGCAAAGTGGTACAACTATCCATTGAGCAAACATGGAAAGAAGCAGGGATGCACAATCTTGAAGTGATGGAACATCAAGGACATGAAACTAAAAAAAAAGAATGTATAACAAAGCGAAAGTAGATACAATACCAACTAGTAGTAAATGAAATTAAAAGGAGGCAAGGCTAGTGGCGCAAATTGCTTTCTACTTACATCTTTTTTATCTTGAGGCAACAGAAATGGATCCCGTACACTAAGACCAGCCACAATAGTCAAAACAGGATCAAAGCAACGGAAAATAGTACCCATAATGAGCATTTTCCCAAGCTTGGGATCCACAGGGAGGATTGCTAAAAATTTGCCTGGTTGTAAGAAATGACGAAGATATAACTTATAAACCTCAGAATAAAGGTCATAAATATAACTAGTAAAAAGAACATCATAGAAGCAATACAATTTTTCATGAAACAGATTATTTTTCTCCTCAAAAGAATACATACCTAGATGTGTAAGATTCTCATTTTCATCTAATGCACCAATCATCTTCAAAAACTGAATAGCATTTTGCACCTGCAGTATATGGACATTACATTTCAATCATACTTGGAAACTAAGAAGCAACCCTCTAATCTAAATGGCATGTATATAGCATCATAAGAACTTGATCCATAAAAGAGCATAAGAAAAATAGAATAAGCATCAAGAGAGGAAGCACTTACAGCCAATGATTCTGGAGGCTGAAGCGCAGACGAAAGGAATCCAGCAATACTTCCAACCTGCAAACTCTTTATTTGCAAGCAAAGAGAATTTAAAGGAGTTCTCAGGAGTTCAGGTAGTTGGTATTCAGCAAAAGCTTCATACACACATCGTGGATACAAGTGGTAGCACTCGCCTGGTTGGACACGGCCAGCCCTACCCCTTCTCTGCAACATGAGAGATATGACAGCTCATAAACAAACAACGACAAGAACACCCACCATAACATCAAAATCTGACTCAAAGATAACAGTGAGAAGAATTCACATTTTTATCATCAGAATTCAGATATTCAAAATAAATTGAAGTATCGAACAGATGTTACTGCAAGACAATGCACAACCTAGTCGTTTGAACAGATTCGCATTTCACATGCCTTATCAGCTACAATCATCCAATACAATCCAAAAACTAAACGTTATTATTTTTTTCCCGGGTAATGTTATCATGTTTTTTAAGTAACATCTAAGCACAGAACTTTTTCATATTACTTATGAGGGGGAAAAATTGTTCATTCTCTCTAGAATTTTGTGTAAAAAGACGGGAAAGGAAAATCGAATTACATACGGAAAGTTTAGGCTTAATAAAAAAGGTGCTGTTTATTAAAGGAACTCACTTGTCGTGCAGAAGCTTGTGAAATCCATGAAGGTAATAAACACGGAGTATTATTTAGAGCATCATAAGTCGTCTCCTTCGCTTTTCCACAGTCCACCACAAAGACCACATCATTTATAGTAATACTTGCCTCGGCCATATTTGTTGCAAGTACTATTTTACGTACATTCTGAGGTGGCTTTTCAAATATGAGTTTCTGCAGATTACAATTTAAGTTTGTCAAAACATTAAACGGACAAGGAAAGAGAAGTACACTTTTAGTAATAATACATCTGAACTGACACGGACTCTGAAAAAATGTTGTCTCAACTGTGCCAGATCCTAAAAAATGCACTACTTGTGGAGGATCCGACATGCACCCCGTGACATTTTTGAAGAGTCTGAGCAACATAGCATTCAAAGAAAAGCGAAAACTGCTAAACCCAAAGTGGCATTAAAATAAGGAGCGAGCATTATTACCTGCTCAGAGGTAGCCATAGAACCATGACAAGTGAGCACCAACACTCTATTTGGGTCACCCAAGAGAGGATGTGCTTTAAGCTGATCTCTTAAACAACTAATATCTTCCCAACCAGTCATAAATACTAGTACAGCGCCTGGACGTTCTTTCCGACATATATGGCACAAAACTGCCTCAATAAGATTGAATCCAATACAATCAGGAGCCCAGCATGCTAGTGAATCACGTGCCCTTGGACTATAATTCTCGAAGTTTGATTTTTCTACAGCATCCTGCCACATAAAAGTACATCATTCATACAAGATTAGTACTGTATCATCTCTTACAGTACCAGCAATCTGACAATTTCTTTCTATAGCATCTAACCAACAAGATAAAACTACTTAAGAAAGAAAGAACATGATGGGAGAAAAATTTGAGATATACCAACAATGAGTAGCTCTCTCTCTTTGGAAATGTGCCTAACACTCAGTAATTTGATCTCTCACCGGAACTAACTCCAACAACCCCTTTTTCCAGTGAAAGTTTACACATTTCTCGATGATTTGTGGAGAGGAAACCTTTATTTCCTTCTTTTATATATAAAGTAACAAAACATTAACCAGGCAAAGTATTCGCCTGTATCGAAGAAGTATACCTAAAAATAGAAAAATATAAACAAACAGAAAATCTTTGTTTCGGGGATAAATCTTTTGAGATAGTAAAAATCTGTGAGAACAATACCAAATGGTTCATGCAGATGGAATGGCAAGTCTTTTTTGTTGAAAGGTGACATAAGAGAAAAGTATGTTAAAGTGGCACATAATTACACAAAAAGGAGCTAAGTCGCTCGGACTCTCCAAACTTGTTGCCGCACCCATGTCAAATCCTCCAAAACTATACTACTTTTGGAGGAAATGACACGCACCTTTTAACGGTCAAGGAAAGGGGTTTTAGCTTCCCTCATGGCCTTAACATGTTAGCATATGAAGAACATGTAACTTCCATCTCTTATTTTTATCATATTGTTTGATGATCTATGAGGAACACCTTATTCAATACAATAAACAAGCTCAAACTTCAGTTGAATCACTGTCTTCATTTCCAAATTTTGAAAATAAGAAAAGACTATGATTTTTTCTCCCTATTAGATGTTCATAGCTAGAGAGGGACATCAAAGAAAATGAAAGACAATCAGAAAACAAGCACCGGGAAAAAAACATAGAGCAAAGTTGTACAAAAATTATAAAGGAAGCTGAAAATCTAACAGAAATGGACTAAAGAAGACAATACATAACTAGCAAATACGGCAGTTCATCATCTCATGTACACAAAGCAGACAGAATAACAACCTCAACAAGAACAGTTATCTGATTTTTCTTTTTGCGGGGTGCTAACTGTTTTTGTGTTTTCCACATCTTCTCCTGGCCATAATCATCAATTTGGTTGAATGAAGTCAACTTATATCCCGTAATTTCCAGCACATCTTCCAGAAAGTTTGCTCTTACAGGATATGTGAAGCCCTACATCATACAAAATGCCAAAAGTTAACATGATATGTCAAATAAGCCAGCAAAGCTCAACAGCCTAAAACCCAGGTTAACAAAAACAATATAGAAAGAAAAAAGTTATTCTGGAATGAAAAGTCAACATGCTATGACCTTAATTGATGGTAGAAAATTTTACATAACAAAACAAAAATGAATGAGAAATCTCAAGTGAAGTGAGAACTATATAAAAAGATGAACATTTTGCATATATGCGCCTATCTAAAGGCAGAAAACTGGAAAGCTCGTTCTTTTCAATCTACATCAAGAAATTCCAAAGATTGAACATATAGGGTAATCATAGAGTCCTGGGCAGAATAAAAACGACTACTATCATTGAAACTAGTACACAAACACCAAAAACATGAATAAACTCTAACAGACTGGTGATCCAAGTTGCAGCTTACTGGGATGTGAATCATAGGCGCTCCTCCATAGTAACTGGAAAATAATTCAGCATTAAGAGTAGCACTCATCAAAATCAATCTCAAATCTGGGCGTCGTGGAAGAAGATCCTTCAACACAATCAACAGGAAATCTGACAAATAATATGAAGCAAATTATCAATGCAGCTTTCAGAAGAAAACCAAACCAGAGACCTAAGTTGCCAATTCAGCTACCTTCGTTCATGCCTCGCTCATGAATTTCATCAACGAAAACATGGGTTATACCGTCAAGATTGCGGTCACTGAGAAGACGACGAAGCAAAATACCACTCGTACAAAATAGCAAATGTGTATTTTTTCCTTTCACCCCTTCTAATCGTACTTTATAACCAACCTACCAAAAATATTCTGTGAAGAACAGCAACTAACATAAAGAAGCTTCCAAATTTAATTGTAACAAATAAAATTTCAACTTTTATGACTGTCTCATCCAGTGAAAGCTTAACCAAAAGCCTTTTAAAAAAAGATTCAGAGCAGAGAAGAATAGTAGCATACTGAGTCACCAAGAGGTTCTCCCCTTTCTGTAGCCACTCTTTCTGCAACAGCCAAAGCAGATATTCTTCGAGGTTGCGTACAAATTATGCTACAAAATGCTCCACGGCCAGATTCTATCTCTGACTCTAGAATGTACTGTGGCAGTTGAGTGGTCTTACCACATCCTGTCTCGCCAGAAATTACTACCACCTGTTGTAATAATCAAAACGGGACTAAGTAGACATAAAACAAATTAACACATTACAGACAATTCTAAGTTCCTTGCGTTCCTACCCTGCAATTCACGAACATCAAGAATCATCACGTCCAATAATTATAAAACTCTGTTTTTTTCTCTGTTTATCCCAATGCTAAAAGAGGTTTATGCACTACGAATATGTCCTAGTCTGTTCCCTGGACATCCTCCAAATATAAGATAAATCAAACCAGTTAATGTGATCATTTAAACATTACTAGTCTATAAGCACAATCACTAAATTATTAAGGGGCTTGAGTTTCTTGCCAGTGCAAATAGGAGAGCAAAAACTTAGATGCATTTTAAAAGATCAGCCGTTCAAGAATACCAAAAATGACTAGCAATTTGAAAGAGAACCTTCCAGCACAACCACATCTTTCATAATAAATAAAGGGCATTGACTTGGGCTACATGTCAGTCATATGCAATCACCATACATGCTTTGATTGGACAGAGAAAGAATAATAAGTTTATCAAAGTAAGACCTGATTACGTGCAATTGCTTGGAGCAGCCTTTCTTTTTCCTTAAATGCAGGAAGAGATTTCCGGAATTCTAGCATTTTGTTACCATCAGGAGATTCCTGCGAGAAATAAATCCAACAAGCATTAATACATTGAATATGTATCCAACAAAAGTTTGTTGATACTGATATTGAAGGACAAAAAGAGTTCACCTCAGGACAATAGAATGCTAACTATTGCAGGCCATATGGGGATCTGTTAAAACTATGATGAGCATGAATATTTTTGTGGAAGGCAAAGTAACTTTATAAATTAGAACAGAACATATTTGTACAATGTAGTAAAAGAAAAAACAACAAGTGTGCCCCGTCTAATCTTGTTTCTTTTTGAGAAAGGTAACATTCGTTTGTATTGACTAAAACCAGTACTGCCCCGTCTAATCTTGTAGGGATTGTAATGTTTGTAGAACCATTTTAGCTTCATTTACATGTTCCATCCTACATCATAAGCAAAACAAAAACATATAGACTCTTATCTTGTTGGAGCTCGAAGAATTTCCAAAGCATCACCCATTTCTACGTCCAGGCAATCCACCAAATGCATGCAGGTATGGAAGTATAGTATTCCACCACAGTAACTTACTGTAGAGTGGTCTGTACCAATCCCGGGGCATCTGCACATCTCCCCTTCACATGCCCAAACCATCGCACCTTCCACATCTTGTCCAATACGAGGTCCCTCCTACCTGTCCCGAATATCTTCATTCCTAATCTTATCTCTCCTAGTATACCTACACATCCACAACCACATACTCATTTCCAGAACTTTCATGCAACTCTCATCTTCTGAACAGGAGAGTTCTTAACAGAGATATTACATACGTAGAAAATGAATCCAACACACTAATAATTAGAACCGATCTTCCTTCCTGAGAAAATATTGGTAGATATTGTTTCTTTCACCCGGCTAAACTTTTTCATATTTCTTCAACACTACTTCCCACATGTTATAAAGCTTTGTGCTTGGGTCTCAATGACAATCCAAGATAATTAGTTGGTAAAACAACTTGACAGCCTAGGTGGAGACAGAAAGCAGCAATTAGGAACTTTATTAACTGGATATAAGCAACTTTTTCAAGCCAAGAGGAAGCTTCAGAAACTACTAGAATCACCCTCACATGTTTTAGTTGATCAACCTCAGCATCAGATATCACCAAAGTAGCATTTTCTTACAACAGGTGACAGATCTATAGAATGTTGTGGGTGATGTTATGAACACTGAAACCATTTATCCAGCCATTCCTCTATGCTACAGACAACATATGACTGGAGCACTCCATCACCAATAAAAATGGGAAAGGAGAAATAGGGTCTTGTTGTCATAGACCCCTTTGAGCAGCAAAGAAGCCCACTGGTGGCCCATTAACAAGGGTAGAATTTTAACAGTGCTTCTGCCATTTCCTAACCAAATCCCTCTTGAGCAAGTTGATTGAGAACTTCCAATTAACATGATCATAAGACTTCTCAATATTAAGATTACTTCTAACTCCTTAAGATGTTTCCAAGAGGCTGCTAGTGTGAGCCAACATCATTTATCTTTAAATTTAAGGTTGGGAACATAGAATGCGAAATGCATTTGAAACGAGTAATGGTTTCCACAGAATATAAGAAAAACACAATAAAAATAGAAACACGGAAAGAGACCTGCCAACCCCTCTGCATATTACGCATGCGTAAGCTCCGCCTCTGAAGAACCTTCTCCATGACAGAGCCATCTAAGAATGAATCTGGATTTTCATCCATATTAGCATCTGTAACTATATCAGAGGAGTTAGTACGATCTAAAATGTTGTCATCTTTTCCCCTGCTGAGTAGTGTTCTATCAATATGTTCTTGAAGCAAGCCTTCTACTCTCCTTTGCAGACTTAGTGGGATTACTACCTGCATCAATGCAATCAAAAATTTAGCTTCTTCTTACTAAACTTGAGAGCAAATCAAGAATGTTCAACAACACGAAATTTTGCAAGGACATACTCAGATAACTACATCTCAATTTACTCTTTTGATTAACACAAATTTAAAACCAAATCCAAGTGCCAACTTAAAAGTTTGCTTCTCCAATTGTTACTCTACAAATAGATATTAAGTCCTCATCAACATGTAACAATAGAAGGAAATAATTGTACGATTAAGGAGATAACTCTTACCTCTCTTTGAGGCCGCTTATCATCAAGATCAGGTCTGTAATTTGGAAGAGGAACCTTGCTCACCACTACAACTTTCCCATAAATTTCACTGCAAGATGCAAAAAGAAGAGAGTAAATAAAGCACGAAACAAGATAACAAAAAGCGTGACGAGAAATCATCAACAACATTCTTCCATACCTATAGAGACCCATCCTTTTAGCAAGGTTGGATATCTGTTCATAATCTCTTCTATCCCGTTTATCTCTGGATACAATTTCATGATCCTTCTCATTGCGCAACAGCAGGCTAAGTTTCCATTTCCACTCATCTACATTGGCCACTGATGACGAAGCCTGTAATTGAACTCTCAAAGTCCCCAAGTAAGCTCTAACTAATAAATCTTTCATACAAGAAATAATTTGCATAGAAATTTTATTTATTTTTTATGATTGAATTATACATACGAATTTATTAAAGAAGAAGAAACAAAACGCACACACAATAAAGACAAATAGATCAACATTCTTCTTTCCTTACATTTTCTTGGCTTTTCAATTAAGTTACAACAAACAAAACCAATGGCAGTTGACCACTGACAACAAAATCCACCGTCAAGCCCTTCAAAAGCCACGGAATCTCTTAAAATATAAGTCCATGTACGCATTTCAAGTCAACTCACCCTACTCTTTTCCATGATATTTTGTAGCATTAAATGGGCAAATATGCATACCAATTGCAACTGTTGTGCATATTGTTTTAGAAGAACATAAAATAAAAGGATATAGTATACTATCTCCATGCAAGTAACAGAAACACCCAGAGAATAAACTTCAAAAGTAAAACAATACAATGTTTGATTGGCTGCAAAAGAAACAATATCTTATAAGCAAAGCAGATTTTGGTTGTTGGTATTAAATAACACATGATCAAATTGAATATTGATGGCAGTGTCAAGACTCAAGTTGGAGAAGCTGCTTTTGGAGGAATTTTTAGACATGATCAATGGAAGTAATCGCAGGTACTCAGGTAAGATAAAGCCTACCACAAGCCTAACTTTAAAGCATGGAGCATCAAACAAGGACTAAAATTAGCAGAAGAACTAGGCTATAAAGAATTGGACATAGAAACAGATTGCCTAGTTGTTGTCAACCTTCTTTTTTTTTCAATAAAGTAATAAATTTCATTAAGGGCAGAAACTTGCCCGTATACAAGAAGTACACCAAAGGTAGAAAACCTTACAAGAGGACATGGTTCTCTACAAATAACACCCACTCATCATACATGTAAAAATCATAAGGGTGCACCAAAAAGAAAAAAGGGAAAATAGGCTATTCCTCAAGTATACAAAGTCTTTCTGTACTCCCTCAACAGCTCTTTCATTCCTCTCACCATATGATCAACAAAAGTGGAGCTTATCTATGAAGACATACAGTATCACTCTCATAGGACTATAATTGAAAATTGTAAGTATTTGTTGAAAGAAATTAAGACCACTACAAAATCTATTTGGCTTATCAAAGGAGAGGTTAAAAAGGTTAGCTTGAGTACAAGAGTGTCTGCTAAGAACAGAGAGCTAACAAAAACCAAAAAAACTGCCTAACATTATTTTAAGAGGTAAGAAAATTCCAACTGAAACGATCCTTGTACATGCTGACCAGTTCAAGTGGTTTCTCTATAGTAAAGGACAACATAAAAAGAGAGGGATGTTATGTACCCACAATGTAATCTCTTGTAACCATTGACACTACCCTTACTCCTCCCCAATCACATCACGAACAGAAAATGAAAATTCAGAATTTTCAAGACAACTACACTGTAAATGTTTCATCCACACTAACTAAATGATTCAAAACTGAAAATAACTCAAAGCTGCTAGCTTTGAGTAAGAACTGAAGCTAAAACTATTTCTCTAATCTCCTTTCCAGTACTCCTAAGCTGCTTCGGCCCGACTCGGAGAAAAAGGGAAGAAATAGTATTAAAACAATGTTGATTTCCATTTCAATTATCCAAATTACAAATAGCATTTAGAAGATCAGATTTTTGAGTTAATGGTGGAAAACACAACTAAATTATCATTTTTTGTGAGTTTCATTATTTAACTATCCAATAGCCTTTGGCACTCTTCCATCTCCTAGTCTGGTGGACTGTTGACCCCCTTTGGTTTGAAAAGATGTATGTAAATGTTTGGGAAAGACATCCTCAACGAATTCTCCCCACACAATTTGTGATTCAAAAACCTAATACTCCTTTGGTCCTCCGCCTAAAGGTGATGTGACCATTAAAGTCATCCCTTCCTTCCAGACTAACTAAAGGTTTCAAAATGGAAAATTGCTCAAAGTTGCTAGTTTTAAGTAAGAAATGAAGCTAAAACTAATTTTTCTAATCTCTTTTCCCGTATACTACCCACCCCTAAGCTGCTTCAGACCAATGTTGAAAAAAAAAAAAGACTTCTATTGAAGAAACAGTATCAAAACAATGTTACTTCCCATTTCAATTTCCGAATTACAAAAAGCATTTTAAAACATTAAACATCTTAATCCATGTGTGTTAATTTCCAAAGTTAAAGTCAATATGAAATTCAAATAAACATAACCAAGCATAGAGTGTATGTACGCAGACCTTAACACTACCCCATAGAGGTAGAGAGGCTGTTTCCGAAAGAGCCTAGACTCGAGTGGAGCAATCAGAGCAAATACAAAAAGCGAAAACAACAGAGGACAAAATATAGCAACTACTACGGAAAACAGTAACAACAAGCTAATGCAATAGGGTAGAAAGCAAAGCAACACACTACAAGCTACTGCCACCACAGCAGACACCACATAGCATAAGTAAATCACCACAATTTTGAAGCATGAAAGAAAACATCTTTATATGTTTAAAGCTAGCTGTAACCTTACCGGATGATTTTCGTAGTCGCATTCATACTCATCATCGGAGAATTGCTCTAAAGCTGCTATACCAGGGTATCTACAAAACCCACGCAGCTGTCCCAATCCACGAAAATTCGATTCTTCGAAGAAATAAATCTTACTTATATCACTACCAATCAAAATCCGACGGTGACAAGCCACAAATATCTTCCGATTCTGATGAGAAGAGAACAGAGTAGATAGAAGAAACGTAGATGAAGAAGACCTCCTTTTTGTGCATGCTAAGAGAAACCCTACTCTCGAATGCATTCTATGTGTTTGATAAAATGATTACTATGATCATAGCTGTGCTTCAAATTTTTTCTTCTTCAACCTTGATAAAAGAAAGCGATAGTTTTCCCCGGAAAAAATGGTAGCTCAGATGACGGCGGCGGAAAAACGGTGAAGCAGCAGCGGCGCCGGTAAATTCACTGTAGTAGAGTAGCGGACCGGTATAATATTATATGGTAGCCAAAACAAATAAATCCAAACTTATACGTAATATTCGAATTTTGATCGAAATTGTTATTACGATATTAAATTTGATCCTTCGTAAAATATAATATCGTATTTAATAGCAATTTTAATCAAAATTTGAAGATATTTCAAACTTTTTTCTCTAAAATGAAAAAAAAAATATATGAAACGCAAAATATGAAAATAATGACCCAAAAATATAAGTTTTGTTGTATGTTCAAATCAACTTCGAATCTAAGACTTTTGATTAAAAATAAAATGATTTTTATGACTGTACTATTAGAGTCTACGACACATTTGGATGACATGGCAATTTCATTGTCACTATTTTAAAAAAAAATTAAATATCAAATCTAAACTTCTTATTTAGAACGAAATAATTTCATCAGTGCACTATGAGTATATGTCTCTACGATCCATTTGGATGATGTGGCAATTTCATCGTCAGTAGGATTATATTCGAAGTATAAACTATAAGTGGTATACTCAAATCAACTGTCATATTTAAGATTTCTGATTAAGAATGAAATATTTTCATCGATGTACTACGAGTCTACGACTCATTTGGATGACGTGGCAATTAAAAATATAAACATTTGAATTTAGTGTCTCATACCCGACCCGGTACCCGTTAACCCGAAACAGTTGCGAGGGAAATTGAAAATCTTCAAATCCCCCAAATCCCTTATTTCCAATTTCATTTTCCCTCTTTCACCATTCCTCTTCCCCCCACCGGAGATATCACTCCGCCGTGGCTCAGCCTCTACCGGTGCCGTCGATTCACTCTTAATGCTATCGAGGGCAATAGATGATTCGAATATTTAAGTTGCTAGGTTTTTGAACAATTTGTTTTGGTTGTATTTGCTAAAGTTGAAGTGGAAGAAGATGGCTGCGAAGGTTGCTGCTGCGGGTATGGTACATCAATCAAATGCACTTAATTTTGGTGGTGGTGGTGGTGGTGGTGGTAGTTCTAAGGTCACTACTACCACATTGAAACGAAAAACTCCATCGGAGTTGCGGGTGAGTATTTTTTTTTCTCTGATTTAACTTTAAAGTTTCAGTTTTTTATATGAAAATAGATATTTTTTTATGGATTTGAGGTTTACTGTCATTATTTTGTGGGTGGAGAGAGCATTTGTATTCAGGTCCTTTCTGTTTGAATTAACCGGCTGTTTTTACACCCTTTTTGCATAATAACTTAACTATAAAAAGGTAGCCTTGTGCACAAAGCATCACATGTGTTAACGCAGGGTATGTCGAAAGGCTGCAGCCAAATGAGTGTGAGGTAGACAACCTAGCTTACTGCAAGAATTAGTGAGTTTTCCCCACAGTTTGAACCCATGATGTATATAGGTCAGACAGAGAAATTTGTATTGTTGCTCTTATGCTTCCCTTGTTATATGCTCATAGTAACATAATAATGTGGTAAGAGAAGTGTTTTAGTGGCTTGACTTGGATTCTTGGAAATGAATGGAATGGATGATTGTAGGAAGCTAGCTTGTGTGGCTATTGGGCCCTTGTCGTATTAAATGTTGTTGTTGCTGTTTACCTGTTTCCTGGATGAGTAGTAGGAGTGTACATTTTGCTTTAGTGGTTTATTTGTATGAGTAGAATCCCCTGGGGTAAATCTGTTTAAGCAATTGAAAGAATGACCATAAGACACATAAATTAAATATGTTTGTTAATTTTCAAGATAAAATTTGACAACAAAAATAACTGTCAAAATTTCTAATTAGACCTAATCTCACACTATGAGCGTCTGTCGTTGACAATACTGAGTTTGATAGGGAGAACAATTGAAGAAAAAGAATATTGTGGAGCTTGTGGATGAATCAACTGTCCCTAATGGTGGCCCAATGAGGTAATTTTTGTTCCCAGATGTATTCTTATTTGTTTGAGTGCAACTCATAAAGTTCATCCACTTGTTTGAAAGCAGTGGTCTTTTCCCAGGGCCCAAGAGATGCGATGTATCGAAAAACCCAAGATATGTTGATACTCGTGTGGACGAGCTATTTCCTGCCAGAAAAAGTAGCATCAGGCTTAAATTGGTTTCAAGAAAAGAAAATGGCAAGGTCGGTTTACTTCAGTTTTTCTCAAAGTATATATTTTTAGGGAATCTATGTAATTCAGCAAATGCTTTAGCTGATACTCATTCCGTTCCAATTTATATGACATAGTTTGGTTTGGCACAAAGTTCAAGGAAATAAAGACTTTTGAAATCCGTGGTCTTAACCATGCCATAACATTTGTGCGGTAAAACTTTTGAAACTTATGATCTTAAACATGACATACATTTGCATTACTGTAAAAGCTTCTCGTTAACAGTAAATGGGAAGTACAAAGTTAGTTGATCCAAAAATAGAAATATGTCATTTTTTTAGAATTTACTAATAAAGAAAAAGCGTCACATAAACTTGAATAAAGTGAGTAGTTCTTTTGTGTGTTTCCTCCACTAAGAACTCATTATATATCTACACAAGTTTCACATATTTGTATTTTTCTTGCTGGCAGGAAAATTTTCAAGCAGAGAATAGTGGTAATACTAATAATTGTTCTATTCCTTCAGCTTTCCCTGCTGAGAATCAACAGCGATCTAAATGGTAAAGGCACAGAATTGTATTCAATGTTTGTAGAATGTAATGGCTATTCTTTCTTCTTGCTGCTGATTTAGTAATTTTTTTGTATACTGTCATCAAAAGCCCAAAATTCTCTCTTGCTTCAAGTGTAACTGGAAAAGATCATGCTACCGAAACTTGTAGCACAAGTGAAAGGTGCAGTGAGAATACTTTCCGCAGTGTCACTGAGCTGTCACTGGGTAGTGTAGATGTACATGGCTTGTCTACTGTTGATATGGTAATTACTATTGCCTGCACTTATCCTCTTCAATCCTTCTGTATACTTTGAATTTTGATAAGCTAAGAATTAACCTTTTATCTTGCATTGGTAGGATAAAGCCTTAAGAGGACTGGCTACTCATGAGCATCTAGGTGCTGCTGCTAAAATTGCTGAATCCTTTGAAACTGATGGTGGTATTAGGTCAAAAAATTTCTGCCCAGAATTCCATGTCCCATGCAAGATGATCCCATTGGATTTGACGATGAAAACTAACATACGAGTTGTATCCTCATCTTCCATCAATTGGTGAGTAATTAGTTAATTGATTTTGTTATTTAATGAGCCATTTTGATATCGATTCATGCCTTCATTTAATTGTTGGAAAAATTGTCCATGTGCATTTCTTTGTGTTAACTTTTAAAAAGAAACTGTGCTTCTCAGGAAGTTTATTTACCACCAAATAAGACAAGATAGTTTAAATACTCACACTATCTGGACCTGGAGTGACAGAGCTTGTTTATGATGTTGGTCTAAGTTTATATGAAGTGTCTGATATATCTGTTACCGTTGTCAAAAAAAAAATGAAGTGTCTGATATATACGACTTCTTTCACAAGAGTTTGTAGTTGACTCGTATCACACACTTTAGTAAGACTTGATGGCATGTCGCTAAACCAAATCATGTCTGGCATAACCAAATAAGAAATGAGAGATGTACATATCGTTTCAGCCATGCCATGAAATGTGCTCCAAAATAAAAAGGTTAGTGTTGCCTCTTGTCTAAATGTGTCCATTTATAGAAGTGCTGAAAAGAATTCTGAATGTGGCTGACCGTGTTTTGGGCCCTTGTCCAAGGTGTTTTTTTTTTAGACTCATGCAATATTAACACATTGACACTTTTAACTTTTTTGTATGTTTCTTATGTAACAGTAAATCAAAGACTAACATCTGAGTAGCGTTTATTTTTTCTTCTGTGTTATCTATACTTATTAATTGTTATGCAGTACTTTTCTTCTCTTATGTCCCTCGATGTTGTTTTGGGAAGGTTAATTAAGTCTTCTATGATCCTTTAGGTTTCATAGGTTGATCAATTGTGGCGCTAACAATGTGGTGGCGAGGTCCTCAGTTAATTGTTTCACGAAACTAAAGATGAGCAGTTTATCTGAAGTGACTTCTGTTTCCCAAGCGATTAATCCAATGTCATTGCATTCCTGGATGTATCCTCAGTCTCCTCTACCGCCTTCAGTTATATCAGCTTTAACCTTGTCTGCTTCATTGGGAGGTATTGCTGGATTCTTCTGTTGTCCTACCTTTGTTTGCTGTCTTCGCTCCCGATCGTATAATCTGTCTTTTAATTCTAGGGCAACTGGACTTTTTAAGTGAAAGGCAGCTAGCATGGCAGGATTCGTTTCGAAGTTTATATTACATGCTTCGGAAGAATGTTTGCAGCATCTTCTACGGTAATAATCATTTTAATAACCACCTTCAATGTTCATTATAACTGACATGCAGTTCTTATTTTCTTCACATTTCATGTGATTTCACACTTATGAAATACTCCCTCTATTCCATATTAACTGATTTGTGAGGCAATGCACAATTATTAAGAAAAATAATTCAAGGACATAATTTAAACTATACTTTCCACTATTGTCCTTTGTGAAAACATAAATATAGCTTTGTAAGTGGCACCCCCACAGGCCTTAATAGATCCGCCCCTTTTGCTTGTAATGACAGAAACTATTCAATATAATTTAAGGCAACAAGTTCTAAGGGTACTTTTCAAATAAATAATTTCTTTACAAAATTATTTGCATAGTCTAACACCAATATAAGCTGAAATGTGGGGAGTATCTTTTTCCTGCCTCATTACATTGATCTGAATTTTATATATTGATGTTCTCTCTGTTCTAAACTTTGCAGTTTGCACTGCTCAGTTTGTGATCATGTTCACCAGTTCTTATTCAGAGGAGAACAAATATGTTTGTAATGCATATATTTCTCAGTCAACCCGGGGTTTGAGGTCATTACTCAAAGAACATGTAAGTATATGACACTTCTTATTTTGCTTATATCTTCAAGGTATTCTTCAAACATTATCATGTATTATCCTGCTCTTTGTGGCCTATTTGGTGTCAATTTTTACAGTATTGTTGTATTGAATATGGGTGTTGAGAAAATAATGTAGTAAATAAAAAAATTGCTCTCCAACAATTTTAGCTTTTAGATGAGATGGTTACACAGCGTCGGTTCTAAATAATTTTCCCCAACTTTATTTGTTTAACTCAATGGTTGTGGAAAGCCAAATAGTCCATCTGTTTTCTTGTATTCACTCCACTCATCATTTTTTTAGCTCATTAAGATTCAGCACCAATTTTAGGCACTTGTTATACTATATACTAATGGAAACAGCCTATCTACCCCAAGATAGGGGTAAGATTAATGTGTTCCTTACCCTCCCTAGACCCCACTTTGTGGGATTACAGTGGGTATGTTGTTGTAATGCAGTCTGATATACTGTGCTGGAACATCATCTTCAGCTTTTACAATAAAATAAAGGGAAAAACACATTTCCTATCTTCTGACTCTGTATGTGGTTTTATTTGATACATAATTTGTTAAGCTGATTATGTATTGCAATCTTTTGTGGTAGGATGTTTCTTATTCTATGCCGCTTTGCCACTCAAAGTTGGAGGAGCTTAATACAGAAGAACTGGTTGAGCTTTCAGAGATTGAGAAACAAAATCTGGGCCAGGTAAAATGTTAGGTTGTTGATACTCACCTGGATAAATATATCCAGCAGTGAAATTTGCCTGCAAAGCTTTGGTATTTATTGATGTCCGGTTCTTGGACTGACTTGTTCATTCCAAGTTTTAGGAAAGGGAGAATTGTCCAACGCTTTGAGTATCTTTTTTACTGTCTTGTCTTCGTTTGCCTTGATGAACTTAACTTTCTCAATGTGGAAATCTTGGAATAATTATAGTGATGAATTGTGCTTTACGATAAGTCTACTGCTTGCTAGAAACTCTCATGGTGTATCCAGTGGTCGATTATTTAGTCTCCCCTTTTACCTTGATTTTCTGATACTGTTGAGGTATGTTAACTGCTTTCTTTAAAAGCTTAACTATCATAGACGAGATACTATTATTTACTTAATTTTGTTCACAGTACTAACCACCCCACATAATTTTGTGATTTTTTTTCTTGGGCCTACCACATGGAAATATTTCAATAGTAGGTGATGGTGAGGCCAAACTAAGGGCCTTTGCTTGTTTAATTTGTTGAAGTCTGTGAATAACCTGATTTAAAAACTTAAGCTGTAAAAAGGAGGACCTTCATTTATATATTGGTTTATTATTCTAACTGGTGAATATAATGTTTTGTGCAGACTAGGCGTCGGAGTGCAATGTCCGATGTGGATAATAGGCCAGATTCTTTGCTGGCATTCACTGGAAATAAGAATGTTCATTCTTTATATGACTTTCTGTTGAACTATCGGTAAATTCGTAATTGATGACGAATGTTTAGTCGACTTCATTCCATCATATTATAGTTGTTTATGATCTTCACTACACTAAATAGCATTTTTCAAAATTTTCAGATACTTCTTGACTTCTCTAGCTGGTGTGGATGTCCCTGAATTGTATTCACCTATCCCATTTGAGAATGCTGCACTCACTGCTCCTGAGGTTGGTTTAAGACTTTTGCATAATCTTGTTTCTTCATTTATCTTGTCTGGTAGTTGGCTCGGGCCATACTTTAGGGTCGTTTATATGGAGATAAGATCATACATGATTATAAGATGGGTACAGTATGATTAGTAAAAGACAATATGTATGTGGATGATTAGTAAAAGACAATATGTATGTGGATTTAATTGGGCATACATTTTGCAATCGTCCTTGTCTTGTTGTGATAAAGACCTTACGAGTGGACTCAATATAACACTGTTTCTTGTTTGCCCTTCAATGGAAGTGGCTATTATTTAATTACATTAAAAATATATTTCTCAATGTTAGTCTTGATCTCGTTATTGCATTATAAATGTCTTATCCTGTATAATCTCTCAAAATATTCCGTCTTAAGCTGGTTATGGTGTTACAAGTGTGTTAAATAGATATTAATTTACCTACTTTGCAGGTCAAATGCAAGGAGGTCAGGAGAATTGATCAGGCAGCTTTTCAAGGAATGGAGTCAAATGTGACTTGTGAGCCTAATCAACAACCATCTTCTGGGATGTGCTATAGTGTTGAAATTAAGGGCCGATACCTTGCCCCATGGGTAACCTCTGCTATATGTGATGCTTTCAGCTCTAACAGCACAAGTTTTGAGGCTAGGTATACTGTCTAATAACATTTTTTACCTGAATTATCTTTCATTCTCTCAATAGCATAGTTTTGCACGTAGTATATTAAAGCATGTTCTTTTAATGGTTGGAAGCGGATGTCCCTTGGGGTTGCTGGTGAATTATGGAGATCCAGAAACTGGTATTTGATTACAAAAAGAACCACTGATAGAACATTTAGTGAAAATCCAACCGAGAGAAATCTCAGTATTACGAAAAAAACTGCTTGTTTGAAATGAGTTTACTGTAGTGTCCAAATGGTTAAACCAGCAACTATTGTACTGATGCTGTTTCATTTTATCGATTTGTTTACTTGTGTATTCCCCTTCTTACGTCGGAATTTTATGTCTTGGCAGTTTTATCACAGAGCCAGCTTCGGTTAACTTGAATGCCAGTCTCGGCATTACTGGGAAACATTCTGATCCTCAAGTTTCAGCAACTGAAGCCATGGACAAGGATAACCTTTGTTTCGGTATCCCAAATACCAAATCTTGTTCCCAGATGAATTCAGGTTTCTTAAAGGGGTTGAAGTACAATGGTGGTTCTTACACTGCTTTTCTTTCACCGGTTTGACACCCCCCCGTCTGCAACACATTCTGGGTAAATTATAAACTATCATCTGTTTTTTGCTGCAATACATCTTCACCGTTGTAAAAATTGTTCGTGCTTCAACGACCTTATGTCAAATTCCTGTTGTAAAATTGTTCAGTAATCGTTCGAGCTGCTTCGACTGCTAATACTGTGCAGGATTTGCTAAATGTTGATGATCAATATTTTTGATTTCTGGTGTATGGGGTTTTTGCTGTACTGAAATACATTGCACTTGATTGAGCTTATTATGCTGTCATAAATTTGCAGATTTTGCTTTTAAGTTCATCATCCCTTCCTTTCTCATTTTCATTTCATTGACCTCTTTTAACTCTTGGCTCGTTTGGTACGTGGGATGAGATAGCAATATCATATATATATTAATTGTTTTAATAACAATTTAATTTATATTATGAGTACAATCGTAATTTAACTTTTAATTCTTTTGGTTCATAACTTCATATATATATATATATATATATATATATATATATATATATATGAACCAAAAGAATTAAAAGTTGACTTACAGTTGACTCATACTATAAATTAAATTATTATTAAAACAATTAATTATTAAATTATATTATTTTAATAAAGATGTCAATGGGTTTTGCACTTTGATAAATTAATTCCTAACTAAAATATCTGAATTAATAATATTTATCATCTATAAATTATATGTATATTAAATTTAATCATGTATATATATGTTTTAAATTAATTTTTTTATAAAAAACTAATTAATTAAATATTAAATGACCATTTTTATTCACTAAATTAACATTGTTCCTCTTATAAGTGATTTTAAAACTAAATTATTACACAATTAATGTATTATTGATTTTGCTTTAAGTTCATCATCCCTTTTCTCATTTTCATTTCATTGACCTCTTTTAACTCTTTGGTTCATTTGGTACGTGGGATGAAATAGCTATATCATATATATATTAATTGTTTTAATAACAATTTAATTTATAAAATGAATACAATCGTAATTTAACTTTTAATTTTTTTGATTCATATATATATATATATATATATATATATATATATATATATATATATATATATATATATATATATATATATATATATATATATATATATGAACCAAAATAATTAAAAGTTGAATTACAGTTGTACCTATATTATAAATTAAATTGTTATTAAAATAAGAATGTAACAAAATTATAACATAAAAATAATCAGCAAGCCGGTTAATAAACTTAAATAAAATTAATCTTTTGTTTATAGTAAAAAGAAAACAAAATAAAAAGATTAAATTGGTGATGGAAACAAAGTCATAGGAATCCAAATTATTATAAGATGAAACAAGTAAAACAAGACAACAAATTTGTTAAAAGCAATATACTAGGAAAATGGAGCCAAATATCTTTTTCTATGCTTTATTGTAAATTATTTATACTATATTATAAAATAAGGAATAAGGTTTGCAACTTCTAGTGGAGTTGTTCATGACTCAGTTATTTTCTATTCGGTGTTCAGTATTTATATAATAATGTAATTGAAATTGAAAACATATTGAAATGTTTTCTGTTAAGAGTAAGATACTCCTTATTAAGGATACTTTTATACAAATCAAATATGAAATTTCAACTCGTGATTTCACCCGAACACTTGGTGATCATTTGTTTCCTTTAATCCGTCTTATCAATGACAGAATTAATAGGGATCGAAAAATAAAATGTAGTGTCCCCACTGAGCCAATCTCAAATTTTCTATACGTAAATTTAGTTTTTCATCAAGCGGTTTCGAGCGGAAATCCTCGCCCTGTTCTAAATATGCACGTTCCTTATCATCATCATGATAAGATCTCTTCATTCTTGATTAGAGAGGAAGTTTGAGCCTTAATATAGGGAAAG
Organism: Solanum chilense; assembly: GCA_032847665.1. Taxonomy (NCBI): domain Eukaryota; kingdom Viridiplantae; phylum Streptophyta; class Magnoliopsida; order Solanales; family Solanaceae; genus Solanum; species Solanum chilense. Next base: position 1,964,157 of record CM064963.1, on the reverse strand, counting down.
AGTGTAGTTCGAAAGCGCTTTTCTTGTTAAATAATAAGTCTTATGCATCGCAAATTTGAATTAATCAGACTTTCAATATAGACACTGAACATCGAGTCGAAAGTTTAAAAAAAATAATGGTGAAGTGCACGTGACTAATGAAAGCATGTCACGTGCACACATGTTAAGAGACCCAAAACATTGAAGGTTGTGATATCATTTTCTGCCAGAAATTAAATACAAAAAAATGCCTTGATGATTAGACAAACCTTCTGGTGAGTCCACGTGGCAGTTATTTGTGGTATACAAATAATTAATTTTTAATTTATTAGAGTTAATACTTTTTTATTTTTATATGTCTTGATAGTGAAAGTAGTAGAGTATTTATAATTTTTTATATATGTTTATTATGAGAGATATTTATTTTGAGTATCGAATTTCAATTTTGAAAATAAAGCGACCATTGCAAGGGAGAGATTTACAATTTTTTTAACGTCAATCTCAATAAAAAAAAGTTATAAAGTTAGTCCGAGAAATGATTAAGATTCGTTATTTTTTATTCACTAATAATTATAATCAGAGCGAACAAGTAGGTTAAATTGAGATATATCCTTAATATTTTAAAATTATAAAAGTTTCATTAAAAAAAAGTAAAGATTTCTTTTTTTAAGAAAATATGGTTTTAGCTATGTTTTTAATTCTGAAAAAATGGAAGGAGATTAAATATATGTTTTTTAATGATTATTAATATCTTCACATGAATCAATGATTAGAAAATAATTTTGAATATAAAAATATAAACATAGACAAATAATGCACTCTGCAGACCAAAATTAGTAGGCACATAATGATCATTAGCTATAATTTTTATAGGTTTTCATGAACCTTTTTTTGGCTAATTCTATTTAATTAATTAATGTCTACTTAAGTACTATTCTCTTTGCTTTTTTTTTTGTTTTTTTCTCATCATATAATTATATATTTATTTATTTTATCATATTATTATTATTATTTTCATTTTATCATGTATTTATTGATAATTTAATTTTCTCCTTTCTAAAAAAAATGTCTACAATCCAAGACTCAAAGTTTGCTTTTAGGATTTAGATTGACAAATTCTAATCATAAAATTAGGGTCAAAAGTATGATTTATTTTTTCTTTCTAAAAGCAAAAAGTGTTTGCTTTATTTTGAATCTCTAGAAGTAAAAAAAAAAGTTTTTTTTTTCATTTTGAATCTTTAGAAGTAAAAAAGTGTATTTACTTTTCATATAGAAAAAGTTTTACTGCAAAGTAATAATCTTTTTTGCTCAAGTCATTGTCAAATATGCAAAATAATAAATATAATAAAGAAAACTATTAATTTGATATACACATGCACATTAATTAGACCTTATACCATAGTGTACTATTATGTCATGATTATTATTTTTGGTGCAAAGATAAAATTATTTTTCATCTAATTTATAAGTCATGAATTTTAATCGTGCAATCAGTTTGTTAATTCTCGTACGTTGTGTATATGCTCAAAATACTTTATACATAAAAGTTAATTAACCTTTTCAATATTATGTTGTATTTCCTTCACATAACATTGATCAGTCTTATATACATCACATCAGATCGATCAACAATTAAAGGATTTTAAATAAGGAATTAATTTATACAAATTCAAATTTATGATTGAAAATTGATAAAGTTGGAGATAAAAAATAGATAGTCATGTAAATATAAATTTCCATTTAGATATTAATTCAAAGTTTACAGTCTTTATTAACGATGAAAAAATATTTATCAGTTCAACATAATTGCATTAATATTGTCAATTTGTTGATAAAAAATATTGATATAAAAGAGTAAGATCCAAACTTTATAGCATGTGGAGGTTTGACAAACTCACAACTTTTAGGGGGTGGAGTGGTTGATTTAATAAGTTTTAAATTTCAATAAAAATATTCTTATCTAAAAAAAATAATAGTTATGGGATACTAAAGGACTTTGAATATAAAATATTTTAAATTTTCCTACCTGGAATTCCATTTGGTTTATATTTTATTTAAATTAAAGTATCATTGACCCTTTAAGTTTAAGCAATTAAATATACATTTGTATATACTTTATTATTTCATTGCACCACTTGCCACTTAATTTAACATAAACAATTTTTTTCATTTTCATAACTCAAATTCGAAATATTTACTTGAAAATTCAAAAATTAAGTCCAAATCACCGAACCCTATGATGGTTCCAGATATGGTGGTTAATGATCGCGAGACTATTGACAACTATTGTTCATAATGTAAAATATTATTATAAAAAGTTTTATATTAATAACTTTTCACATTCAATTTATCGTCGAGGTTTCTAATAAGAAACTGTTGTTTCTCTATGAAATGCATAAAAATAAATTTATTAACAAGTCAAATTCATTCATAATAAATTAGCGATTTTCTGATCACAGATAAATTCAATACGTGTTTTTTATATAATATTTATTTCTTAATTATACATAATTAATGACATAATTTTATTTTGATTTATTGCTTAACTTTATGATATATGTATGATTTAATGTATTTATCAAACAAAAAAACAATCATTATATTAATTGTATCTTTAATATATAACAAAAGTACCTTTCTATTTGCCCTTAATTTACTTTTAGATTTTAATTTTTATAAGTTGATTTAAATTTCAATAAATTTTATATTCCATATTTTATGAACTTTACATCAAAGTTTAATGGGTCAACTTCAATAATCATTCTCCACTATTGTCATCATATAATTTCATTAGTTTTGAGAAAAAAGATGTTTTTTAGTTCATTATTCCTTTTATTAAGTTTTACTTTTACTTTCTTTATTTTTTTTTCTTTCCTTTTTTAATTTTCTCTATTTATTTTTTTGTGGGTGGTGGTGGTGGTGAGGGGTGGGGGTGGGGTGAGGGGAAATGACATCTCACCTAAATATGTAAGTTGAATATAATTTTAAACTATCAAAATATGATTATAATAAAGTGATATGTATTATGTCATTCTTAAATATCGAGTTTTGTTATAATGTCGTCTTAGTTAGAAAGCGTTTTAGGTAAACAATTACGTTGTTCGAGTTCAAGTTTTGAAAATAAGTTTATATATTTATAGAGTTTTTTTTTTCTAAAAAAAAACATTCTTATAACTTTTTTTGGTATATTCACTTTCTTCTCACCCTTCAATTAATATGAATTTAGATTAGTCGAACTAATATGAATTTAGATTAGTCGAACATTGAAAAAAAATATCAAATATAAATGTACTTGGTTTCACCAAGTGATCCCAACTAATAGTACTTTTTTCGTTTCTTTTTAGTTGTCGTAGTTTTTTTTTAGAGTTAAACGATATAAATTTTAACTAGCATTTTATGATATATTTTTTTTATCATATTAATATGAAAAAAGTTACAATTTATAGTGCTTTCCGTATAATTTTTTATATCAAAAATTTTATTTTAAAATATCAAATTAATATAATCTAATTTAACTTAAAAAATTAATCAAATTAACTCTCGAAAATCGCAACATGACAACTATAAAGAAACTAAAAGAGTATTAATTTACTCAGATCAAAATAAGGTGAAAATATATATTAATTAATTAATCATAATCAAGTGATAACAAATTACTAACCAACACATATTATTACATTTATTAAACATCGACTGTGGATAAGTTTTTACTTCGAACACCGAATACTAAAAAAAAAATTATAATATTATAATGACCATTTTGCCCTTCCTATTTTTCCTCCCTCCTCACCCAAAGTTTCATCCTTCTCACCTCTCCCTCTTTGCTTCACATGCACTCATATTTTCATTAAATACTTTTGAGAACCAAGACAAATAAGAGCTCATAAGATTAGATTTTAGGTATCTTCCTCTCTCCTCAACCCCACCACATACACATATTTTTCATTCAGTATCTGATATTTATATTAAAGTTCGATTAAATTTAGACTCACACGTTTAACATTCATTTCTAGGAGCGACAGTTTTAACGTTTATGATCTTTTTCCATTTTCAGGGTAAAATCGAGATCTCTGATTAAGAATGGAGGATTGAAGAGTTTAGGTATCTTCCACTCTCCTCAACCCCACCACATACACATATTTTTCATTCAGTATCTGATATTTATATTAAAGTTCGATTAAATTTAGACTCACACATTTAACATTTATTTATAGGGGCGACAGTTTTAACGTTTATGATCTTTTTCCATTTTCAGGGTAAAATCGAGATTTCTGACTAAAAATGAAGGATATCAATTATCCCACGATAACTCATATTGATAAATAAAAATAATAAGAAAGAAGCATGTGTTCTCTTGTGTCCCTCTCTTTTTTGGTCCTCCAAAATTCTTTCACCATCATATCACATATTCTATCATGTATTCCTCAAAAAAGAAATTTATTTTTAAAATAAAAAAAAAAACTCAAAATCCAAAAATTGGAATCCAAGAATGTAGATAGATGTAAAAAAAACAAGAAAAAAAAAAAATTATAACATTATTAGTTATTTTGCTATCTTTTTTTTTGCTTCTCCACTAATGGCAACTACTGCAAGTGCTGCAAAATCAACACAAAAAGAATAAATTAAAATTAAAGTGACATTTATATTTTGTTTCTATTTTTTTTAGAAATTACTTTTTCGAATAATGTTAAATTGGATTGTAATATTTATTTATATATTTTTTAATCTTATAAAATGTATATTATCGTCTAATCTTTATTGTTTGCAATATCAATAACAATGAAATTATATAAGTGAAATAAGAAAAAACGATTATATATAGAGTATTACTCCTAACTTGCGAAGACAAAAATTCGTCTGCGATAGATCATTCATAATATTAATGAAGAGAAACCATAACTTACCGAATTTAAGACCCTAGTCTAACGCTAATTTTCAATTTGATCAAAAAAGACATTTTGATCATAATCTAGTTTCTGAAATTTGAATTAATCGGAATTTTAAAATGAGTATGACTCAGTGAATGAAAAATAACAAAAATCCTCATAAAATATTCAAAATGACCATTTTGCCCCTCTATTTTTTTTTGTTTACTTGCCTCTCCCTCTTTTCTTCGTATTTACTTGTATTTTTAAATATCGAACATCGAATAAAAAATAAAACAAAATCCTCATAAGATTTTCAAAATGACCATTTTACCCCCTCCTAATTTTTTTTGTTTCCTCGCCTCTCCCTCTTTCTTCATATTTACTTGTATTTTTAAATACCGAACATCGAATAAAAAATAAAACAAAAATCCTCATAAGATTTTCAAAATGACCATTTTACCCCCTCCTAATTTTTTTGTTTCCTCGCCTCTCCCTCTTTTCTTCATATTCACTTGTATTTTTAAATACCGAACATCGAATAGAAAATAAAACAAAAATCCTCATAAGATTTTCAAAATGACCATTTTACCCCTCCTATTTTTTTTTGTTTCCTCACCTCTCCCTCTTTGCTTCACATGCACTCATATTCCAATTAAATACTCTTAAGAACCATGACAAAATAGCCTCTTCCCACTCCCCACCCACTCCCTTAACTCCCCCTACCCCCCACCCACCCAATACCAAACCCCACAACAACAAACCCCTCTTGTTCTCTTCTACCCCACCCCCCTCCTCCCTCCTCTTTTTAGTCCTCCAAAATTCCTTTCACTAGATATCATACAATCCATCATAAAAAAAAACCCCTAAAAAAACCAACCATTGAATTCCAAGAATGTAGATATACATAACACCACAAAACACACACACACACACAAAAAAAACATTAGTAAATTTTTTTTCTTTCATTTTTCACTAATGGCAAGTGCTACTACATCATCATCAACAAATAAAATTCAAGAATATGATGAAGTTACAAGTTACAAAAACAAGAATTGTGAAGTTTTTGTTAATAGACAAGAAATTAAAGATGCAATTGCTAAAGCAATTGAATTAAGAGCTTTACATGCTGCCCTTTTACAACAACAACAAGGGAATAGTCCTATCAAGAAGTTCCCTTCTTCTGCTTCTCCAACTCTTTCACTTCATTCTCACCATTTTTCTTCTCAAGATTATCCTATTTTCACACCAGTAAGTCCTCCTTCTTGTTGGCTTTAAGTTTGGTTTTTGACGAGAGACGAATTCAAAATTTAAAGATTCGATTTTTAAAGATATTGACTTTGATATGTTAGCGTATTCGTCATTTTTTTTAGACTTCATTTGTAAGATTACACTGTCTTTCGACCTTTAAAAGATATTGACTTTTTGATATATTTTACTTGAGTCGAGGTGTGTTTGAATCAGGTTCTACCTAGGGGTATGACTGTATACACAACTTTTTTTGGACCCCATTTATGAGATTAGACCGATTATGATGTTCTTGTCGTAAAGATTTCACCTTTAAAGATATTGATTTTATTATGTTTTATTAGAGTGTACATGTATTATTTGTGCACTATGATGTTATTTTTGTAAGATTTTAAATTTTAAATATATTAATTTTAATATGTTTTACTTAGGAAATATGCTCTCTACATAGAGGTAAGACATTATTTTGTAAATTCTCATGAGTTTTTTTTCTTTTTCTTTTTTGGTACAAATGACATTTTTATCTGATTTATGAAAATATATTATGTGTTTGCCAAATATTAAATAATCTTGACTTCAATCTTAGACAATCTTATCTAGATATTGCTTCTAAATGAAGGAATTAAACGTCAAATATGAAATAAATATGATATAATTAATAATTCATGTATTTATTGCACAATACTACTTTTTATAACTATATAATAGTAAAATTAATAAATGTTATAGTGAGTAAAGTTTAGTTAATTTGATGTGACAATAGTAGTTTTAACACTTTATTGTTATATTAGGTAAAGTTCAGTGACTTTTACTGTTACAGTGAATTTCGGTTATTTTAACAAGACAAAAAATATTTTTGTGACTTGTTTTATACAGACAAAAGATCAGTGACTATACGTGAAATTAACACCAAATTTCGTAGTACCAAAACAAGTTAGCCACTCTTGTTATTTATTGTTATTTATGTTGCTCAGACTCTCTAAAAATGCTACAACGCCATTGTCGGATCCTTCAAACTCTTAAAAAAAGCCATCAGGTGCATGGCTAACTTGAAGAGTTTGAAGGATCCAATGGGAGTTTTTGCAACATTTTTGAAGAGTACGAGCATCCTAATATAGGTTTGTATAGCTTCTATAGGTCGAAATCTCGATTTTTGTTTTTTTCATTTTTAATGATCTTTGAATCAACATTAATATTCATCAAGACTAGCTGTGATCTATGTTGCTCATACTCTTCAAAAAGTAGCCGATGGCCACGTGTCGTAACCTCCAAAAAGGTGTTTTTTTTTTAAAGATACGACAAGTGTTTGCAACATTTATGTAGAGTCCGAGCAACATAGGTTATGATCACTTCATTTTTGATGATCTTTGAATCAACATTTTGTGTGCAGAGCTATGAAGATGAACCATTGCCAGGATACAAACAACTACACTTAGATCACAATCCAAACTATGCTGAACTTTGGGATGAATATGGATTTGGAGGAGAAGTAAATGGTAACAATGAATCCGTTTTATCGGATTACAGAAAGGCGAATTCGACCTTCAAAAATGGATTTACTAACAGTCTGATCAACTTAGAACCCCACATTTGTCCAGCTGATGATCAAAGATCGGTGACGAGCTCGTGTACTGATCATGTCACTACGCGTAAAGCTTCTCCCATCGCTCGTTACATCAAGTCTCGGAGAAACTCATTAGGGGACTTGAACTCGATTTCATCTTGCAACAAGTGTAAGCCTGCAACAATTAGTACTGAGGTTGATGGTGGTGGTAGTAGTACTAGCAAGAGTGGTAAGAACTCGAATGTCATCGTGCCATTGACGGACTCACATGTTTCTGTTCAATCGCAGGCAAAGAGTAAAGGCGGGATGAACTTGTCGTGGCTGTTCCCTAAGCTAAAGAAGAAAAACAAGGTTGAGAATTCACCAAACCGAACAGATCAATCCGATGAGGTTTTAAAGGATCATCATATAGGGATGGTTTCAATCGAGACGTTGAAGAAAGAGCTAATGGAAGCAAACGAGAGCAGAGATGCAGCGTTGATTGAAGTCTCGGGAATGAAGTCGTCTTTAGGTGAGCTAAAGCAAAAGTTAGAGTACTTAGAAACTTACTGTGAAGAGCTGAAAAAGGCCTTAAGGCAAGCAATTCAAGCTACAGAGTCCCCTGTATCCTCCAACAAGCTAAGAACTTTTCCTAATGGAAAATCCATCGATGGGGACGGAGAAAATGTGATCCCGGCTAATGATGAGGTAATGCTAGAAGGGTTCTTACAGATGGTATCGGAGTCAAGATTATCGGTGAAACAGTTCAGCAAGACTCTAATAGGACAGATTGAAGAAACAGACAATTTGTTAACCGATAACTTGAACCTTTTGCTTCAACCTTACAAGCTATCTCTCAACTCGAAGTACTCGAAAGCAGTACTATACCATATTGAATCCATCATAAACCAATCACTTTTTCAAGACTTCGAAAACTGTGTGTTCCAAAAGAATGGCTCAGCAAAACACTTAGACCCTCAACAAGATCGCCACGCTCAGTTCTCATCATTTGTCGCGTTGAGGAACCTAAGTTGGAACGAGGTCTTGAGGAAAGGTACAAAGTACTATAGTGAAGAGTTCAGTAAGTTCTGTGATCAGAAAATGAGTTGCATTATCGCAACGCTTAATTGGACTAGACCATGGCCTGAACAACTCCTCCAAGCGTTCTTCGTTGCTGCTAAGTGCATCTGGTTGCTGCATTTGTTAGCCTTTTCGTTCAATCCTTCTCTCGGGATTCTACGAGTAGAAGAGAATAGAACTTTCGATATGCATTACATGGAGGACGTCTTCGCGGATAGGCAAAGATCACAAGGTCCTAGCAAGGTTAAGGTCATGGTTATGCCTGGTTTTTATGTGCATGATAGAGTACTTAGGTGTAAGGTTATATGCAGGTACAAAAATGTGTCATAGTTAGGGTTCTCTTTTCTCATTTTTCTTGTTTAGTAATCTAACTTGTATTAGTGTTCTCTTGTTGATTATTTGATTTGAGTGAGTTCTATAAACTAGTTGCCATATATATTGTGATCAAATAAACTCGTAAGTCGTAAGGGTGACTGAGTTGGTGCAACGTGTGGTATCTCACAAGGGAGGTGGATCAATGTATTCTCGGTCGAGCTCGTCATAATAAGCTTGCCTAATACAGGTTATTTCATTCTATGTGGTTTGCAAGTTACTGCACAAGAGTAGGTTTTCGAGTGCGCATCCAAAGGGTAGTGACTGTAGTTTTAATTTTTAAAAATAAAAACTTTCATCAAATAATATATGGCAAATAATTATGCGAAATTTACATAAATATACTATAATAAAAAAAATATTTACCATTTATAACAATAATATTTTTTTTTCACTTGACCACTTTTAATTCATTTATAATACAAGGTTAATACATATTACAAAGAATAATTTATTATTCACATATAATATAAGTTTTAATGATGGATAATACAGTTATCGCACATTTTTATACACTTATAATACAACGTGACAATTTTTTATCAAACAAACATAATATATTTCAAGAACAATTATAATTCAAATTTATTGCATACATAATTCACTTTTAATACTTATTACAGATTTATTACATTATTGCTATAAATGATAATAAACAAAAAGTATCGCTAAAATAAGTAATTGTTCTTTAAAAATGTATTAATTTATGTAATTTTTTCCAAATAATTATTGAAGAAAATTATGTTAGTGGGCCAGAAAGTGAAATCTTTTGGGCTAATTGTGTAGTAAATAATCTTTTTATTTTCGTTGCAACTTATGGACCTTTTAGATCACAGTCTAAAAGATTTTTTTTGGACAAACTAAAATCTTGTGAGAAAACGTTCGATTATAATCTAAAACTTCGTAATTTTGCAAAACATACATGATAGTGTAATGTTTTATTTATAAAGCTGGTCAATACACGAGCAAATATTATATCAGAGTCTAATGTTATATGGAAGAATAATTTCTCAAGGGTTATATTCGCAAAACTTTTATTTAAAAGAAAAGAAACAAAAATTAAATGATGAAGTAAATCTTACTTGAATGGAATACATGCCTAAGTGGTTGAATTTACTTATAATTTATAGAGGTTAAAAGACTCAAATCTGTCACCAAATTTTGAAAAAAAAGTTTATTTATAATATTTACTAAAAGTTTGATTCATCTATGCTATTTTCGCGGCATGAATGAGCCTTTTCTTCAGAAGTCGAGAACATATTTGAGCATTTTTTCTTTCACAAAAATGATCTAATTAATAACATAACTGAATCATAATCAATCACGTATATAAAATAATTTTGAAAAAGAAAATTATTTTCAATTAACAAATAATGATATGAATCAACATTTTCTCAAATAAAAATTATATAAATAAACCAATCTTTTAACAAAAAAAGCCCTTTTTATCAGAGTTCGATAATCGCGAAGGTTACATGTTGCAACTCAAAAAAGTGAAAGGCTTAAAGTTAGAAAAATTTCAAAAATTCAATAAAAGATGAACAACAAGCTATTAAATATTTATAATATTGAATGGATTATTTCTTAATACATATAAAATATCTTTAAAAAAAGCCTTTTATATTTTTTTAGTAAACTTACATGTCATATTATACATATGTTTTTATTCGAATGATAAAAAAAATGAAATACAACCAAATGTTATAATAAAATAATAAGTATACGTTTATCTTTAAACAAAGATTTCTTTTTTAATAGGCTAAATACTTATAAAATAGATTTTTTTTTTTAATTTTAAAATGAATATAAAAAATTAATCAAATCTAGCCAATGATGTATGATGGATATTGATAGTACTTGTATAACAATTGGTCCATACATGTCCAAGTTCATGAATCATGAGTCCCAATAATTATTGTATACGTGTATCATTGAAAACTACTCAACTTGAAAAAAATAAATTAAAATATATATCAAAATAAAATAATAATAATTAGGGCTCGTTTTTTATACGTGAGAAAAAGAATAATAATTAACCCAACAAATAATTAATCATAATCTAAAATGTTCTTAAATTATAAAAAAGGAAGCAAATTAATCCACCACATGGATAGCTTGTGAAATTTACATAAGTTAGACATGCACGTAACGAGTTTCGAGCTTCACGATTTAATCTGATTTCATATCGCACGCTATTTGCTAGTGAAAACTTGTAAGTTATGTAGTAATATTTTTTTTTATAGAATTTTCACGATTTAGATCGTTTTAATTTCGCTCGTTATTTATATCAAAATCAATTTTATTTTCTTTACCTTTCTTTTTTATCAATATTTTTTTTTTCAAGTTTTAATTTATTTTATCAAAAATTGATTTTGGATATTTTTATGAAAATTTATAATAAAAAAAATTTTGGGAAAAAGGAAATATACATCCGAACTATCGTAAATGATATGCAGATACCCTCCGTCGTACTTTTGGGACATAGTTGCTCCTATCATCCAAAATTAGAACATATATACCCTTTATCCTAACGGACATATGCATGTCATAATCTTATCCACCGATCCGACATCGAATCGATGAATAAGATTGCGCCACGTGTTTCTATTTGATCCGAAGGGCATATATGCTCTAATTTTTGAACGACAAGACCACCAATATCACGAAAGTATGACAGATGTGTAATTTGCATACCATTTACGATCGTTCGGACTATATTTGTCCTTTTCCCTAAAATATACTAATGATGGTTACTATACAATAAATAATATCTTAGATACTCTTTTAGATATTTCCAATCAATCCAATGCACTTTTTCCCATATTTAAAGGACCCAAAAGCAAAAACAAAAATATCTTCTTTACTCATCGAACCTTCTAGAACACAACTGCATTTTCACTATGTCCACGTCAGCAGGCGACGCCGTGGCCGGAGAAATCACCGGTACCGACGACGGTGTTCTAGAAACTCCATTCCTAGACTCGGAACGTTGGAACATCCTCCAGAGTGTAACGGAGGAAGGAGGCTACGCATACGCAACCATGACGTCGCTCGCGGCGGCCGGAGATATACGAGCGGCGGAGGCGGCGAAAGAGATGGCGTGGGAACAGTTACATTCAGGTCCATGGCATTCGGTTGTTCCTATATGGAGAGATGCGTATTCAATGGCGTGTATGCATTTGGCGAAACTTCATTATGCTAATGGTGAGTTTAATCAAGCGATTAAAGCTTTAGATATGGGGATTATTATGGGAGGAATGATGCTTAGGGATGAATTGAACCTCGCGATTCGAAAGGCGTCGGAGAAGGAGAAAGCGAAGAGTGATCTCGGAGAAAAAGGTGAATCAGAGATTAAATTTGTTTCTCAAGAAATTAACGTGGCGGAGGTGAGGTTCGTCCCTCGCAATTTAAGATTTGTTGTATTGTTCAGCTTTCTATCAAGTATTAAGCTTGTTGAACAAAAAAGATGTGATTTTGATAGTAATCATTCAATAATTTGTTTGTCTGGAGTTGACTTGAAATGATATCAAAATGTCACTTAAATCTTGTGGTCGTAAACGTTTTGAAAGCTAAAATTAAAAGGTTCGCCAACAAAGAAAAGAGGCAAGGTAGTAAGGATTATGATACTGATACTTCACCAAAAAAGGATTGTGATACCTATGGTTTTGAATGTCATTTATATGTGTGCTTATAAAAGGTTAATGGTATATACTTTATCATTTTTTTGAGTTAAATTGTTTGAAAATGTAGAAAAAATCATTCTTTTGGAACCGAACAAAATGCTAGGAGGGAGAGTGATTTGTTCTTTTGATATTTGAGAAATCTTCGTGTGCCAGTAGGCCATGGTTCAAATTTTGGTGGACAGGTTTTAGTTAATATGTGATGTGTGCGGTGTGCCTAATCCACACATCACAAACTGAGCTCTTACCACTAGACGAAAGCCCGTGGAATGGGGGATGAAATTGTGACTATCATTAGTCTTTTTACAATTTACTGAACTTGAGAAATGTAAATAGTTTCGATCAAGTCAGTGTTAATCCCCCTCTTCATGTTTTGTGCTATGTGGTATGATATGAATGAACAGCTGTTGAGCGGTGAAGGAAGTACGTAGATTCTTTCCTTGCTTAAGCTTAGGAATAAACACGATCAGGAACTTTGGGTTTGTTAATCTACTTTCTGAGTCTTTCTTGGTCAAGGAATCTACTATCTGAATCTTACTAGCGAGATGTTCTAAATCTAGAAATGTTTTATAGTTTCACATCCATTTTAGCTAATTGTAGGATAAAGCATCCATTTCTGGAATCCTGTTTGCATTTTGTAATTAATGGGTTTAGTTTATTCATGGAAGGCCATTTTGTCTCTTTAAATCATCAGTTATAACATTTTTGTCTATTTGTTCTAGCTGTATGTTGAAAAATTGAATGCATTTTATGATCTATATCAGTGAATACATGTTTTCTAGGTGAGGTCATCAGTGAGTGCCTCTAATCTTTCACATAGTTGAGGTGGTCTAGCATTTACTTGAGTGCTAATTGTGTATTTGAGATGAGAAGTGTGGTTATTTATCTTTTGTTTTGACTTTGCAGGTGCATCAATCACTACCTATTAAGTCTCTGTCTTGTAAGTTAGTAGGGAAAAGGCCAGCCTTATCGTTGGAAGCATTCCTAAGAGAGCATTATTTATCAGGAACTCCGGTGGTAATCAGAGATTCCATGGATCACTGGCCTGCTAAGAGTAAGTGGAATGACATGAATTATCTTAGAAGGGTTGCTGGCTTCCGTACAGTCCCGGTTGAGGTGATTACATTTACAACTGAACTCAATAACTGTTGCATATTCCAACATTAAATTGATCGGCAGATTTATAACCTTATCTAGAAGATAAGTCTTTTTAAAGCAAATGACAGGAATGCAAGTCCCTTCTTCTTGAAATGTGTAAAGAGAATGTATACATATAGCATGCGCAAAGAGAACCAACGAGCTCAGGGCTTAGTTTTCACAATATTGTTACCGAGTCCAAACTTATAGCTAGCTTTCCATGTTCTGAGTGGAATAGATATAAGTGCTATGTATTAAAAAGGTGTCTCTTGTGTGCTATGTCTAATGCAATCAATGTGTGAATTAATTCCGACCTGGTTATTCTACCCATCACTCAAAACTTGATATCGACTTGAACCATCTTCCAGGTTGGAAAGAACTATTTGTGCCCAGAATGGAAGCAAGAGCTGATCACTTTTTCTGAATTTCTTGAGAGGATACGGTCCAATGATACTACCTCTGTGGAAACTACGTACTTAGCTCAGCATCAATTATTTGATCAGGTGTAATTTCTTCTGTACGTTTATTTCTGTATATTTGTGTAAACAATTTTACCTTGAACTTATATTTTTGGAATTAGTGGCTTAGCTCTGTAGCTAAATGACAGATACAAGAGCTACAACAAGATATTGTTATTCCTGATTATTGTTTTACTGGAGGTGGGGAAATTAGGTCGCTTAATGCTTGGTTTGGTCCAGCCGGGACTGTGACGCCTTTGCATCATGATCCGCACCATAATATACTTGCTCAGGTACATATTTTTACTAAAAGCTTCCTGAGCTTAACAAAAAGTAAATCAGGTTGAACCATAGGTGATTGCTTTGATTGATTATCTTTAGGGGGAAAAAATTACTGTTACTGTGTGCATGTTGATATGTTTCATTTTTATTTCTTGTGATCTTCTGCATTTCAATTACAGGTTGTTGGCAAAAAGTATGTACGGCTTTACTCTGCATCACTTTCGGATGAGCTTCACCCACATAGTGAAACCATGCTTAGTAATTCCAGCCAGGTATATGCTTCTCCTTTATTTAAATTGCAGTTCAACAGAATTGTCATTTCAACGGTCTGTTATTCAGTATTTTTAACCTTAGTTAGTTGTTACCAACTCCAGTTATGCTATTATCTCTGTTTTACTCGGCATAGTATTTAAAAGAAATTTTGAAAACGTTAGTTGTTAGTTGTTAGTTGTTAGTAGTAAGTACTACTCCTTGTGTGTTGTGTTTTATGATGGTATTTGGCTAGACACGGAGTTTTAAGATGTTTATTTGAGTTGCATATCAGAAAGAATAGATTAGCGATGGTTGAAAAGTTCATATTAAAATTTGTGTAAGTTTATATACTCTACTAATTCTTCCTAAAAAGCTGTAGATCTTATATTGAGATGGCACTGTAACAATCATTTTACAATGTTCCAATGTAGAAAATGTCATCAATTGGAAAACACGAGCTGATCCAACCTATTGCCTCTCTAACTTCACGGGGTAGGGTTTAGGTTTGCGGTACACTCTACCCTCCTTAGACCCCACTTGTGGAATTTCACTGCGTATGTTGTTGTTGTTGGAGATGATCTAACCTATTGACTAGTGTTCTCAGAGAGCAGGACAAAGGAAAAGTCCTCCTGAAAAATGAGTTCCACAGATCTTTTTAGGTTATCGAAATTTTGGGATGGCTAAAAAGGGGAAGTCCGACTATACTTCT
Organism: Solanum chilense; assembly: GCA_032847665.1. Classification (NCBI taxonomy): domain Eukaryota; kingdom Viridiplantae; phylum Streptophyta; class Magnoliopsida; order Solanales; family Solanaceae; genus Solanum; species Solanum chilense. The sequence goes on along the minus strand of CM064963.1, from coordinate 1,948,552 downwards.
AGGACAGAGTGAATAGTGAATACTGTATCTTTTAGGGAAAAAGTAACCGATTTCTCTTTCCATTCTTACTCTGCTGCACATAACTGCACTCGGAAACACACGTCGGGGTTTAGGGCATCTCAAGGTTCTGCTTTATCATACCTCTCTTAGATGAACTTACAATATCGTTTTTCCCTGCCAATTGTATGGCTGTTGATATCTTTAGATGGTTGATACGCATTTTGAAATCTTGTTTTTAGGTTGATCTAGACAACATTGACGAGAAAGAGTTCCCAAATATATTAGACCTCGAATTCCAGGACTGTATTTTAGAGGAAGGTGAGATGCTTTACATCCCCCCTAAATGGTGGCACTACGTCCGCTCTCTCACGACAAGCTTTTCAGTTAGCTTTTGGTGGAGTGATGCTGAAAAACTAGACGACTGATCGGTCTCGTCTCGTGTATACAAAGGGAACCAGTCCAACCATCATTCTTCTGCAACTAGCCTTGTTGTCTTTGAGACTTGTGATGATGAATTTCCAAAGAGTGGCAATCTTGCTTTATTACTTAAAGGTTTGTCTGATCATTATAATGAATTTAGTAAATAAGGTGAAAATGAAATTCGACTTATTTGGAACTGAGTTATAGTTATTGTTGTAGGATTTCACGAGATGAAATGATAAAAAGGTTCAGAATTATTGGTTTCACGAGTCTCATACCTTTACTGTCATCGTTTTTTATCTTTCTGAAATATCAGTCTTTTGGATTAAAACACACTTTGATGCTAAGTTGGCCAAATATTGTGCTCGATCGACAACAAGTGTGTACAAACATATTTTGGTAGGTATAGTTAGTCGGATTTGGATTAAAATAGAAAATTGGCTCATTTTAATCGAAATTGGATAATTTTAGTTCTTTTGGGGGCTTTCATCCAATTGAGGTATAGTACGACGAGGGTAAAAACAACTTTCTTTTAACAATAAGTATAAAATTAACTAATAAATAAAAAGCCTTTTTAAAATATTTTTAAAAAACAATATAAAAGACTTTCAACTCATTCTATCAATTCGATACATTAAAATTAATATGATTTAATATAAACACTCGATAAACTCTCCATCATCACACATGAAAAGTCAAAAATCTTCAATAGGAACTCAATCATCAATCAATTATAATATAATCCAACAAAGACAACATTTCAATAGCAATCTTCCATTCTCCTCTCTTCTTTCCACACACCATGGAAGGTGAAAAACCTCACATAGTTCTCTTCCCTTTCATGTCACAAAGTCATATAATCCCTTTCTTAGCTTTAGCTTCAAAATTTACCCAAAAAGGTTACCAAATCACTTTCATAAACACACCATTAAACATCAAGAAACTCAAATCATCATCAAAAAACCCTTTAATTCATTTTCTTGAAATACCCTTTAACTCTACTGAACATAATCTTCCACCAGATGCTGAAATCACTGATTCTTTACCTTATAATCTTGCCCTTAAACTTCTTCAAGCTTCCCCTTCACTTGAACCCAACTTCAGATTCATACTTTCTCATCTTGTTAACCTAAAGATTGGATTTTTCAAGAAACCCCCAAATTGTGTTGTGTCAGATTTCTTTTTTGGTTGGTCAGCTAAGGTAACTCATGAATTTGGTATTTTACATTCTATTTTTGTTGGTGCTGGTGGTTTTGGATTAGCTTGCTATTACTCTATGTGGATAAATTTACCTCATAAAGATGTTAATAATCTTGAGTTTACACTGCCTGATTTTCAAGAAGCTGGAAAATTTCATGTCACACAGTTGTCACCTAGTCTTGCTATAGCTGATGGAACTGATGATTACTCAGTTTTTCAGATGAAAAATCTTCCACTTTGGGAAAACTCAGATGGGGTTTTGGTTAATACTGTTGAGGAGTTTGATAATATTGGGTTGATGTATTTTAGAAGGAAGTTATGTATACCTGTTTGGGCAATAGGACCAATACTTCATCAAGAAAATGTCAATCCTAGGAAAGAACCAGGAGTTTCTTTAGTGAAATGTAAAGAATGGTTAGATAACAAGGATGAAAATTCAGTTCTTTACATATGTTTTGGTTCACAAAACACGATTTCCGCGTCACAGATGATGCAACTAGCAAAAGGATTAGATGGGGTTGAAGTAAACTTCATTTGGGTGATTAGACCACCTTTAGGATTTGATGTGAATGCTGATTTCAAACCAGAAGAATGGTTACCAGAAGGTTTTATTGAAAGAAATCAAGAACAAAGAGGACTAGTAGTGGTTGATTGGGCACCACAAGTTGAAATCTTGGCTCATGAATCAATAGGTTCATTTTTGAGTAATTGTGGTTGGAATTCAGTTCTTGAATCATTGATCAATGGTGTTCCATTGATTGGATGGCCAATGGCAGCTGATCAGTTTTTCAATGCTAAGTTTTTGGTTGAAGAAATTGGTGTTTGTGTTGAAATGGCTAGAGGGACTACATTTGATGTAAGTTATGGGGATGTAATTGAAAAGATTGAGTTAGTTATGGGTAGTGAAAGTGAAAAGGGGAAAAGATTAAGAGGTAAAGCTTGTGAAGTTAAAGAAATGATTAAAGATGCTAATAGAGATGAAGATGATTACAAAGGATCTTCTATTAGAGCTATGGATGAGTTTTTTAATTTGATGATGAAAGAAAGGATTGGCTCACAATAATTGACTTTTTTTTTTGTTAATAAAATAAAGAAAGAGAAATCTAGAAGAAAAGTTCAAGCTCTTTCTTTACTTTTTTATATATATATATAAATTTTTTTTTGGATGTTTCAAAGTATACTTTTGAAAAAAGAAATGATCAGTGTTGCGGTGGGATGGATAAGGTGTTAACATCTTTATTCAGGAGTTTCGAGTTGAACTGTTCTAATTCTGGATATGTGAAGATCTTAGTAGAAAGTAATTCTCTCTTAAATGAGCTTTGAGTGGTATGGACTCTAATTAGTCGTGACTTTAATGTGAATATTAAACATTGAGTGAGCGTTTTTCGAGCTTTTTACGAGCGAATATCAAATGTCGAATGAGAAACCAAAAAAAAATGTCTAAATTTGTGGATAATGAGATGACTTTGTAATTGGTTTTAAGAGTGTTGGAATTGAGCTTGTAACTATATATTGAGTGCATATTGAAGTTATAAGAGCCTGTTTGGCTCAGCTTAAAAGCTGGTCAAACTGATTTAAAAGTTGGTTTTTGACTTATTTTACTGTTTGGCAATACTCAAAATAACTTATTTTAAGTTAAAAAAAACTTATTTTAAGCCAAAAGTTAAAAGCTGGGGTAGGGGTGTTTTTTTTTTTTTTTAGCTAATAAGCTGTTTTAAGTTGACCACATTTTTATCTTTTTGCCCTTAATATTTTTATACAATCTCTAAATTACCCATAGACCCTAACATCTCTTTCTTCCATTTTTTCTGTTTCACGTTTGGCATAACAACTTCAGCACTTTTATCCAAACGCATAACTGCTTATTTTAAAAATAAGTTTCAGCACTTTCAAAAGTACTTTTTTAAAGCTACTTTTATTAAGCCCATCCAAACGGGCCCTTAGTATATGTTCTTAGGGAAAACTTTCAAGTTCTAACTAGAAGTATTGAAAACTAATAAAGCTATTTGCGTTTTGCGCGAGAATTTAATATCATAAAATTACTTATAAAATAAGTTCAGGGGTAATAAGACATTAGTATAGTATAAGTGTGTCTCTGGGATTGGGGTACTTGTGCGTTTTCCCTTTATATTAATATTAAATTTCTAGATTTTTACTGGTTGTACATAGGTGTAGTTTTATCTTCTCCATGATATTTATTCTGGTCAATCTTTTCATATTCTTTAAAATACGCTATAAAAGTGCATCATAAGGTGTACTTGTCCCATTATTTCATTCGTCTTCTTTCGATTAAATTTTTCCTCCAAAAAGAGTCTACTTCATGTAATCTATTACAATTGATTTAGCTCCAAATTATTATCACTTTTTGTAGTATTGCTAAGCTAGCAGCATATGCACTTCTTTTAGTATAATACGTATTTCTGAAAAACTTATGTTGTAATAAAACTCATATTCAGATAGAAATAATTGATCCGTAAAATCCTTTGACATTTTTAAATTTTGAAGTGTGAACATGGACTATGTTTGGAGCACACAGGTTCACATTGTGTGTTTGTGTAGTTTAAAATTATATGAAATACACGTGCAAAGCACATGTCCAAAAACTCGTAAAACTAAACAGATAGATACACATATCATACGTGATTTTACGCAAAAAGAAAAACACATAACTTGAAATTGTATAATTAAACAACAAACTCTTGTAAACATTATTTACATAATAAAAAATTAATTTGATTCTACGTAAAATGAAGTTCTTTTTTTATTAGTTTAAAAAGAAGAACGCACTTTTAAATTTTTAATTATTATCTTTTTTTTTCCAAAAATGGAATACACATGGACAACACTTTTATTTTTTTACTATTATCTGCCACATATTTTTACTTTTTATTATTTTTTTTGAAAGTACCATACTGATTTTTTATTTTTATATTTCTAATCTCTGATTTCAAGATATGCCACTTTTTTTTAAAAAATAATAAATGAGATTCTCTGCCACTCCTAAAATTATTTATTAATATTCTTTTTTCATGATCTGTCATGTGATCATTAAAAATAGCACACCAGATTAGAAATTTAAAATTATTTATTTTTCTAGTTTCAATTTTATTATCAAGTTTAATTTTAATAAGAATATGAATGAGCGTTATTGTTAGTCCATGTATTATCAACTATCATCATTCATAATCAATATCTATAGTTACTATCTTCAACACATATTATTGTCGATCAATCAATAGGATCAACCGTTAGCACCATTAACCATCATTTGCAATGATCATCTCCGAGCACCAATAATCAACAATCACAACGATAAACCAATATCTATAGTTACTGTCTTCAACACATTATCGTTGATTAATCAATATGGTCAACTATCAACACCATTAACCATTATTTATAATGATCATCTCCGAGCACCAATAATCAACAATCGAAACGATAAATCATCGTTCTACATTGCCAACTATACAATCCACTACACATTATTATCATTTACGATAATTATCGATCACCACCCTATCAATTACTACCATTGACCACTAGTCACTATCTATTGTGCCCACAATCTCCACTAGTAGTCATATCATCACCAATTGACATAAGTACTATTTTTAAATAATATTTTATTGCTATATGTATTAAACTAATAACAAAGTCTCAGTTTTTGTATTCAAATATTAATACACTAACTTAATATTCAAGTTTAGACATCTAAATAGTAAACTTAACGCAACCTTGTTATTCTGGTGTATGTTTTATACATGATACACTAATCTGATATGCGAGATACATTAATCTGATATGCAGATACATTAATTTGATGCGCTGATACATTAATCTAATGCGTGAAAATGAGAGATTTTAGAAATTTATACTAATAGAGGTTAATGGTAATAAAAGAACTTAAAGGTGAAATTTTTGATATTTTTTCTAAAATAAATAGGAAATAAATAAGAAAATGAGCAATATAAAACAAGTACCCCCTCACCCCCCCCCCCTCTCACACACACTTATATAAACCACACTTTGATCAAATTCTTGGCACAAATATGAAAAAGGTTTGTTTAGTTTTGTGGTTTTGTCTGTTCTTAATCTCTTCTTTTCTAGGAGAATCCAAAGAAGAAGGCCATGGAGTATACATTGTTTACATGGGTGCCAAGGGTTCATCTAATGATCACATTCAACTTATGAGCTCCTTGACAACAAGGTATATCACATCGTTTGTTCGGATATTTTTTAGCGAAATCTTGTTATATATATAAAAATAATATAACATTATATGAGAAAAATCGTTATTTAGTGAAATGATAACTGTTATAAAAAAAGTTTGACAATGACTAGTTGTAATATCTTAAATCTCTTCAATGAAAAATTTTAGCTCCACCACTGACTCTATTTATACTTCATGATTTTTACTTTGTTATATACAGTGGCGGATCTAAGATTTCCATTAAGGGGGTTCGAAAAAAAATTAGTGCTAATATTGGAGGTTTGAACGCCTCAAACACTAAGCCAACCTCTAATCCTGTATTCAGAAGGTTGAGTGAACCCCTTCTGAATATACAACATAAATTTTTGTCGAGGGGGTTCAGTGAACCCCTCGGCAGACTCTTGGTCCGCCCCCGGATATATAACTAGCTCAGACTCTTCCAATTCTTTTTCACACCCGTGTCGACACGACATGAGTGTGATTAAGGTATTGTATCTCAACACCTGTATTCACACTCCCGAATCATAAAAATTTATGTGATGAAGATTCCGACCCTTTGGATCCACACCTACATTAGGGATATCCGCGCCTGAGTCTGAACAGCATAGCTTGTTATTACATCTTTCTTTTGTTTATGACAAAGAAGAGCTTCTTTTCTGAGACATTGTGTATACTTCATTAGGAGAAAGAATGCAGTGGTGCACAGCTACAAACACAGTTTCTCAGGATTCGCTGCACGTTTATCAGACGATGAAGCTCAGTCGATAGCTCAACATCCCGGAGTAGTATCTGTTTTTCCAGATCCAGTATTTCAACTCCACACGACGCGATCATGGGATTTTCTGAGAGATCAATATAATCTTGTACACAACTTCCCTTACAGTACTCATTCAAATTCAAGCTCAAAAGGAGCAGATACCATAATTGGAATTTTCGACTCGGGTAACTAGGAACTAAACTGCCAAAAACTCTCATTGCACTTTGTCCATTCTTTACTATTAACTTTCATTGTTATGTTTTAGGAATATGGCCTGAATCAGAGAGTTTCAATGACAAAGGTATCGGTCCAGTCCCATCGCGATGGAAAGGAACTTGCACCAGAGGTTATGATTTCAAATCATCCAGCTGTAACAGGTAACAAGTCTTGTTAAACGTCCCGAGTAACCGATCCAATGTGTTAGCCCTGAGTCCACGGGAACTTAGTAGCTTTTGCTTGAGGTTGTTGTAGAAACCTATAAATATTTGAACCTTTGATCTGTTTGTGTTTTCAAATGTCGCTAAATATGTATTTTTAGCGGCAATTAGCACTCTTCGTATATGTCCCTTAAGCCTTTAGCGACATTGGTTCTAATGACACTCAATTAATGTCGGTAAAGACTTTAACACTTTTTATTAATGTCAATATTTAATGCCGCTAAAAGTTATTTTTGTAGCAGTGTCATACCTAATGATCTTGAATTTTCGACCTACGTTTGCCCCATGAACAAATCTTCAAGGTTAAAAATTAAAACTTGAAGTTTTGTTCTACGGGGCAAGCAAGGTCAAAAGTTTAGGACCATCACTCGTCTCAGTGTGTCACGGTCTCGGAAAAGTAAGTAAATGATAGAAATGACTTGCATCAGGAAACTGATTGGAGCAAGGTTTTATGACGAACCTGGCGAATCAAAAACACCTTTTACAGGCACACCTAGGGATCACGACGGGCATGGTACTCACGTTGCAGCCATAGCAGCAGGGAGTCCAGTGGAAGGTGCATCTTGTTACGGCATAGCAGGAGGAACAGCCAGGGGCGGGTCTCCAGGGTCGAGGATTGCAGTGTATCGTACATGCACGCCTTATTCTGGATGCAGTGGATCAAAAATTATGAAAGCATTTGATGATGCTATTGCAGACGGGGTCGATATCATCAACTTATCATTTGGTCAACCAGCTGGAGCAGAGTTTGAGTTCTCGAAAAATCCTATTTCCATCGGAGCCTTCCATGCTATACAGAAGGGAATTTTCGTTGTTGCCTCTGGTGGAAACGATGGGCCTTCACCGGAATCTGTTGTCAATGTTGCTCCTTGGATTTTCACAGTTGCTGCAACAACTATTGACAGAAACATTGAGACACATATTCCCTTGGGTGGAAACATACTAATTAAGGTTTTCAAAAGAAAACAAAACAAAGTTATTCGATATATCCACTAGCTATCGATCTTTTCAAGAACATCTCTTAATGCCCTTTTCAATTTTTAGGGTGGAGGTATTAGCTTTTCCGATCTCAAGAAATCTCCAGTTTATCCGTTGGCAGACAGTCTATCGGTCAAAATAGACTCGGAGTTTGTTTATGACGGTGAAGCAAGGTAATTGGAAATTGAAATTTATCAGTTTACATTTCTGGGGCTTCACGGAAATAACTTTTTTGCATACTTGCAACTAACTTGAGCAATGTTTCAGTGACTGTGAACCAGATACACTAGACGAACACAAAGTCAAGGGAAAAATTATTATCTGTGACCATCTCGACGATGACTATTCAATCGAAGAAAGGCTGGATGAAGTGAAGAAAAAGGGTGGGATCGGATTTATACTAAGTCTTCCTGATGATGAGCTCATAACAGCACCTAAAATGGGATCATTTCCGGGGGCAGTAGTCACTCAAGGAGACGGCATAAAGATTCGTTCTTACATCAACTCAACAATGTACTCACTTTACTTCTCAATAAGAACTTGCGGGGTAACATACCGACTTGCTAATTTCACCTTCATATTTTCTAAAGGAACCCGGTGGCAACAATTCTACCAACTGTTGGTGTAGATAATTTCAAACCGGCTCCTGTTGTGGCTTTTTTCTCATCAAGAGGCCCTAATTATAACACTCGAAACCTCCTAAAAGTAAGAATTCCTTATTCTAACTTCATTTCTTTCATATTTAGGGGTAAGTCTGCGTACTACCCTTCCCAGATCCCACTTGCGGGGCTACACTGAGTTTGTTGTTGTTGTTGCTCGATCTGTGCCCTTTGCACAGTGCCATGATAGTACTGTTCCGAAGAGACAGTAAGGACTTGTGATTACTTACATACTTTAGTCATAAAACTGAACATATGTTTTACGTACCAAATGTTTCTGACATGTACTTACAGCCGGACATTGCAGCTCCAGGGACAGCAATACTTGCAGCTTGGACCGCTAGTAACGACACAGATGTAACTCGGTTTGGCCAACAACCACCGCTATTTAACATCGAGTCAGGTACTTCCATGTCTTGTGCTCATGTTTCTGCAATTGTTGCAACACTGAAGTCTCAGAATCCCTCGTGGAGTCCGTCAGTAATCAGATCAGCTATAATGACCACAGGTAAGTAACCTGATAATAGTTTTAAATATATCAGTGCCTCCGATTTATGGATTTTACGAAAACAAATCTCATTTTTTCGACCCCTTTTGTTTCCTTTTTATAGCTTTTCAGCAAAGCAATACAAAGAGTCCAATGATAATCAATAGTGCATACGGAGAATTCCTTGCCACGCCATATGATTTTGGTGCTGGAGTAGCAACTCTGTCTGGACCATCGCAACCAGGTTTGGTTTACGAGACCGAGATCACAGACTACCTGCAATTCCTCTGCTCTCAAGGATACAACACATCAACAATAAAACTCATCTTGAAGAAACTTCCAGACAATTTTTCATGCAAAGCAAACTCGAGTGATGAGTTGATGTCTAACATGAATTACCCATCAATAGCCGTTTCTCTGTCCAAAGTAAGAGAAACGAAGAAAGTTATCAGAACGCTAACTAGAATTGGTGATGAAGAATCAGAATATACAGCAACCATAACAACACCAGATGCGTTGAGAGTCGAAGTTAGTCCAAAGAAATTGAAGTTTACAAGTGACAAGAAGAAACTGAGCTATCAAGTGACTTTCAAAGCAATGTCTAGAGAGGAAAAATTTTTCGGATCAATTACATGGTCGAATGGTAAGTACAAGGTTCGAAGTCCATTCGTCGCCTCGTTTTGGTAAGATTTTCATCAATCTGCTACTTTACTAGTCTAAGAAAAAGTGTGTATGCAATGCATCCATGAACATTGTATCACCAATATGAATCCTGAATAAAAGGTTCTCAATAAAGATTTCATGATATTCTTCTTGTTTTTCGATAACGAATGTAAATATTACCATTAACAAAAACCAATACACCTAAAGAGAACCTAACCTCACAACCTTCTTAGACTGAATAGTTTCTGAAAAACGATACTGCATTAATGAAGGAAGAAACGATGGGTCACTAAGCCTAACTTGAATAGATTATTCTCAAATGCCGATTTAGGCAGTGCCTTGGTAAGAGTGTCGACTATTTGATCGGCACCATCGACATGAACAACACAAACCCTTTTGATGTTGATTGGCACCTCGTAAAGTAAATATCTACGAGGTGTCATTGGTAATATCTACTGTGACACCCGTAACCTCTAAATTCTGGATTCACCGTAGATAGAAAACAATTATAGTGCAGTACAGCTATTGGATTCCAACTATGTGCTCACATTTCTTACAGTCTCAAAAGCACAAAAAACACTATAACATATACTCCGTCCATTTCAATTTATTTGTCTTTTAGTTCCTTTTTAGTCGGTATAAAAAAGAATGTCACTTTCTTGATAAAGTAATTCTTTACCCCTAACATAGATTCAAATTACATTTTGGTACGTTACACACATATTTAGTTTAAGATCATAAGATTCAAAAGTTCTAATTATTTTCTTTAACTTCGTGTCGAGTCAAACTAGACAAAGAGATTGGAACGGAGGGAGTACTACGTAATGAACAGAAATGAGATGTACATGAGAGTACACCAGAGCAAGCATACTGATTACTGATTAGGCAGAACCCAATAGCTCTCGCGTAGATTCTATATTTGTATTAAAAAATTACTTAATATGTATAAATAATTATTGCGAACCCCGTAACTATTTTTATCAAAAACTAAAAGTCAAACTATAAAATTCTAAGTCCGACACTGAAACTGAAGCTCTATCAATCAAAATCCAGAGATAGAAGCAGTTGATGAAGGATGATTGGATGAAAATGCAGTTGTTTTGAGCTTGCTTCTAATGTTTGTATATTGCAGAGGTTGCAGAAAGTAAATATTTTGTGTCGGGTAAAACTTATCCGTACCGAGTGTTTACACCAAATCAATACATGCATCCCATGTGTTTAAATTTATAGTTCATTTTACTTCATTAAATCACGTGATAATGAAAATTGCATTGGCTCGGTGTAAGCATCCGGTGCGGGTAAGTTTTTTCCTTTTGGTGTCATCTTCACATGTTCTACTCTTTTTTAGTCTGTCCCACAAATTACGTTATACTTCTTTATTCAGAAACAATTTAATTTTTCATTTTACCCTGAAAGACTTATAGCTACACAAATTTCTACGATTTGTTTTAGACCATAAGGTTTTAATCTTCCTTTTTTTCTTTTCAACTTCGTACCTAGTCAAACAACGCCATACTAATCGGGACAAAGTACTTACTAGTGCACAGAAGCGGCTCAAGCGTATCAGTGACCTAAAGCAAAAATCAAACGAGACCTTAAACTTAAAATTGTTAATACCTTTTATATAATTGATTTCTTCTAGTTTTCAACCGATAATATAACCATTCTTATTTTAAATTATTTTTCATGCGATATCATATATTATTATAAGCATGAAGCTCAAAACTTAAAAGTTGAATTACTATTTTGCCCTTATTTTATTTCTAAACTAAATAAATATTAATATATAATTAATTTAATATTAAATAATATTTTTTGATTTAAATTCATGCCTCTAGACACAATGGTTCAAATTCTTTTGGGAAATAGTTACAATGAAGAGGAAAGACCAAAAGTTGTATTTTCCTTCTTAAATGTGTATATCAATTCTTCTTTATCAGTAATCAATTTAATTTTGGTTTGGAACTATGTCAGTGATTATTTCTTATCACCTTTTGTTGTTAATAGAGAAAAGATATACAAGAAATAGTATAGACACTAAAAGGTAATTTCATTCATATTGAATCTTTATGTTTTTTTTTATTATTTTATTTATTAAATCTTGATTTTGTTTATTGTATTTTAATATATTTTCTTTAAGTTTTTGATCTTGTTTTCATCAAATTGTGCTAAGAATCTATAATACAATTTGTTAATTTTATGTGATCTTTTTAGTGTTATGTGTTTTTGATTCTTCTCCTTAATGTTAGATTTTGATGTATTCTTTGAATATCAACTTTTTTATTGGTTTTATGGTATTTGATATGCGTAGCCTTATTGTTATTTCAATTTAGACTAGAAGAGGTTTACACAGTTATTATTTTATTTTTGTGTGGTCTTGTTAATATGTTGTATCATTGAATGTTTCTTTATATTTATTTTTTGACTATTTTTAATAATTTTGAAATGTATTCTCGAGGTATTGCTCAATTTTATACGTTATGTGATAGTTTTCTATTTTTTACCTTGAGATTTTAATTTTTGTTGATTCTTTGACGAACTTTTTCATTTTTAAGAAATATAGTTATTACTGTCAACACATAGTATAGGATCATAGAGATATTAACTTTCAGAAAGTCATCATAGTAATGCCACTTTTATGGTAACAATCATATATTATTATAAGTGGGAAGCTCTCAACTTCAAAGTTGAATTATAATTTTATCCCTATACTAAATTATAATATTATATATCTAATTAATTAACTATTAAATAGTTACATTTTCTTTTTCTTTTTTCCTTTTCATATTATTATCTTTTTTATTGTTCATATCTAATTCAATTAATTTAAAAGCTCCTTAATAGTCTATTTAAGAAATATTGCAATTTCATCATCCTTTAGTATCCGATTGGAATTTGTATAGTTGCAAAGACAAAAAGATCATTTTTGTATACATTTTTCCCCATAATAGAAATTTTTTCTATCATAATTTCTTTGGGAATATCAATTAGTACCACATTATCAAAGAATTACTATTCACTATGACTGCATTTACCTTAGTGATTTTACGTTTTTTCGCTCATTCATTCGTTATATTAACTAATCCAAAAGAGATAATTTTTCTATTAAATATTTTTATATTACAAATCAGATATAAGTTTAAAAAGATAATTTCATTTAATAATATCTAATTAACCATACTCATCAAAAGTTGGAAATAAAAATATGTTTTTCATTAACTTTTCTACAAGCTTTTCATAGTCATGCATTCATATCCATTTTCTACTTTTGGGATTCAGTACAAAACAATATTGAGTTTTGATTTTAAGAGTTATATTGATTCATCGTGGAAATGTTGGAGACAACATATAATGGCCCTTCTTTCGATTTCGATAATGTCTTTACTTTAGTATAAAGAATAGCCGAAAACAATATTTATGTATAAATATTTTAAATAATTTTTTGATTTATATGATGAAACTTCTTTCAAAGTCGGTAGTATCATTATTTGTGTATTTTTTTTACTAATATTCCTTAGTTATCTTGCTCAAATGATCCTTCTTTTTGTGTGTGCATATATTTGCACTTTATTTACTGATTTTATATTTTATTATAATTTTTTTGGGTTGCAATTATTTTTGTCTTTTAATAGATTTTTTGGTGATGATCTCTTGTATAAAGTGAACAAAAATATAAGTTCACTTTACCTTTGTATTTCATCATCTTATAATTACTATATATTTATGTAAAATTAATTTATTGGTCATTTTTCCCCTCATTAACATGGTAAATATATATTTATTCATTATGTCTTTAAAAATTTTGTTCCATATATTTGCGTCCATTCTTAAATTTAGAGCAAGAGTTCACCATTACAATACATACTATATTATTTTAATTAGTTTATATTTTTAAACATTTTTTATTTTGCAAACAAATAACCAAATTAAATGAAAAGAATTGGTTGACATTGTTATTTTTGCATAAAACAACATATACAAAAGAATAATATAATTGATAATTATCAACGTTAGATTAGGTCTATACGAATTTGTATAACAATAAAGAATAAACGTGCAACGCACGTTTCAAAAACTAGTAGTTTTCCAAATATGTCAAATTTCTTCTAAAAATCCCTGAAATATTTACTTTTCCTACAAATAGTATTCAATATTTGTTAAAACATAATAACTTATAACCTATTATTATTAAAAACAAGGCCTCTTAAATTTTGAGGCCTAAGACATGTACATGTCTTTTTTTTTAAACACTGTCGAGCCAACCCTGCTAGTGCATTTTGTATCTCTACAAAATAAAATGATAAATGAATGAACAATAACAATATTAGGGAGCGCTTTACCCCCAATGTGGGACTTTCCGACGCGAATCCGGATTTAGTTGGGCTCCAATGTGGGTACCGGACACCGCATGGGAAACCAAAAAGAAATGTGATAAATTGGGCATCAGTTAGAGCCTTAACTTTATAGGGACAAAGAACCAAGAAACATCCTAATGTAACAATGAAATCCTTCACTTACATCACTTGTGCAGCACAGTCAAGTATATTTTGAGCAAGTTACAACTTCTAAAGAAACTAAAAAGAACTCTATGTATTGTTTCTGCCTTTACTACTCATGAAACTAACTCATTAACATGAGGTACTTTTCTTGAACATGTAAGAAATTGTGTTTGCTGTCACACTGGATTTACATTTGACTTCTCGAAAAGAAACTTAAGCTGATAACTTACAGTCGAACTTCTGACATTATGATAGGAAGATCTGTTCCACCTTAGTTACTGTCCTGCAGAGAAACTCTTGTAATGAGAACATAAGCACAAAACTACATTTCGAACAAATGAAAGAGTTAAAACTTAAAAGCAGTTCAGTTTAGTAGCACTCACATTCTAAACGTTGTCCTTCCTCTTATACTTGTCTATGAGGCGAAGAATGACATTAGTTCTTTGTCAAAATCCAAATCATAATCCGAATTATCAAAATGACTTTCAGTATCAAGCCCCAAGTCAAATGGACTGCCGAGTGGAGATGCAAAAGGCATATCAATATGTCTGTCGTGATTATTCTGAAACATGTCTTTTCCATCATAGTGATTGACTTTAGAGATATCATTTCCACTTCCGTGAAGCGATGGACCAACACCAGAATGCCTTGGCGTAATATGAAGTTCATTGTGTGCCAAACGGGACTGTGGTTCTGCATGTGTCACCCCAAATTCAGGTGATGAATAAGAGTGATACACAGGTGGTTGACTGAAGTTAGAAAATTGAGACCCATGAGCAAATTCAGAAACTTGCAGTTCAGTGTGTGCGATGGAACTGTGAGGTCCATATTGCAACCCGTTGTTTGGAGGTCCATAATGCGATAGGGAAATTTGTGGTCCATCATTTATACCAGAAATCTTCTGGAGACCATGGAACTGAGTGTCTTGAAATTGATGCTGAACTATAGAGCGTTGATTTTCAAGATGCATCTCTGATTCATAAGGGACAACAGCAGAATTTTGAGACATCGAATAAAATGATGGCCCAGCACCTATATATGTATCCTCGTTACGGACTGCATTAGCTGATGGAACCAATGATAGGTTTGAGTCTTGTAACGGTAACTCTGATTGAATCTCTAAGTCGTTCTCTACAGAATTTGTTGTTTCACTCTTGTCATTTCCCTGTAGGCTGTTACTCGTTATACGTCCAGCCAATAGCATTTTTGAACTGTTTATATCAGGTAATGTGTTACTATGCTCGTCACCATGTAGCTGAGATGGTTGAATCTGTTTCTCAGTAGGGTTTGACCTAGCTCGTTTTCTCCTTCGATGATGTCCATCTCCTTTCTCCGGACTTCGGTGAGATTGAGGAATGGCATTTAGAGGATGAACATGATTCCTCCTCTCGTCCCTAGACGATACAGAGCCAATACCATCATCAGTGATATCAACATCATAGTCGCTGTCACTGCTAACTAAAGGTTTCTTCTTTTCACCACGATTTCTAGCTGGTTCCTCTACGCTAGATGATCCATTCTCACTGCCTGCTTGTTGGAGGGTTGCTTCCTCTCTGCTTAAAACAGCCAGCCAAATTGAGCTCTCCTTAGCAGTCATCTTGTCCTGCAGACTCTTCGATTTGCGGATTAATCTCCTGATCTTTGCAATATCAGGTGACATGTGCTTTATGACAGCAGTTAGAACACCAACTTTCCACATCTTCTTCAAATCATGAGGCTTTCTGTATGGCGGTTTCTGACCCTTAGGTAGTCCCATTTTAGCCCACCATCCCTCATCCCCAGTTGGCCACCATGGTGGCGAGATACCTTTCTCCAGCGGGTATTTCCGTTGAGGCGGATCACAGTGTTGCATTAAAGAAGACAAAAGGGACCCCAAGGTAGCATCTTGCAAGTCTTCCAAGACACTTTGCGGGTTCCCATTTTGGCTGCCTACACCGTCTCCTCTTGCTAGACATTCCGCTTCGTACTTGGCTATTGCAGCAAGACCATTCTTATCAAACTTCACCTTCTCCTTCCACCAAGCTCGTATGTTATCTGACGAACCGCTCACAGGTTTACCCTTATCAGGAATGATTCCATAAACAAATCCTCGAGCATTGCAGACCTCCATGAGCTTCAACATGTACTTCAAAATCCCATCTTGAGCTCTTGACATCTTTTTCCGCGTAGCCTGATCAGTAACTTGTTTATTGTCCTGCTTCTCTGCGGCTAGCCGAGCTGCAAGCTTCTGTTTTTCCTTGAGCCGCTTGAGCTTGACACGGTCCTTCCACATCCGTCTCTCCAATTCGTTTGGCTCAATTTCTTCATCGCTGACATCCTTTTCGGCTATATCACACTTTATGTCATCAATTTCAATGTCCGAGCTGTTCCCAAACACATCAGCTTTAATCATACATCACTCAAATCAAAAGCAAAATATCTATCCATCCAACAAAGATACACTATCCGAACTCCAAATCTTTTTTTATTCGTAAAAACAGCAAACTTCAATGTCAAAGTATACACACAATTCAGACTTGCAAACACCAAAGAGGCAAAGACTAAAAGCTATTTCAAAGTGACCACAAAAAGCAACAAACTTTTTCTTATAACCATGGTGTCTGGGCTAGCTAGCGTGCACCTCGACCAATTTTGTCGACCAAGCTAACCACAAGAAGCACAAACTCACACTGGAAAACACAAAGGACTCATTCCTTCAAATCCAAGATATTAAGTTGGGCACGTATCTTGTGGAATTAGTCAACAACTCAATGTGCTTGCAAGCTAGCCCGTACACCACGATTATCAACAACAACAAAAAAGACTTCACATTGGGTTTACAGAAAGCTCATAAAACATCACAACCCCAAAAAATATAACACCATATACAAAGAAAGAGGCAAATAAAACAAAACCAAGATTCAATTTTTATGATTGCTAATTGCTCAATTTCCAACAATTGAGCAAACTCTCCACTTTCAAGTTAGTTCTTTACCCCCTTCTCCCTTGGTGACTCGAACCTACATCCTTAGGGTTCGAGGCAAAGGGTGCTTAACATCCGAGCAACCTTTCGTCTTATATACCCAAATCCTCAAATACTAACAAAAAAACAAAAAAATAATCAACATACACAAATGATCAACAACCCATACATCTCTTCAAGATTGTAAAGATCAAAGCTTTGCCATTTTGATGAAACAACAACACAACAAAACCTCAAAAAGAGGGGAAAAAAACACAAATAGTTAAAAGGGTGTGTGTATACCTGACATCAATTCCAATCTCATCCATCACAGCCATTTTAATACAGCAAATTGCAGCAAGATAGATTCAAACCTGAAAAGGGTATTAGATTTTATACCTTTTATCTCTCAAAAAATTAAAAAAATAAAATAAAAAAGGGTTTAAAATCAAGAATATTTAATAGTGAAAATTTCATAAAACAGAGACAGTGAAGACTCTGAATTTCAGAGGAAAAAAAAACACAGCAAGGGGACACAGATAAAGACAGATAAAGATTAAAAATGGCTGAAAATTCTCAAAAAAGATTTGAAAATGAGAGATTTTTTTTTTTAATTTTCTTAGACAAAGATTTTCTTCTAATAAAGGGACAAAAAGAAAATAATAATAATAATAATAATTATTATTATTATTATATATATAATCTTTTTATTAGTCATTAAATTAGAAATTCAATAACTTAAATTAAAAAAGAATAATGTTTATACCTTATTTGTTTTGCACAATATAATTTTTTGACCAAAGAAGGAAAATAATGTTGAATACTTTAGTCAAACTATGAGAAAATAATTATGATAGATTATATAGTTAGTTATATTTTATATGATACAGTTTGACTGATAAATATGTGGAAAAAAATTATGCCTTGTATGTTTAAATCTTGTAACTTTAAGTAGTGTAAGAAAAAATGATACGATCATATATAGACCGGATAGATCGAATGTATGGATTATCTCATATTTACGTAAAAAAGAAATTTTTTTAAAAAAATCATAGTTGAATTACTAAATATGATATAAATAATTATTCTCTTTTAATAATATAACTAATTTTTTATTTGACAAATCTTATATTTTGTCTTATTCTCATAATGGAACAAAAGGGGAAAAGCTAAGAAACATGTAAAAATGTCCAAATTCAATGAATTTATGAATGCATCCAGATTCAATGAACTTGTCTCTTTTTTTTAAAAAAAATAATTATTATTTTTTGATTTATTTGAAGTCATTATTTTATTTGACCATTTATCCTTTTTTTTACCTCAAGGGAAGGAATTGGGGGGAAAAAAAAGTATTCCCTCTTTCACAAAAAAAAATGTAATCAATTTTTTTTTTACAAAAATATCAAATTTGTATAGTAAAAGTCTTTAGTTCTGCTTTTAACTTAACGACCAAAAATTCCTGTTTCGAACTTCAACCCCTTTGAGTTGGTCAACGGGTAACAATTTCTCACGCCCGACAATATTGCGACAGATAGGGACTTGTCCATCGGCCTACTTTCCCAAAAGGTGCCATGAGTGCAACGATTACTAAAAACAATTCATCAACATAACGTAATAGATTTATCAAGGTTTTTTTAATATATAAAGAAGTAAACGTACGGAAAAACTAAGCAAATTCAACATCTAATATATTTTAAAATAAATAACCTAGACCTTACATATACAATATAATTTTCAACAACCCCTTGTACCTCCTAGCTCTAGCGTCGGACTATTGAGGTACAAACAAATTTCAAATAAAACAATATTATCATACGATCGATTCCAACATATTTAGAACTGAGTCGCGATTATTACATTGTATATCTCGGCATCATTGTGAAAAGGAAGACTTTAAAAAAAGGAAAAACATAACAATTTTCCCTTCATTTTCACCTCTTTTTATATTTCATAAGCCATATAAAAACTATAATATATGGTAATTTATTCAATGACAAAGCCAACAACAAACATTTCATCTTGACTTAACAATTTCTTCTTTCATTGCAAGTGAAAGAGCATTTAAACAACAACCACTTTCTACTACTACACCAGGCATTGCCACAGCTCTACTCCCCACAAAACTTCCTTCACCTATTCTAACTTTACCATATTTCACTTCCCCTTCACCTTCATATATATGTCCAAATAACAATGCTTCTTTGCCTATACATCCACCTCCTTCAATCTCTATCATTTCAGGATTCAACAGAACTCCATTGCTATCTACATAAACCCCTTGATCATGACTTAATTCAACTTGTGATCCCATAAGTTTCATCCATATGACAAACAAGAATGATCCTGTTGTCATTTCCATGAAATAGTCACTAACAAGTGTTCTAAATGCTTGCCATAATGTTTCCATCAGTAGTCCTTTGCTCCATATGAGTGATTTTCCTCCATCTTTCTTTGTTGTTGTGAAAACTAGTTTTGCTAACACACAAGTCAATGCTGCTATCACCCCTGAGGATATCCAAAAGAATGGGAAAAACCAGTATAGTTGATGGCTTGTTGTTGAACATATGAGCCAGTTTAGAGGACTGTGTATTGAATATGACAAGAGGAAGTATGGTAAGAATGTTTGGAGTATTGGCTGAGCAAAAGTGGACCAAGAAGTTTGATACCATGTTCTTGATAGAGCTACTTCTTGATGATGTTTTACTTGTAGTGCTGCTGATGCAATTGGACAACCAGAGAGATCAACTTTTACATCTGATTGTTCTATGAAGTTCTTCCAGGCTTCTGGAAGTGGTTCATCATTTCTCAAATGTTGGCAAATTTCATAGATCAATGAACGACCGTGATCGATGGAAGCACTTTGAGAGGCTGATGTTGCCTTGACAACATCAATCTCGTGGCATCGAAGAAAGGGGTTGAATTCCAGCTGCTCCGATTGTTCTTTGGTGAGGTTCTGATCAACGACGATTTCTCCAACATCGACATATGGGAATTCAGCTTCATCCCATGGCCTAGTGCAGTCAAGTGCAATGTCTTGTGTTGCTTCATCCTTAGGAACAGACCTGAATTGTAGTTGGAAAATGTAGCGAACACCGCCTTGTGAACTTACCCTTTTCTTGAAATCATCAACAAGGAAAAGTAACGGGCGTGTGTCGTTATCTTTCCTAGGAATTGCACCTGTTTCTGGAGGAAGTATTCCAATAGGCTCAACTTTACCAGAATCTCTTCCAATGTTTTCATCACTAGGCCTCAATTTGAACTTCACATACATTTCCTGTCCATCTGTAAACCTGAAAAGCCTGCATATATTTGAGTAATAGTGCATCTCTGTATATGAGTTTGAATCACGTAGTGATGTCCATACTGCATCGCGAACATGTGGTACGCGTTTCACATGCTCCTCCCTTGCTTCTAAGCCACAAACAAGCCATGTCGCGAAGTCAGAGATAGTCCGAGCATAGAATGCTTCCCCTGTCTTCAATGTCAAATCTAGAAGTGGCTTTTCATCATCAGAATTTGCATGATCAGAGAGTATTCTCAATGCAGCACCACGAGCATCGAGCCTTGCATCATCATCGGCACTTAAGCTGTTGCTATGCCGGACTATGACAGGATATTGTTTGCCGGATACAAAGATTGTATGGTCTGGAAATCCTTTGATGTTGTCATATATTTTGAGCATTCCCTTTCCACTAACACCAATTCTATGGAAGTATCTTGTTTTGACCTTGAGAGTAGTTGCAGCCAAATTTGCAGCTAGATTGCCAACTATCTTCTTGTATTTTGGATCCATATCTTCTATCCTTTCATCCATGGCATGTCGTGTGTTCTTTATCATGACGGGGGATTGAGATCCAACGTAAACGCCACCACTTTGAAGAACAGAATCAATTGGAGCAACTGAAAGTGCGCCAAGAATAACATTTTCTTGGATAAGTGATCTTGGAAGGACAACACTTTGGCTCCCAACAACTGAATTATCTTGTACCTCAACTATTCCACTCGTGTAGCCACTCGAGGAATAGAAGCCGGTTATAATCCTGCTGAAGTCACCTAGATGGACACCTTCACCTAGTGACATCAATTTTGGATCACAAACCGCGTTGATGGCTCGGATAGAACAATGGTTTCCAACTTTTGCTCCCAAGAGCCTCAAGTACATGCAGAAAGCTTCAGTTCCAGAAAGGAGTTTAGCAAATCTGAGATGACAGGCAATGTTAATTCTATGTTTCAACCATATTCTCAGTGAATCATCGGTGTTTCGTAAGAGAAAATTGTTTACGAATATGGTAAGGATGCTCAAAATCAAACCATGAGCCAGGTAGAAAGTTGCAACTGAGATAGCGAAGATTATCGGGCTTGAAGTGATACTAGAAATAATGGCCATGTAAGCGATGATAGTGAACGGAAGCCAGTGGAATGCTCCAGAGAGACATATTAAGGAGAAGTGATGAAGAGATGGAGATTTTTGAGCTAACAGTATGTACAAGAAATAAAGGATAGCTCCTGAGAGGGCGCTTATGAATCCGACAATGTAGATTCCCATCAAGTGATACATAGCTGTAATGAGA
The DNA here is from genome assembly GCA_032847665.1 of Solanum chilense. NCBI lineage: Eukaryota > Viridiplantae > Streptophyta > Magnoliopsida > Solanales > Solanaceae > Solanum > Solanum chilense. The sequence continues at coordinate 1,926,727 of CM064963.1, read as the reverse complement.
CCATGTTCTGTTTCATTTGCCGGTTCAACGACCTGAAAATACAATAGAAATGCATGTCGTTCTATTCAAAGAAAGTTCACAGGATGTTGTAATAAATTTAACATCTGAAATCAAAGTCCTCACCTTCTTACGACTGTTTGATTTTGATGATGCCGTCTTCTGTAATGTTGCTACCTCAGTTCCTTCTGCCAAAATGCTTCCTTTCTGGAGTACAGCATAAGGACCAACTGAACAGTTTTTGCCAATTCTAACTGGATGGAAACTCAGGATTCCATTCTTCACTTCATGGCCTTGAATTAAAGCTCCTTCTGCAATAACAGCTCCATCTCCTATCGAAACAAGTGCTGGATCACTGATATCGATGGTATCCAGTACAACCGATGATCCTATCCTTGCTCCAAATACTTGAAACCAGTATTTCAGAAAAATTGTTCCTCTCAAATGCACTGCCATAACTTTAGATGAAATTTCTTGCGCCTTATATAGAGCCCACCACTTAACAAAATCGAATGACCAGATGGACACCTCTGGGGTCAGGGAATAATTTGGTTGAAGGACCAAATTTCCAAGAGTACCAATGCATATGCAGGTGGTAGATATGCATAGAAGCCAAGAAAATGGTGCAAAGATCAAGGAAATTGCATAACCAACCCAAGGAAATGAAGTCACTAGAGTTGGATTTGTCAAAATCAGGTTCTTAAAGACAGATATGGATGAGTATGCAGGAAGAACCAGCATGAAAATGGCATAGACAAGAGCAAGAAGTTGCAATAAAATGATACCGAATCGATGGGATGGGGAAACTTCTTCAGCCACCAAATTACAGGAATCATCCTCTGAGTAGTCTGGAAGATAAGAAGGATTTGCTGCATCGTGAGGTCGAGATTTTATAACCAAATCCTCTGTGAAGCTTGCCAAGTCCTCAATGCAAGTTGCTGTGAAGATATCGATTGCACCAACTTGAACTCCAAGAAAATCTGAAAGTTTTTGAGCTGCCCTGACTACACCAATAGAATCAATACCATAAGATACTAAACTTTCAGTAGTAGTAATCTTGCTGATAGAGATTCCTGTCTGCTCCGATACGAGTCCCTTCAGGAACTCGACAATTTCCTTTTTATTTAGTCCTGGAGTTGGAAAAGGGGATGTTGTGTTCAAATGTGACCTTGGTGTATTTCCCTCCCTGCAAGAACCTGTGGTAAAAGATCTAAGAAGCTTTCGCTTTGACGAGATTTGATCTGGAACCACATCCAGTGTTCCATCAATGAATTGTTTCAAGCACTCAAATCTCTTTATCTTTCCAGATGTTGTTTTGCTGATAGTTTTTGGCTTGATCAGCTTAACAGAAGCCAAAGTAACACCATGTTCTTCAGCAACTCTTGCCTTAATTTCCTCGGCGACGTCTTTGCTAACAGGTTTACCATCTCTTACTTCTGCAATGACAACTAAGCCAACCTGGTCAGAGTGATCAGGTACTGGTACTCCTTTGCTGGATAAGGTCTCTTCTGGAACTCCAATAACAGCACAACAACCCGGGCGGAGGATTTTGGATGAGCTTTCGACAGTCTTTTCTATGTCTGACGGGTAAATATTTCTTCCAGCAACTATGATGAGGTCCTTGATTCTTCCAGTTATAAACAAATTACCATCAATTATCCTTCCGAGGTCTCCAGTTCTTGTGTATACCTTTTCAGAATGCGAACCGAGCTTGTTTCTGAAAGTTCTCTCACTCAGTTCCTCCCTGCCCCAGTATCCAATGCCTGCACTAGGACTGCTGATCCATATTTCTCCTTCCCTTGGGGATTCATCATGCTCCTCGCCACTTTCCGGATCAACTATTTTGATATCAATATCCGCCTCATTTTGATTTGCGTAGCCGCAACCTACTCTTCCTTGCCAATCCACCAAGATTGGTTTTCCCTCCCCATAAGCACAGCTTACAAACACACAGTTTTCTGCCAATCCATAGCCAGGAGCCATCACTCTTTGGGAAAGACCGAAAGGTCTCGTGAGCTCAATAAAATTCTTGAGAGTTTTCTGCCTTACTGGTTCAGCAGCAACCATTAGAAATTTGAGTGATGAAAGATCATACTTCCATTGCTTCTCTTTGTTAGCCTCCAACCTACGGACAACGAGCTCAAACGCAAAGTTTGGTCCAGCACTATGTGTTGCTTTGTACTTGCTCATCGTCTCGAGCCACATGAGAGGGTTCCTGATGAATGTCATCGGAGAAAACAAAACTGCTGATCCTCCACTTACTAAAGCTGTGAAAAGGCCACCAATAAGTCCCATATCATGGTACTGAGGAAGCCAGCTTATTAGTACTGTGTTTGATGTGCTTTTGTATACTTTCCGCATTAACTTCACGTTATGGATTAAGCCACCATGAGTTATCATAACTCCTTTAGCATCTCCTGTTGACCCTGATGTGAATTGTAGAAAGCATACATTGTCCGGTTGAGGCTCAGACTTGTCATTGCTATTAGAATGCATTTCTTTGGCATTCTTAACCCAAGAGTCTGTGTGTATCCATGGAAGTTTAGGCCAGCGACCGGAGCTTGTTCCATTTTTATGGTTCAGTGATATCAAATTCTTCACAGAACCTGCTCGAACAGCTGCATGATAACCTGCAGTAGACAAAATGGCCACTGCGTTGCACGATTTAGCAATGTTTTCAATCTTGAGTAGTGCTTGTCCTCCTCTTTGCATTGGATCTGATGGAAGTACCGGGACAGGCAATACTCCAGCTCTGAAGCACCCAAAGAAAGCATCAATAAAGTCAAGTCCCGGGACGTAAACTAGGAGAACTCTGTCACCTTGCTTCATTACTGGTTTTCGACTAGACAACAGCTTCTGAGCAATACAAGAAGCATTAGCGTTAAGTTCTTCATACGTCCTCTCGTTAACTATTTGTCCTTCTTCGCTAATCCATTTGTACAATGTCTTCTTGCAGGTGATGTTATGATTCGACCAGTACTTCAAATAACCATCAAGGCTAGACAATTCCGGGAATTCCACTTGCTGAGATTCTTTCAGAGCTTTCGGATTCTTATCCTAGCAATCAGATAAGAGGGGGAATAATCTCTGCAAAATCAATGATTTTTGAATTGAATTATTTCACACTCCACACTTCAAATGCAAATTAATCTGCAGTATTTAAGTCATTTTCTGTTTCGAGTACCTTAACGTAAGGAAATTCCGGTTGTGGATCAGTATTTGCAAAGTGCTTGGAAATTAAGGCCATGGAATAGGATGAATTTCTTTCAGTAAGCTCAAATGCCATTAATCCACCTACATAATAAGTGTTCTTCTGACCTTGTAATTTGTTTTCTATTTTGTCATAGAAACCGTCCTTCATATCTGTGTTCGAGTTCCAAAGAAGGTTAGTTACACCAAATTCTTAGCTATGATACTCGGACTCCTCAAAAATTCAACCAGGCGAGTGTTGGATCCTCTAGGAGTTGTGCATTTTCGGAGGATCCGACACAGTGTGGGAGCATTTTTGGAGTGTTCGAGCATCATGGTCTTTTAGTAATAAGCATTATATACCTTGGCTATTTACATGAGGAAAATACTTGAATCGTCGTTGCAGGACAACCATTTCAACTTCACCTCCAATTCTTTTGACAGCATCAACCGCAAGCTGTAAAACTGTTGAACCCTTGACGTTGGCTGAGTTACCATAAGACCAGAACAAGAAGACGTTTGTATCGGAATAGAATCTCTGCATGGCAACTGGATTTCCTATTGTTGCAGGATCATCCATAAACTCCTCAAAGTAATAAAATCCAACTGGTATATGTTCTAGTCCTTTAATCTTCAGAACCGTCGTGTAATAGTCGATGGTCTGTACTTGACTGAACAACTCTTTTTCAAGTTCACTCAATTGCAGCACTCCATTTTCAGGATCTGTTGGATCAAACTAACATTAGCATCAAAGGTAGCGGAAACTCAAACACAAACAAGGCTGCATAATCTTGATGTATAGTTTATTATCTATGTTGCTCGAACTCTTTAAAAATGTTGCAGCACCCTTATCGGATCCTCCAAAAAAATGCACTACCACCGACATTTTTGAAGAGTCCGAGCAACATAGCTTGTCATACCTGCTGAAATGGAAGATGGTGATCTATAAGTCCTCCCACTCCTAAAAGGAAATGCCCCGGATAATATCACTTTATCAAACTCCATACTTTCTAAATCACTACTGCTGTCTTTGATATCAATTTCGACACCTGTACTGTTGCGTCTGACTGAAAGCACTTCTCTTTCCAACATGACTGTTATTGGCAATGATTCACTGACTTTCTTCCACAGACTAGTGTATCCATCTTTGAAACGTCGAATTTTCCCAGCCATAGATGTTCGAGTGAACTCGTGAATATAGGCATATGGCATGTCTTGAACAAATCCATATCCAGAAGCAGTGTAGCCATATGCAACAGATTTTGGAATGGACTTGAATCCACGGCTTTCAAGAAATGCAGGTGTCATATCAGAAGCAAGATCACTCACAGCATGAATTCCAATTCTACCTGAATCCTTTGCTTTGTCCTGTTAAAATACAAACCTCTCTATAACAACATTTCACTATAACGGCCAAATTCTTGTAGGAACTGATTGTTCATGTTATGTTATATTATAGGCATAAAACATAAACAGACGCTCAAACTTAGTCTCATTTAACGAGTAAACTCTCTAACTTTGAACATGCACATCTAGTGATCTAGACACCCCAACTCGTCTCCATTGTGTTAGTTGAACACTTCGACTTGCAAAATGACCATTTAGACACCTCCAAAATTTATGTGCCACATCAGCATCAGGTGTCCACGAGACATGAGTTGGAGTGTTTAGTTGTCAGTTGAGATCAAGTTGAGGTGTCTAGACGTGCACGCTAAAAGTTTAAGTGCTTCCTAGGCTAGCTGAAGCCAAGTTTGAGCGTTTGTTTATTATGTATTCTTTTAACAACATTTCGCTACAGAAGATAGAATATATCTACGTTATAGAGTGGTTTGACTGTAGTTTAAACAAGATAAACTGACCTGGAGTTCTAATGTCAGTGATATAACAGATACATAATCATCTGCAACTTTATTGTCCTGATAATTCCCTGTTTGGCTATCAATTAATCCAAGTTTATGTGAGTCTAATTCTACAAGCTCACTTCCTGTTTCTTTTGCCAAATGAAAAATTATTGGAGCACTATTTGCTGCAAGAACTTGACCTCCGAGATCATAAACTCGTCCTGTTTAAACAAAAGATATGTCACCGCTCGAACCTCAAACTAAAACAACCAACATATAAAACGCGTTTAAACTATATACACAGACAACATATATAATCTTTACAACAGTACTGCAACTTAACCAGCTATAGCAGTTTACTACTCTATTTTACGTTGTCAACGTACACAGGACTAAACTCTATATACAACATTTGTGTATATACCTTCAAGATCATAATTTTTTTCCTGCAACATACAAACTATTCTACATATAACAGAACCTCAAACTAAAACAACCTACATATAAAACGAGTTTATTAGCGATTTGTACACTGTCAGTGCACAGAACATTAACTCAATATATGATGTTTGTGTATACCTCAAACATCAACAGATACACATATACCACCAACCGAGTGATGTTTCTCGATGACTGTCACATTGACAGTATTAAAGAATTTATACCCTAGTACTGCAATTTAACCGGCTATAGCAAGTTTAGTACTCTACATTATGCTGTCAATGCACATAACATAAACTCTATATATGACATTTCTGTATACATTCAACATCAACAGATACACATATGCCATCAACCGAGTGATGTTTTCTCTATGACTGTCACACTGTCACATTGAAAGTATAAAGAATTTATACACTAGTACTGCAATTTAACCGGCTATAGCAAGTTTACTACTCTATATTACGTTGTCAATGCACATAACATAAACTTTATATATGACAATTCCGTATACATTCAACATCAACAGATACACATATGCCACCAACCTAGTGATGTTTTCTCGATGACTGTCACACTGTCACGTTGAAAGTTTAAAGAATTTATACACTAGTACTGCAATTTAACCGGCTATAGCAAGTTTACTACTCTATATTACGCTGTCAGTGCTTATAACATGAACTCTATATGCAATTTAACCGGCTATAGCAAGTTTACTACTCTATATTTCGCTGTCAGTGCACATAACATGAACTCTATATGCAATTTAACCGGCTATAGCAAGTTTACTACTCTATATTACGCTGTCAGTGCACATAACATGAACTCTATGTAAGACATTTTCGCATACCTTCAATGTCAACAGATTCACACATGCCACCGACTGAGTGATGTTTTTCGATTACTGTCACATTGTTGTAGCCAAGATTACACAATGCATAAGCTGCTGATATTCCACTTGGACCTGCTCCTACTATAGCTATTCTTGTGTTCACTGGAAAACATGGATGTATCTTTGAAAATTTATCTTCAATAGATTTTTGATCATACATTGCGCTTTTCGCCATCTGCTGAAACAGAATACTAAAAACTTTAGCCTATAACTTCAACTTCCATTATGGTCTAATGAAAACAAAGGGAATTCAAGAAGATGTAAATGTTGAATTTTGATGATCAAAGTGAGAGATAATACAAGCCTGCATTATTATTACTTTAAGTAGGAAAATGGACCAAAATACCCTTGAACTATTCGTAATAGAACTATTCCATCCGTTTCGTTTTTGGCTCAAAAATGCCTTCCCCACAGGCCAAATGGCTCAAAAAGGGACATTTTTTCCCTTGAACTATTTGAAATGAGACAATAGCCTTGAAGAATTTTCATACTAACACGGCAAATATAACCGGCTATAGCTCATTACACTGTCAGTGCACGAATCATAAACTCTACATATACTAAGAATTCTAGCCCTTCAACTTCAAGAAGATGTAAATATTGAATTTTGATGATCAAAGTGAAAAATATTACAAGTGTATCATTATTATTACTTTATGTAATTAAGAAAAATGACCAAAATACCCCTGAACTATTCGTAATAGAACAACTCTCCCATCCACTTCATTTTTTGAACAAAAATGCCTTCCAACAAGTCAAATAGCTCAAAAATACCCTTCCCGTTAAATATCCCATCAGAACAAGAGAAAAAGTCAATTTTGCCCTTGAACTATTCTAACTAAGACAATATCTTTGAAGAATTTTCATACTTCAACTTCCATTATAGTCCAAGTTTCAAATGAAAACTTTAAAAAATAAAAAAAATTAAGATGTAAACTTGAATTTTGATGATGTTATTATTTTTAAAGTATAAAGAATATGCTGAATATTTCTATGATCAAAACTACATATAGCAAAAAGAAAAGAACAGAACTTATTGATAAAAAAAAACATTTAATTGATTAAAACAATAGTCTACTTGCCAATGTAAAACCAATATATAAATAATAAAAGAAGAAACAAACAAAGAGAAAAGTCTCTTCTCAACAAGACATTGTTCAAAAAATAGAATCAACATAATATTCTTCTATTTGTCACTTATTAAGTATTTTATTTGGCATTTTTTTGAGTTTCATGCATAAATTATTATATATACAAGTTTTTAATCTGAACTGTCACTAACTAATCATCAAAACACGCCTCGACTATGTAGCAATTGTTCCATTTTCCAATCTATCTGAAATATCACCATTATATTGGCAGGAAAAGGAATAATCGATAGTTGTGATATGTTTTGATAAATAATTGATTACAGTTCAAATAAAAAATTCAATTACATATATGAAACTGAAAAAAATCGAGATATTTAAGTGCATGTTTGACCCCTCACTCATTTTTAATTGATAAACACGACATTACATCAAAAATGATTTTTAACGTCAATAGCTTAATTGTCATTAAATATGTACTTTTAGCGGCACTTAACACTTTTTGTATATGTCTCTAAAGACTTTAGTGACACTGAATCGAATGACTCTTAATTAATATCGATAAAGACTTTACCACTCTTTATTAATGTATCTATTTATGCAACCAATGTTACTGCATTACGGTAGACGAACTACAAATCACGCTACTTAAGGTGCGACTCAACCTTTTTCATACCCTGCTAACGAGTGATGCTTTCACTACGACAAATAAAAGATTTAGCGATCAAAACAAATATGAATATTTATAACCAGTACTTTATATAAATATTGATAAATACTTTAGCTAATCTGAATACAATGACATTAAATTAAATACCACTAAATATTTTTGAAAAATATGTTATACCTACTCTAATTATTTATGCATGTGATGATGATTAACACATGAAACATAAATAATGAACTAATTTAAAAACACAACACAAGAAAAAGAAAACAATACCAAAAAAATTACAACTAACCCACAATTTAATTATTTTTTCAAACTTAACTTGAAAATGAAACATGAAGCATCTATAATAACTAAATAATAACACATATTGATCATTTAAATGACAAATGGCAAAAAAAAACAAAAACAAAATATATATAATTAATAAAAATCAAACCTTTTGACAACTTTTAATTCAACTTGAGAGTATATAGTAAAGGATTTTTAGAAACACAAAAGAGATGTTTTCTTAATTTCACAATGGTAACAAAGTGTATATATATAGTTATTAATTTTTCTTAGTAAATTCCGTTAATTAATTTTTTGACTGTATTTTTTTAATTTTTATACTATGAATATTATTATGGGATATTCCATCTTTTTCCTCACTCATAACATTGTGAAATCCGTTTTAATTTTAAAAATTGTGAAAAGGTATGATTTTCGAGTTTAAAGTAACTAAATATTCCCTCCGTCTAAAATTATTTTTTCATGAGTTTCTTTTACACATCTCTTGAGAATACATTATATTTTATGTCTTAAGATATAATCTGTCTTCATTAAATATTTATTCTATCTGAAACGTTTGTAGTTCTCTAAAATAATCACTATTAAGGATTAAACGGAAAAAATAATTAATTTTATCTTGATAAACTTTTAAAATGACAAATTATTTGGGATAACTATTTTTATAAATCATGATAGATAATTCGAGATGAATGAAGTAACATACATCATCAGAGTAAATAATTTCTTTTTATATTATCAAATCACCTTTTTTCAGGAGCAAGTTAAAGCTAGAGAATAACCTAACTTTGGTTGAAACTATGGCTTTTACCGAATTCAGAAATCATAAATTCAAATTTTTATTATTTCACTTTAAGTGATCTTTATTTAGTATAGCAGATAACATATTATATATTTAAGAGTTTAAATCTCATATTGTTAAAAAACTATATCACAATATTTTCAAATATTGTCGGAAGGAAAAAGAAATAAAAGAATTATATTATTGAATCGATGAAGATTTTTAAACCTTCAATCTAAAAAAAATATTATATTATTTTTATTTTTCAAACTATAATTATATTTTTCATCAACTTATACCTTTTATAAGTTCAGCTTAGAATCACTAAAACTTTATGGATATTCCACATTATATCCTTGTTGTTTGATTAGAATATAAAAAAAATCACTTAACTAAAACTAATGAACTCTAGCTTTATTAATACTTATTAAATTTTACTAATTTATATTTTATTATTAAAGTTCAAAGTTTTGGTTTATGATTGGGGAACAATTATTATAAAATTAATTGAAGATGACATAATTAGTCACACTTAATTATGTCACAAATAGGCCTGCATTTATCATCAAAATTTTCAAAACATGAAAAACTAACATTTGTAAAAGTAATAATTTTAAATATAAAAACAAGAAGAAAAAACAAAAATAACAAGAATCTTTATTCCTTTTTTCCCCCTGGATTTTATTCCTTTCAATATAACAAGAATTCTAATATTAATTTCAATAATAGAAAAGTATGTTTTGTAAAAGCCAACTAGAAAAGAAAATGTTTAAAATAGGTAAGTATTGCTCAAATAAAACAATAAAATATATCATCAATAATCAAATCATCGTAAATGATATGCAGATATCTTTTGTTATATTTTTGGAATATTGATATCCATGTGTTAGTCCGAAAATTAAATCACATGTACCCTTTATATGTACGAACACACACGTATCATAATCTTATCCACCAATTTCATATTTGTTAAATATTAAATTAACGGATAAAATTGTGTCATGCGTCCCTATATAGTCTTCTGTTAGACTTTGATTCATCTATGATATTATTTATTAACTAAAATAATTTTTATTTTGCAAAATATGTTTTTACATGTGGTCAATTATAATTCGGTTATGCCATTAATTAAATCATTTCTTTAAAAAGAAAAAAGTTTAAATATGTTATCGAACTTTTAAAAAAAATTACAAGTTAAAATTTTAACTCATTTATGTCATTTCAATTAACAAATAATGACATGCATGAACCTTTTCTTAAATGAAAATGACATAGATAAACCAAATTTTTTACAAGTAACATAAATAATTTCTTTTTGTAAAAATTCGATGACATATTTAAACTTTTCCTATTAATAATTAATAAAACTTACTTTATAGGCTAGTCATCTCAAGTTCAACCATCAAGATAATGTTCCTTGATTGTTACATTACTTGAGTATGGTAACAAAATCGATTAAAAAATGAATCGATTGATTTTGTTCGATTTTATGTATTATCGATTCAATTTATCAATTTTTAAATATGTTAAATCAATAACAAATCAATAAGATATTTTTTTAATTAATTTTTGATTCATTGATTTTGGTCATTGACGATTCAATTTCGATTTACTCAATAATAAAAATGTTTATAAAATAAATATATGATTTCTCACTTCTCTAATAGTTTGGTACGATACAGTGAGACAAACAAATCAACTGTAAATACTTTGATATAGTGAAACAAAAAATATAATGAGAAATTGCATCAATAAAAGTAGATGTAGTACAAAGATTAAAATAACATGTTACAACCAAAACATAATATGATTTTTCTTTACGTAAAATAGAAATACTATGTAGAGTACTGATATAATATCTAATTATGTTAAATTATAAATGTTTAATATTTATGAAGGGTACAATAATAACTTACTATCGTCTTAATGATTCATCGGTTTATTTAATACTAAAAGCCAATAATTCAATAATTTCTTTTATAAAATCATTAAAAAATCGTTAACCCAATAACAATGACCTAATAATATTTTTTTTGTTCGATTTTTCACGCTCTTACTAATGTGTGTTAATAAATACTTATATCATCTAAGAATTATATTTATATATTATGCTTAAAATATGCGTTTAACATATCACCTTTTTTTTAAAAAAAATAATTATAAACTGAGAAAGTCTTACTAAAATTAATTCAGATTGTTGTGAGGATTAATCTAGATTCTAGTATTTATATCAATTTTCACATGAATAACACTTAATAATATAAACAAAAAATCATACTTTTTTATTAAAAAATTGACTAAAATAAAAATTAAATAAATTTAAAAAAATTAGAAAGGAGTAGCAGGGGATTAGCAGTGGTGAAATTGAAGAATAAGGTGTTTAGATCAATCAGTGTTTTAGGATCTGCAATGGCTCAGCTTCCTCAAATAGCCATTCTTGGAGCTGGCATTTTTGTTAAAACTCAATATATTCCTAGATTAGCTGAGATTTCTAATCTTTTTATTCTCAGAGCTATTTGGAGTCGAACTGAGGTAAATAATGATTTTGCTTCCACTTTTAATATATTTTTGTTCCAATTTCTTGAATTATTGTTCAAAGTTATGAATTGGGTTTTTTGTGGAAAGAGAAGTTTCTTCTGCATTTGTTTGGGGATTTAGTTTGGTGGGGTTTGATAAGAAATGGATCTTTATGTAGTTTAGCTGTGGAATTGTTCCTGAATCATTGTTCAAAGCTATGAACTGAGTTTTTGCTGGAAGAAAGTTATTTCTGCATTTGTTTGGGGATTTTAGTTTGTGGGGTTTGATAAAAATTGGATCTTTATGTAGTTTAGCTGTGGAATTGTTCCTGAATCATTGTTCAAAGCTATGAACTGAGTTTTTGCTGGAAGAAAGTTATTTCTGCATTTGTTTGGGGATTTTAGTTTGTGGGGTTTGATAAAAATTGGATCTTTATGTAGTTTAGCTGTGAAATTGTTCCTGAATCATTTTTCAAAGCTATTAAATGAGTTTTTGCTGGAAAGGAAGTTTCTTCTGCATTTGTTTGGGGATTTTAGTTTGTGGGGTTTGATAAGAAATGGATCTTTATGTAGTTTAGCGGTGGAATTGTTCCTGAATTATTGTTCAAAGTTATGAATTGGGTTTTTTGTGGAAAGAGAAGTTACTTCTGCATTTGTTTGGGGATTTTAGTTTGTGGGGTTTGATAAAAATTGGATCTTTATGTAGTTTAGCTGTAGAATTGTTCCTGAATCATTGTTCAAAGCTATGAACTGAGTTTTTGCTGGAAAGAAAGTTATTTCTGCATTTGTTTGGGGATTTTAGTTTGTGGAGTTTGATAGAGAATGGATCTTTACGTAGTCTAGTCGTGAATTGTTCTGTTTATTCCATTTTGTTGAATCATTATTCAAAGCTATGAACTGGGTCCTTGGTTGAAAGAGAAGATCTTCTGCATTTGTTTGGGGATTTTAGTTTGTGAGATGTAATAAATATGGGAATTTTATGTAGTCTAGCTGTGGAATTGTTTTTTTTCTTGTATCATTGTTCAAAGCTATGAAGTGGGACCGTCTTTGTATGCATATGTTTGGTGATTTGATAAAAATGGGATCTTTATGTAGTCTAACTATGGAGATATTCTCTTTCTTCCATTTTCTTAAATTGTTCTATAGGAAACAACCTCTTTATCTGCATGAGGTAGGTGTAAGGTCTGCGTACATTCAGCCCTCCTCAGATCCCACTTGTGGGATAACACTGCATATGTTGTTGTTCAGAGCTAAGAACTGTTTTATTTTGAGGAAAGAAAAGATCTGCTGAATTTGTATGCATTTGTTTAGGGATTTTAGTTTTCGGGGTTTGATAAAATGGAATCTTTATGTAGTCTAGCTGTCCGTTTTCTTGCATTTTTTTTAATCATTGTTCAAAGCTATGCACTGGGTTTTTGTGGAAAGAGAATCTTCTGCATATGATAATATGATAATCGAAGCAAAAGAAACGAGTAGTAATAAATCTAAGAATGCGAAAATACAAGAATAAAACTAATACTCCTGATATGGAAAAGAAATGAACTTGCCTATGTACTAATCTTCTACCCTAATTCTTGACCTCCACACCTTCCTATCAAGGTCACATCCTCAGTAAGCTGAAGCTGTGCCATGTCCTGCCTAATCACCTCAAGACATCTCTCTCCAATACTTTTAGGCCTACGTCTACCTCTCCTCAGGCCCACCATGGTAGTTGTTGCATTGACCTTGACAGCAAGAATTGAGTTGTTTGGGAACTACAAGTTATAAACTATAAAACTTCTGCTATTTGCATGCTTTTTTTAGTGGATTTACCTCCCTATTTGATAAAATTGTAAACTTTATGCAGTCTAGTGTAGCATTGTTCTTGAAAGTGAAAATTGGGTTGCCGGGGAAATGCACAATACTTATTTGCTGGTGTTTGTTGTGGATTTGAAAATGAAAACTTTGTGTATTATGTGCGCTTTCTTGAAATAAAAGTTTCAGTTAGATAATATTTACCGAATCTCTTTGTGTACCTTTTGTGTCTATCAAATTATTATTTGTCGTCATCTTTACTTTTAAAGAGTCATAAGAATGTGTATATGTTTGTTAGGAATCTGCCAGAAGTGCTGTTGAAATAGCACAGAAGCATTTCCCGAATGTGGAATGCAAGTGGGGAGATGCTGGACTCGAGGAGATCATTAAGGATAGTTCCATTACTGGTGTTGCTGTGGTTCTTGCTGGACAAACCATGGTATATCTCTTTGTCTTGTCTGTATGCTTTTATATGTCATCAAAGTTCCTCATGCTCAAAGTAACTGATGTTGGCCGCTTGCATCTTGTTACCCCCTCTATTTTATTTCATGTGATTTCCATTCAAGTGAATATGGAGTATTCTGAGAGGCTCACTTTCTGGAGTCTCTGTAATAGTTTCCTGAATCTCTATTACTCAATCCTCAAAGTTTCTTCTGAGAGTGATAACCCAATCTGCTTGAAGCTATGTTGTTTGGACTGTTAAAAAATATCAACGGGTGCGGCAACATTTTTGGAATTCCGAGCAACATAGGCTTGAAGTAGGAACGAAAGTCATGCTTTAATTAAGTGCTTCTAGAAGACAATGAATTGCATACAATAATTCACTTAATTCTTCTTCCGTATGTTGATTTTCATGCTATATTTTGTCGACTTAGTTGTTATTTCTCAGGACCTTTATGAATTGTAACACTTATTTATCAATTTGCAGATTCCTATAGGAATCACAGTAACTTGAGAAAAACTTAGAGAAACAGCAAAAAAGAACATGGTTAAAAAATCATTGATGTCGAAGTTGCAATATCTGGGATAAGGAATTCTTTATCAAATATGTCCAGACTGTACTATTAAATAAAAGAGGACCCTAATCACAAGAAATTTTTCTATCACGCAAAAGGGGAAATGTGTTCACTATCAGAATTACACGAGATATTTCAGATAATTGTGTTTGATATTTGCATTAATTCATGCAGGTGGATATGTCACTGAGGTTGCTTAAGGCAGGAAAGCATGTCCTTCAAGGTAATTGCATAAAAAGTTGTGATAAATGAAGTATTTTTTTAACGTTTTTCTTTTGTACTTATATATTTGGATGAATCTACCTTAAGTAGGTTGGACGGGGCATGGATAATGGCCAGACATATGTTTTTTCAAGAAGTTCATTTTCTATAAAAGTTTCGAAGTTTTTTACCTTGTCAATAAAGCAGGACACATACTTGCTTTTAGTGCTCTATGAATAACGTGCTCGTTTCTGTGTGATGTGTAATTAACTAACCAGTGTGTATTTGCATATCCTCTCTTGGTGAAATTGGGATACTCCAGAGAAACCAGCTGCCCCAAGTAAGTAAGATGCACAGCTTTATTTCATTGAAGTTATGAATGCCGATGTTTCTCTTATCAATTTTATATCTGTTTGAAATGCATTTAACTAACCAACTTCTGGAATTATTCCATCCCTCTATTAGACTTCTCTACATTAAATGTATTCTGATAGTACTTCTCTACAATCTAAGGAGCCAATGCCATTTTTTTTAGTTTACCGTATACCCGAAAAAGAAAAAGAGAGAATCTATGTTTTTCGTTGTGTACAGCTCCATTTCTCCTTTGAAACGTCTGAGATTGCATTCCTTCCTCTACATTCCAAAAGATACATGCAGGAATGGTTCCCATAGGGTCTTGAGTTTCTTGTTGATCCAGTGTTCAGGAGAGCGAGCGCTTCATCACTTAAAGCGATGCGAGCCTTCTACGCTTCACAGACTAGAATGAGTATATGAGCGCTTCATTGCCTAAAGCGAGCGCTTCATCGCTTAAAGCGTGAAACGGGGCCTTATCGCTTTTTTTCGCTTCACGCTTCCCTGAACACTGTCGATCCTTTGTCCTTGCCGGAAAAACTAGAGTTCCCTTCACTATTCTTGGCCGGCCATTATGCTACTTGAAAATTTAAAAACATACCATAATCTACAAACAGCTATATCTGCAACCAACGAACAGATGGTCTGGGAACTCAACAAAATTTACACTCAGGAAAGATCTACTGAAGATATTTATCTCTCTCCTCCATATATTACCAGAGTTTGGCATGCTCCTATCCATGTGAAAGAGGCACATCGTGAGTTCTCACGTGCTCGCAATTCTAGTGAAGCCAAATAGATTCTGGACTATCCTCCTCTATCCTTACCTTTGATGCCAACTAAGAAATAGCTACTTTTCTTGTTAAACCACACATACTATAAGCCGCTAGAATTGACAGAGAAGTTTGGTGAATCATAATTTAGTCATTTTCTTGTCTTCTGTATAAAAACTGGTACGTTTTTGTAGATTAGAATGCATTCCGTAAGAGAGGATTGGGTTGGCTCATTTCAACAGTACTCCTCAGTCCTCAGCCTATCACTGCAACCAAAGATCTGAAATTAAGTCGAGGAAAACCAAAGATCATGTTTTTTTTTTTATGATCTGCATTTGAATGCATTTCACCTTTATATATCTGAGATTGGTCTATTAATATAGCTGTGGACGAGGCTGAAAAAGCATTGACTCACTATAATTCTCTTAGCACCATATTGACTCAGCAACCAATATGGGCCGTTGCAGAAAATTATCGCTTTGAACCTGCCTTCATTGAGGTAATGTAATGGTGTTATGATCTTGATTTTCAATGTGACTAGGCTGGGAATTAATGATTGTCTTATACAGGGCAAGAGGTTAATTTCTGAAATCGGAGAAATGATGAATATCCAAGTAATTGTTGAAGGAGCAATGAACAGCTCAAACCCTTACTTCGCTAGCTCCTGGAGACGCCAGTTTGTTGTGAGTTTTTCACTAAATGATATATTAGCTTCTCTATCTTATAAAAAATTAAGAGTCGGCTTGACCTTTTGAATATCAATGAGCCAAAAATGTTCCTTTTAAAAATGGCTTCATTATAGTATAGATCCTGATGTGCTCTTCTGTCAAAGTACATGCTAATAACTTTAAATCTAATATTTGCACAAATTAGTATAGTGTTGAATAGTTGGAGTCCCGAACCAAAATGACGCCAGAACTATTTGTGTGAAGAAAATGAGTGCCAAAAACTAAACATAACTGACGTTCCAAGTTAACAGCTGTTAGGCCATGTTTGACGATGTGTTACGTTCAATTATTTCTGACTGTGTTATTGACCAGATTATCCTGCTACCCGTAATTGGAACACACATAACTTGAAAATTCATGTGTTATATAGTTGGTCAAACTTGGCCTAACAGACGTTAGCCTGGAATGTCAGACTTGGCACATTTACCACATGAAATTCATGCATTAACATTATTTTTCATATTTCGTCACAAAAGTTGTGTTTTTGCGTCATGTCGGTTCTGGACTCAAAGATCTTTTTTGTAGTTTTATGTTCAATGGAAGCATGTACGTTCTGTGCATTGTCTACTCTCTTTTGGTTTAACATCATTATTTTCTCTTTGACAATCTCATTTGATTTCTTCAGGGTGGTTTCATTCTAGACATGGGCGTACATTTTGTAGCCGGACTTAGGATGGTAATCTTCTCTCTTACAACTCAAAGCTTCTTCGATTATTAATAAGAACTAATGTCCTCTCCAAATGAACAGCTTGTTGGATGTGAGATTGCATCACTGTCATCCATGAATTCTCATGTAGATAAGACTTTGCCTCCTCCGGATAACATCTCGTCAATGTTGTGAGTTCAACACTTATATCCTCGTCATACTACGGATATGACTTAATGAAGTTGAATGAAATCATGATGAACTTTTCTTCTATGTAGTCAACTGGAAAATGGGTGTTCAGGAGTTTTTGTGATGGTGGTATCTTCGAAGTCACCAAAGGCAAGTAATATACTAACTTAACTGCTTTCTCCAGAAAATATTTTACGTGACAAACATATCTGTAGAGCGGTAATTGCTGATTAATTTATGCTTTTCACATATTTAGGTAATCTGGCGAGTTGTGGGTTTAAACGGAGTGCTGCAAGTTGACCGTGGTAACAAGGATGGAAAGCATGGCTACTCGGTAATTCAGAAGCTCTTATATAATGTCTTCCCCTTCACAGACGACAATTCACATATATTTCGTCTTTAAATTGCTGTCTCAGGTTTCCCTACGTATGGCTGATGGTCAAAGCAAGAGCTTCTTTTATCCGTTTAGCGGGGTCACTGATGAACTGAAAACATTTCTATCAGATGTATCGACGGCCAACTTGAAGGTAAAGCTTCCTGAAGATTTCATTTCCTTACTTTTTAGTAACCTACAAATTATTAGTCAGATAGATTTCTGCCTCGCGAAGGTTACATATATTTTAGGCATAATACATACACAAACACTCAAACTTGGTCTCAACTGGCAAGTAAACGCTCCCACTTTGAGTATGCACATCTAGACATCTCACGTTCTGTTTGCCCTGCTCTTTTTGTCTAGGGAAATGAGAAGTCATTTTCCCCATTCCTATCGTCATTTCTAATCTTTCTAAAAGTCCTATGTTTTTGTATAATATTGGTCCGAATGAGCTTAAGTGGAGTGACAGGGTCGTGGATGATTCATATAGTCGACCCTAACTTTGTTGTTGCAGTGTTACCCTGATATTCTAGATCATTGATCTTGTGCTTTCGTTCTCGCTATATTGAACTTCTTTTTTCGTGCAGAAGGACCATAGTTCACACATCGATCCTCGTCTCTCGTTTGCTGAAGGTGCTCGTGATGTTGCTGTTTTGGACGCGATGCTCGAATCAGGAAAGAGACAAGGAGCTCTGATTCAAGTAAAAAAGTTCTAACTTTACGCAGGCCTTACGCTCCTTAAATATGTCATAACATGATTCTTGATCTTCGTATCATGAAGCGAATACACTACTGGAAATAAACGATTCATAATCCAAGGCTACATAACGAAAAGAAGAAGGATCGATCGAAGATCACTCTCTCTCTCTCTCTCTCTCTTCTGTGAGCTACATCTTGGTTTTATTATCTTGTTGTCTATAAACTCGACTAGTAGTTTACCGGATAAATTGATTTGTCGGGCATTCCTGGCCCACCTAACGAAACATGTAGTTTCGTGGTCATGACCAGCTAAGGCTAAAGTTTCATTAAAAGGGCGTTTTCGATACCTTGGTTAGAGTCATTGTACTCTTTTTGACCCTATTTTAACATCTTTGGCTAAATGTTTCATTGATGTAAAGAAGTAGCAGCAGCTTCTAAACTATAGATATCTTTTCTTAGCTTATTATTTATCGAGTTTAAGTTATATACATCATCTGCATAATTATTATTTTTACATCATGGGGTCACTTTTACTCTGAGGTCAAACAAGTTAGAATTGCTTATATTTACCAACAAGAGTGAATAATTGGAGTCTGGAGTTAAAAGGGCCGCGATTTGTCTGTTTTGGTACTAAAAAAAAAACAGTGACCCTTTATACATTTTGGTAGAAAAAAGTGGCCCTTTTGGCTTCGGACTCTGAATTATTGTTTGTAGAAAAATTGAAGTTTTATTACATTATCGCAGAGGGTTGTGATGAGATATATATGAATATGATTTCTCTATTCTTAACTAGAGATTTTTGATTCGAATATGGTGTATAGAAAAAATCTTGAAAGGAAGCGCTCCCCTGGTAATAGGTCTTACACGATGCAAATTTAGATTAATCGAGCCCTAAACAACCAATAAAGGAAAACCAAAATAAGATTCCTTTGTTAGAAGAAGATAAATAAAAGGGGAGTTATTGTCATGAATCCCTCTATCCTTGACCAGAGGTTTTGAATTCGAGGTCTCTCGAAATGAAAATTATCATACGTTTAAGCCAATGGGAATGGATATTTTTTAGTTTTTGCATCACCTCAAGAAATAAGCTTCGCAATACGTAAATTTGACCAAAGGTTTTGAATTCGAGTCTCTCGAAAATGAAAACTATCACAAGTTCAAGCCAACGGGAATGGATCTTTTTTAGTATGTGCATTGCCTCAAGAAATAAGCTTTGCAATACATAAAATTTGGATTTAAACGAACCTTTGATATGAATATCGAACATCGAAATAGAAAAAGGGGTGAGTAGATAGGAAGAAAATGACTTATATTTTAAACCAAACCACACCTAAGACCTAACTTATAGAGAAAATTAAAAGACAATTTTCTTACCAAGAATTTAGAAGATTATTTTTATTGACAAAAATAGTATATTACTTATTGAGTCAAGTAGATGATTTTGGACCCATTTTGAAAGCAATCTCTTATATTAAATTTTATTTTATTGGGGTTGAAAATTGAAAGATTGGACCAATTGAATTCCTTCATGAAAATAATAATAATTTCAGTTTGGACATTTTTTTTTTGTGTGGGTAGAAAAGATAGATTAGAAATAGAGAAAAAAAAGTTGTTAGGAACAAGATGATTAATTCTTGTTTTAGACTCAATTGTTTATAGAGTTAAAAGGTAAAATAAAAATAAAAATACCTTTTTAAGTATTTTGATTTTTTGAGTTTTCTATTTGAATTTCGTGAGTTTTCTATTTATGCTATCACATCAAAGTTCAAATATTTATCGAAACACACTTTTACTATCCATTATTTTTTCTCCTACTTAGAATATCATCACCGTTCAGGTAGGAAAATAGAACAACTGATAGTTGATGTGTGTTTCGATAAACATTTGGTGATTGTTCAGATTGAAAACTCACACATCTAATAGTTTAAGTATGAAACTCGAAAAACTAAAATAGTTTGAATGTGTTTTTGAGCATTCACTCTTCTTTTTATAGTCTAACTTTCCAATGTGCATGAAGTAATTTTCCTAAGGGATCTCTTTAATCACACGAGAGATAATGGCGAAAGACACATCTAAAATATTTTTTCCCGCTAGTTTCACATTTCAACTATCAATTGTGTTATTATCTTTTTTTTTTTAAAAAAAATCAGTAATTAATGTGTGAAACTCGCGAAAGAGTAATACTTTAGCTTTTTTTTTTTTTTTTAATTTTTACCATTGACTCAAAAATATGTAACCTAATCAACTAATAATATCTTTATTATTGTAAGCATGTGTCAACATCATTTTAGTCCAATTTTAATGTTGTCTAAATCATTGAATAAGATGGTGACTTTTAAACATAATTTAAACTTTCTTTCATATAATTATTATTCCAATATCAGCTTAAACATACTCATAGAATTTATAATCATATTCAATGTATGTTAGTTCAAACCTATTATGTCTAAATAATTTGTCATTTTATCCTAGATTAAAGAAAAAAGAGAAGATATTACTACTAGGAGACAACAATATTTCTGATAGATTTTTTATCGAAATTATACTAGTCATAATTATTTATTACGAATTTTTTATCAAAATTTTTAAATTTTTTGATGAACTTCTGTTAGATAACATCTAAGTTTGTACATTGAAAAAAAAAATCTTTGATTGACAATTTTTTAAGAGTCCATCAATATCTTTTTCGTCAATCTCATCGTTATTTCTTGATAAACAGTTACATTTTCATACTCGATGGATAATAGAAACACTACTCTGCTCTTAATTCACTAAAAGACCTTTATATATCAGACTTGATTAATTAGTAAAATTCAAATTTATTATCTTCCTCGCGATACAAATTAAATATGTAAATCACTCTAAAAATACGTTACGAGCCTGTTGAAACACTCAAAACACCGATCCAAACCCACCAATCCATTTTTTTTTTCAAATATAAGGATCAATTTTATTTTTTTTTTTAAAAAAATCATATGAACAATGCAAATCCAAGACTTATTCTACAACAAATATTTTAGTTATACATTTAAAACAAATACATATCAACCCCAAAACTTCTGTTAATTACACATTTCTCCATAAAAATATAACTACCTTAGTTATAACTACCTAAAACAACTCATCTTTGTTTTCTTCAACTACTTCTTGAAGTAAGTTATCAATTCTTCAATTTTCTTCTTTTCCTAATCACTATAAGATTGTGGAAAAAAATATTTTTTTTTATATAAATTACTTTAAAAAAACAAATATTTTTATTATTTTTCTTCCATTTTCTGAACTTTATGCAATTGTTGGTTTTCAAGAAAATTTGAAAAAAAAAAAATGGTATATGATGTTTGTTACTATAATTTGAAGTAGAACAAAAATATTTTATATAGTTATTGATGTTTAATTTCCCTTTCTTTTCTTTTCTTTTTGTTCAATTTTCTATCTAGTAATTATTATTGAAGCAATTTGATCTTGAAAAAGGTATTGATAATATAGTAGCATTTGCTATTCTTGAATTTCTTCTAATGGTATACTAGTTTGTTGTGCTTCAGTTATCGCATTATTTCGCTGTTGTTATTATTCCTATCTTTTTATTTGTCTATCATTTGCTAGGTCTTCTCTACTTTTGTATTATCTTTTTTCAAACTTCTTTGATACGTGTTACTTGTTACGAGGGTCTTTCAGAAAAAACCTCTTACATACATCCCAGTGTTACAAAAGGCGAGCGCCTCCTCGCCTTTGGCGAGAGGCGAGGCGAGGCGATGGGTCCTCGCCATTCTCTGCCGAGGCGAGGCGATAGTAAAAAGGCGAGGTGTGGCGAGGTGTGGCGCTGCAATGGCGACAGAAAAGGCGCCGCCTTTTTAATTAAAAATATTTGACTTAATAATATTAGTCAAAATTAGTTTTTTTTTTTTTCTTTTGAAATTTCTGAAACTCCATCGCGACTCTCTCTCTCGATTGACAGATAATTAAGGGCCCAATACAACAACATTGTATACCGTCGGGCCGGGGGCGTCTCCGCCCCCCCGGACCCCCAGGCCAGGGGGCGCGTCGCCCCCCTGGACCCCCCGACTCGCTGACCGGGCAGCGAGACCCCCGTCCTTTCTGTTGTAACGGGTCCTATTCAAGGCATTCAACAGAATTAATTGAATTTAATAATCAATGGCGGATGCTAGCAAAAAGAGGGACATTGGATGGAATTATGGCACTCAAGGGTTGGATAATTTTGAAGAAGAATAGACTTTTAAAGTTTTGGTTTATTGTATTTTGAATTGTTTGGTCTTTAAAGTTTTAGACATTTTAGTATTTACTATTGGTTTTTGAATTGAATATTTGCTAATATGTGTTATTGCTATTAAGATTTTGGATAAAATATGCAATTAAATATTTTTAATTTTTGGTATTAATTGGCGCCTTTATTCAAAAAGGCAAGCGCCTCGCCGCTCGCCTCGCCGCGTGGCGAGGCAGGCCCTTGTCGCCTTTTGTCGCCTCTCGCCGTCCACAACACTGATACATCCTACCCTCCTTGGAAGCCCACTTGTCGGATTTCATTCGGTATGTTGTCGTTCTTATCGTACCATATTTTGTGTCATTTGTATGGAAATATCTTGTGAATTTGTTGAAATCTCTAATTGGGAAGTTGTAATAAAATTTGTTCATATTATTTCTATTAAAAAAAGGGTAAAAATTTGCTATTCTTGATCACTTTTTGATGGCTTGTCCTAATTTTTTCTTAAATCTTTTTAGTTGTGTTGTGGTACCTAAGTTTTGTGTCATTTCATAGAAAGTGTGTTTACTTATAGCTATTGAGCCTAAAAGTTTATGTCTTTATGTGATCGCAGAGTCAAAAAGATGTCTCGAGGTTCTATATCATCATGATATAGGTGTGAATGAGCTCATCAGAGTAGTTATTTATCGCCTGTTGTATCGAGGAAATTAACCTATAGAAGGTGAGCCTTGAAGCAAGAGGGGAAACGGAACGTGGAGCGAATATTGTTTGATCATAAGAAGGAAAAATGCAGAAAGGTTCGATACATGAAGAGTTTGCTTTAAAGCAAACAGCTCCGAAAATTGTTGGATCAGGGGTGATGATAGGAGGAGATAAGGTAACCGTTGCCTATGACCTCGTTGAGCAAATGGAATATCTCTATGTTCGCGTTGTCAAGGCTAAAGAGTTAACAAAGGATGTCACAGGGAGCTGTGATCCTTATGTTGAAGTAAAAGTTGGAAACTACAAGGGTGTCACGAAGCATTTCGAGAAGAAAATCAACCCTGAATGGAATTATGTGTTCGCGTTCTCTCAGGATAGGATTCAGGCCTCTTACATTGAAGTATGTGTGAAAGATAAGGATGTTCTGTTGGATGATATGATAGGAAGAGTCGTGTTTGATCTCGTTGATGTACCGAGAAGAGTACCACCGGATAGTTCATTAGCCCCACAATGGTATAGGTTAGAGGATAAAAGAGGTGAGAAGTTGAAAAAAGGGGAAATCATGCTTGCTGTTTGGAGAGGAACTCAAGCAGACGAGGCGTTTTGTGATGCGTGGCATTCGGATGCAGCAGCTGTGGGAAGTGAGGGGATTTCAAGAATTAGAGGAAAGGTATATCTTTCTCCTAGACTTTGGTATATCAGAGTTAATGTCATTGAATGTCAAGATTTGGTTCCAAGTGAAAAGAATCGACAACCCGAGTGTTGTGTGAAGGTTATGTGTGGGAATCAGGTCTTGAAAACGAAAATTTCATCGATAAGAAGTTGCAGTCCAATGTGGAATGAGGACTTGGTTTTTGTTGTAGCTGAACCATTTGAAGAGCCTTTGGTTATAACTGTGGAGGATAAAGTTGGATCAAATTTCGAGTTTTTGGGAAAATGTGTTCTTCCTTTAAGCATTGTTCCGAAAAGGCTTGACAACAAACCTGTTCCTTCTAAATGGCACAATCTTGAGAAGCATACAGTTGTAGAAGGGGAAAAAAAGGAGACTAAATTTGCTAGTAAGATTCATATGAGGCTTAGTTTGGATGGTGGATATCACGTGTTGGATGAATCGATACATTACAGTAGTGATTTCAAGCCAACGTCGAAGCTTTTATGGAAATCCAGCATTGGACTACTTGAATTAGGGATAATAAGTGCAACAGGCTTGTCAGCTATGAAGTCCAAGGATGGACGAGGGACGACAGATGCCTATTGTGTAGCTAAGTACGGGCCAAAATGGGTTCGTACAAGGACAATCATCGATAGCTTGTCACCACAATGGAATGAGCAGTACACTTGGGAAGTACATGATCCTTGTACTGTAATCACAGTAGGAGTGTTTGATAACGGATACCTACAAACGGGGAAATGTACGAGCATTGGGAAGGTGAGGATTAGGCTCTCGACACTTGAAACAGAGAAGGTATACACACATTCCTACCCTCTCATTGTCCTGCATCCATCGGGCGTTAAAAAGATGGGAGAAGTTCAACTAGCTGTGAGGTTTTCGTGTACGTCTTATGTCAATATGTTGTCTAAATACACTCAACCTTTGTTTCCAAAGATGCATTACGCTCATCCAATGTCTATCACTCAGCAAGATTTCCTCAGATTCCAAACTATCCAAATACTCTCAACGAGGCTAGGACGAGCAGAGCCACCGTTGAAAAAAGAGGTCGTGGACTACATGCTAGACGTTGGTTCGCATATATGGAGCGTGTTAGATAGAAAATATAATTACTTAGTTATGTTGGGGTTATTATGTAATTACTTATAGTCTACAACTATATATATTGTACAAGACTCTAATTATTGGTTAACATTATTCATAATAATAATATTCTATCATGGTATCAGAGCAAGGGTTTATTTCTTCCAAACCCTAGCCGCCGCCGCCCCTTAGTCGTCTTCTTCTTCAACGACTATCTTACAATGGTGAAGACCACAGATCCACTAGATGATCTCCCCACGGGGTTGAAACTTTTTATAAAAAATCTCCATTCTCTTACTCCGGAAAAATTAAATGATTCAAATTTTCCATCTTGGTTCACTACCGCGTCTGCAAATCTTTCCGCTCATCGACTCATGGCGTATGTTGATGGAACCATGGATGTTCCACACGCCACAATCACCATCACATCCGATGGAGAGGCGGCAGCAGCGGCAGCCACCGCTGTCACAATCAACCCGGACCATGAAAAATGGTCCGTTATTGATGCCCAATTACGGGCGTGTCTTCTAGCAATTATCAGCCCGTCGGTTCAAAATCATCTCCATGGACTCACTTCCGCCGCAGCCATTTGGAATCATCTTCAACTTCGGTATAACTCACTATCTCGCACTCATATATTCCAATTAAAGGAACAACTTCATGGTATTCAGAAAGGTAGTGACTCTATGCAAAAGTATCTTGACTCTGTTGTTACAATTGTCGCTGCTCTGAATCGTGCCAAATCTGGAATTCCAGATCAAGATGTGATCTTATGTGTTCTTCGTGGTCTGTCGTCTGAATATGCATCTATTAAACAAAATATCAGGACGAATATTGCACATGTAACGTTTGCTGAAGTGTCATCTTGGTTACTTACCGAAGAATTGAATGTACAGATGGAACAAAAATTAAAGGTTAGGGAAGCCGGTGGACTAGCCGAACCACACACCGCCCTCTATGCTCAATCTTGGCAGTCAGCCGGCCACAGAGGCAGTCGTGGACGAGGCTTTCATCGCGGCAGAGGCGGAACTCCTGGTCGCGGCAGCTCTGCAGGTGGTCGCGGGGGGGCGGTCGACAGCCCTCAACAGCGAGGTGGCTACTCCGGCGGTCGTGGGGGGTCTGCTGGTCGCGGCAGTGGACCTCCTCGCAGCTCCATCATCTGCCAAATTTGTGGCAAATATAATCATGCTGCGTGGGACTGCTGGCATAGGTTTGATAACACTTATTCTGGACCGTCTACATCGTCACCTCAAGCGTTCTATGCTGCAAACTCTGCTGAATCAAATGGTAATTGGATCTTAGACACAGGTGCTAATGCCCATGTAACACCGGATCTGTCTCGTCTATACTCTTATACTCCATACTCTGGCAATGACAGTGTAACTAGTGCAGGTGGCCACCCTCTCCCTATTGCTCATGTGGGCTCAGGTAAAATACCTACCTCCTCTGGCATTTTTTATCTTGGTAACCTTTTTCATGTACCATCTCTTAAATCTCATCTTCTATCCGTTTATCGTTTCACCAAAGATAATAATTGTACCCTACTCTTTAACTCCAATGAATTTCAGATTCTGGACAACACCACCCACCGAGTGAGGTACAGAGGCCAATGTGAGCAAGGGCTTTACATGCTACCTTCCAATTATCAAGTGTCTGCGTCTATCGAGTCGTCTCCAACAGCTTGCTCTGCCATTCTCACTCCTCAAGATTGGCATCGTCGCTTGGGGCATCCTTCTGTCGAAGTCAATAAACATTTACTTTCTCTTTTTGGTTTCAATAAAGTGTCCAATGTAACGTCCTGTGAGTCATGTTCTGTATCCAAGTCACACAAACTACCATTTTCTTTATCATATAATGCAGCACTATTTCCTTTTCAACTTATTCACTCTGATGTTTGGGGCCCTACGGCGGTCCCATCTTTTGGTGGTTTTCGGTATTACATTAGCTTTGTTGATGATTTTACCAAATTTTGCTGGTTATATCCCTTAAAACAAAAATCTGAGGCGTTTGGAGCTTTTAAAAATTTTCAGTTCATGGTTCAGAATCAGTTTGGCACCACCATAAAATTGTTCCGAACTGACAATGGCCGTGAATATGTAAACAATCAGTTTGCACATTTTCTCCACCGCCTTGGCATCCTCCACCAAAAAACGTGTCCTTATACCCCTGAACAGAACGGGGTGGCGGAGCGCAAGCATCGTCACCTCATCGAAACTGTCATTACTCTTCTTCACACAGCTCGCTTACCTGTAACTTTCTGGGTTGAGGCGCTTGCCACAGCAAATTTTTTGATTAATCGTCTTCCAAAGAAATCTCTTGGTCATATCTCTCCACATGAAAAATTATACAACATTGCTCCAGATTACTCCATTCTCCGTGTTTTCGGGTGTCTTGCCTATCCCCATTTGCGTCATGAGGTAAATCATAAGTTACAACCTCGATCGAAGCCGTGTGTCTTTGTTGGCTATGAACCCCTTACCAAAGGTTATCGATGTTTTGAACCCACCACCCAACGCATATATGTGACCCGTCATGTTAAGTTCCATGAAACTGAGTTTCCCTACCACAAGTCCTTATCTCAGCAGTCCCCGTCTTCACCGTCCTACTTTGGAGTCCTTCCTCTTTTTCCTACACAGCCCTCTGCAGAATCAAGCCATGCTCACACGCCTCCGTCCTCACCACTGCTGCCAGCCATCACACTCGCACAACCCTCAACCCCTGCCACTTCCATTCAGTCAACAACGCCCACACCACACCCACATATTACACCAATATCGTTCCCGTCGACGCCGCAGTCGCTTCCACCAACCAGCCCACAGCCGGCGTCACCAACCAGTCGTACAGCTGCACCAGAACCAGCAACCGCCCAAATCCCGGCTCCTCATCATCCCATGACCACCCGTGCCAAGAGTGGCATCTTCAAACCAAAAACTTACTCCTCTACTATTCCATATGATACCCAGCCACTCACTGAGCCCACAACATACAAACAGGCTGCTCAAAATAAACATTGGTGCACTGCTATGGATGCTGAGTTTGAGGCGTTACAGAGACAAAATACTTGGGTGTTAGTTCCTCCTCCTTCGAACCGTTTTCCCATTGGCTGTAAGTGGATTTATCGCATAAAACGCAACTCTGATGGCACTGTGGCTAGATACAAAGCTCGCCTGGTTGCAAAGGGATATGATCAAGCTTATGGGCTGGACTACTCAGAAACATTCAGTCCGGTGGTTAAACAACAGACAATACGCCTTGTCCTGTCTCTAGCTATGCATCATCAGTGGCAACTCCATCAACTGGACGTTTCTAATGCCTTTTTACATGGTGAACTAGAGGAGGAAATCTACATGCAACAACCTCCTGGATATATTGATCAACGGCACCCTACTCATGTCTGTAAGTTGGTAAAATCTCTCTATGGCTTAAAACAAGCTCCACGTGCATGGTACCTACGTCTCTCATCCTTTCTTGCGGCACAGGGCTTCACTACCACTACTAATGACACAAGTCTTTTTGTCAAACATTCAGCCACAGGAATTCTCATACTACTCCTCTATGTTGATGATATTGTTGTCACTGGTTCATCCCCTACCCTCATTCATGATTTTATAAACTGTATGCATCATGAATTTCAGATGAAGGATCTTGGCTCTCTCAAATATTTTCTTGGGTTGGAAGTTGACCGCACCAGTGATCAGCTTCTCTTACATCAGACCAAATATGCAGGGGAACTAATCCATCGAGCAGGAGTGGACTCATGCACCACCGCACCTACACCAATCAGCCCCAGCCAGTCGACTAACGGTGCAGACGTGCCGTTCCACAACCCACGTTTGTTTCGCAGCTTGGTCGGCGGCCTGCAATATTTAACTGTTACCCGTCCAGATATACAGTTCGCAGTCAACTATGTGGCTCAGAAAATGCACAGTCCGATGGAACAAGACTTTCACACTCTCAAACGCATTCTTCGGTATGTCAAAGGAACAATTTCGTGTGGCATTACTTTTTTCAGAGGAGACCTTCGTCTTCGCGGCTACTCCGATTCTGACTGGGCAAATGATCCGTCGGACAGCCGCTCAACCACCGGTTATCTCATCTTCTTTGGACCAAATTTGATCTCCTGGAACACACAAAAACAGGGACGGGTATCAAAATCCTCCACGGAGGCTGAATATCGAGCTCTATCGGCTGCAGCCTCGGAAGTCATGTGGCTCACCTACCTTCTAGCTGACCTTCATGTTACAACACCGTCTCCAAGCTTGTATTGTGACAACAAATCTGCGATTTGTCTGACCAAGAATCCTGTCTTCCACAAGCGCATGAAGCACGTGGGCAAGGACTGTCATTTTGTGCGCGAACAAGTCATTGATGGAGCCATGACAGCTGAGTATGTTTCTACCGAGGACCAGCTAGCGGATTTTCTCACAAAACCGTTACCATCTCAGCGTTTTCAGTATCTTCTCTCCAAGCTTCCTCTTGCTTCCGCCAAGACTCAGCTTGAGGGGGGATGTTAGATAGAAAATATAATTACTTAGTTATGTTGGGGTTATTATGTAATTACTTATAGTCTACAACTATATATATTGTACAAGACTCTAATTATTGGTTAACATTATTCATAATAATAATATTCTATCAGAGCGTAAGGAGGGCTAAGGCTAACTTTTTCAGGTTAATGTATGTTGTGAGTCCAATATTGGCTATTGGAAAATGGTTTGATCAAATATGTCATTGGAAGAATCCACTCACAACAATTCTAATCCATATAGTCTTTGTTATATTAGTCCTTTACCCTGGATTGATTGTTCCTACATTGTTTCTTTACCTATTCTTGATTGGTATTTGGCACTATAGATTGAAACCAAGACATCCACCTCATATGGACATCCATATTTCACATGCTCACGGTGTTTTCCCCGATGATTTGGATGAAGAATTCGATACATTCCCAACATCAAGAGGCTCGGATAAGGTGAAGATGAGATATGATCGTTTGAGGAGCATTGGAGGCAGGATTCAGACCGTGGTAGGGGACTTAGCGACTCAAGGGGAAAGGTTTCATTCATTGTTAAGTTGGAGGGATCCAAGGGCATCGGCTTTGTTCGTGACATTCTGTTTGTTTGCTGCAATAGTCATGTACGTCACACCATTCCAAGTTATCGCGATTCTCATTGGAATCTACGTGTTAAGGCACCCGAGATTTCGCCATAAAGTTCCTTCATTGTCTACTAGTTTCTTCAAGAGGCTGCCTGCAAGAGCAGATTGCATGTTATAAGACTTAAAGTTGAGTAAATAGTTGGTTTAAGTATGTAGAAAAATGAACTTGAGATCACAAAGTTCTGTTATTTCTACCTTAGTAATTTTGACTTCTTTGAAGATACTAATGTGTAATGTATTTGTTAAATTTGATTAAGCTATATTATTGATCTTTTAGAAAATGAAATAAACTACAATTACGCCTATTGAAATCTCACGAGTAGAGTCTAATTTACGCCTATTGAAATCTCACGAGTAGAGTCTAGAGAGGGAGAATGCAAGAGCAGATTGCATGTTATAAGACTTTAAAGTTGAGTAAATAGTTGGTTTAAGTATGTAGAAAAATGAACTTGAGATCACAAAGTTCTGTTATTTCTACCTTACTAATTTTTCTATAATTTGACTTCTTTGAAGATACTAATGTGTAATGTATTTGTTAAATTTGATTAACCTATATTATTGATCTTTTAGTAAATGAAATAAACTACAATTACGCCTATTGAAATCTCACGAGTAGAGTCTAATTACACCTATTGAAATCTCACAAGTAGAGTCTAGAGAAGCAGAATGTAAATAGATCGTATCCTTTATCTTATAACGCTAATTGAAATCTCACAAGTGGAATCTCCGAGAGTGTAAGTAGATTGTATTCCTTACCTTATAGTGTCACTGAAATCTCACAAGTAGAGCCTGGAGAAGGAGAGTGTAAGTAGATCCCATCCCTTACCTTATAACACCCACCGAAATCTTATTAGTAGAGTCTGGAGAGGGAGAGTGTAAATAGATCGTATCTCTTACCTTATAATGTCACTGAAATCTCATAAGTGGAGTCTAGAGAGGGAGAATGTAAATAGATCGTATCCTTTACCTTATAACGCCATTGGAATCTCACAAATAGAGTCTCCGAGAGTGTAATTAGATCTCATCCCTTACCTTATAACATCCACCGAAATCTCATAAAGTAGAGTCTGGAGAGGGAGAGTGTAAATAGATCGTATCTCTTACCTTGTAATGTCACTTAAATCTCATTAGGATAAATCTGCTGAACTTTTTAAAATTTTGCACACTTTCTATAAAATGTTTGACTCCACCATTAATTCTAATCCGACTTAATAATAATATTTTTCACGTAAAGTTAAAAATAGAAGAATAACTTTATTTTTACCTTTTTTTTATATACCATAATTTTCAACGACAAAAATATCAATATTGAATAAAGAATAATTGTCACATATTTAATTATGTCGATATTATTTATATTGTCAATGCATATAACAAGTGGCGGTGCCACCGTATGTTTAGGCGGTTCATTCGACTTTCTTTCGACGAAAAATTATATTATTTTTATATAACTAAACTTTTTTTAGATATATATAATAGATGCAGAACTCCCTTCAATTATTTCACATGTCTATTTTTTTAAATTTTAAATTCTTTTATCAAAAATTCTTGCTCCGCTTCTAATATAATTTTGTATAACTTTGCTGACTGTCACTTATCATTAAAGTGACACA
Organism: Solanum chilense; assembly: GCA_032847665.1. NCBI lineage: Eukaryota > Viridiplantae > Streptophyta > Magnoliopsida > Solanales > Solanaceae > Solanum > Solanum chilense. The sequence continues at coordinate 1,894,807 of CM064963.1, read as the reverse complement.
TAACTAGAGACAATTGATGAGTTGTCGAGAGCTTTTTGTTTTTTTGTTCCTTCTTTATATTAAAATTAAATTGACCTCTTCGTCATTACAAAATAAAATAAATTATATTTAATAATAATAATAATAAAATAATTATAAAAAGTGTGCAATATTGTCCCAAAAATAAGTCTTACTCTAGAAAAATTTAGAAATGGAAATTATATGTTCTTTTAATATATATTTTATAGGTTGTTTGATATTTGAGATAAATATTATAATTTCGAGATAAAATTCAAAATTATCTTTACATCATATTGGATTTAAGATATTAGACTATTAATTTATTCTGAGACTATTTTCCCTTGAAATTGTCCAGTGAAATAAATAAAAGGTAGTATTTTCACATAAATAAATTAAATAGCTTTTAAATATTTTAACGACAATTTATTTTTTTTACTATATTATTTTTAATTATTTGGTTTGATATAAAATAAACAAAAGAATCATATCATATTATTATAATCTTCGATTCCCAATGCAAAAACAAAACCTCTATTTCTTAGACTTGCATGCATACTTACATTTGGCATTCTGCATGTCACATGCATATTATTTAATTTTATAATTGAGAGTTTTAGGTCCATTTATGTTAACGTGTTATTATAATAAATTAGAATTTTTTTTAAACTTATTTATTTTGATAATTAGCATTTCATTTTTATATAATTTTGTGATTTTTATAAAAAGTGATTGATTTTGTAAAAGGTTGTGATTTTTTCAAATAATGATATCTTTTTGATATAAGACACAATAAATATTTATTTACACTACTGTTTGTTATTTATGAATAGAGAGATTTCATTTGATTTCAGAGCAATGAAAATCTTGATTTCAGAGCAATGAAAATCTTGAACTACTTCTCCTATTTTACACAATTAAATATTCGTATACTCTGTTCTGGTTGAGTGGTTTACTGACATCATTGTTTTTGTATTAATACGTTGATGAATAAAATTGTTATACTCTGAGAGGATTTAATTCTTTAAGTATCATGTATTAGAGACGAATAATTTTTTTAAGAGAATTATGTGTATTCAGTGGACTTGAGTTTTTCCTTTTATTTCATTTTATTTTTATATATCTTGGTATTTTTTTTTAAAGTCATTAATTTATGTTTATGATATAAATTATTATTTTTTAGTACATATTTTAAACTCTGTTGTTTATGTTTCTGTAAAGTTATTGTCTCTAGTTATATTGAATATACACACATAAAGCAGGTATATTAATTGTGCAGAAAATAATTATTGTTAGTTCAAAGAATTCATGTTTTGATATTCTATATAAAATTCTGTAACTTAAAATTACTACGTATAAACTTACATATTATCTATTTTTATATACATATAAAGTTTTTCACTTGTCAATTGAAGAAATTCATTATGCAAGTACAAAAATTATAATTATTTTCATGTTCAAGCGTAATTTCTTTTTTGCATATGTTAACAAATCTTTGAATTTTTCCCTAAGAAAAAATTCCCATTTTTTATATTTTTATATAAAGTCAAATAAATATATGAAATAGAAAATTCGATACAAAAAGTCTCATTTCTCTTTCTGCTTTTTGATTTTATATTTATCATTTTGCTACTATTTTCTCAATAATTTATTCATCGAAGGTTCTTGAATTATGTGATAATAATAAAAGTCAAATTTAAGTTGAAATATTACTAATATTTTTTATAAGAATCTATATTATTTATATTTACAAGTTCAATGCAATTACCTGCATGGAGCGCGGACAAATACCTAGTTTGTCTATAAAAAGGATCACCTCTTGATTTCAAAATTTGGAAAAAAAAATTAAGGTAATATCGCGATCAACAAAATCAATCATTACATAAAATAAAACTTATTATCGTTACTTAAGAACGAATTCAAACTATACGATAAGCTAAATTTTAGTAACAGTCTGAATAAATTAAACATTATATTTAAACTAATCATATAGTGCCATGAGTAACAAACCATCCAAACAAGGTGTTAAGCTCTTATAACTTGTATTGTACAACTTTTAAAATACAAAGTGCTACCTTATTATTTGTCTATATATATACTCTCTATCCCCCCTTTAATTATTCACATTGTGAAGTCTTTAATTCCTTCTTTCTTTATGGCATCTACAAAAGTTAAAATTCCCACCATAGATTTTTCTAATGAAGAACTAAAACCAAACACTCCATTATGGGAATCCACAAAAATTCAACTTTTTGAAGCTTTCCAAGAATATGGTTGTATTGAAGCAATATTATATGATAAAAATCTAAATAAAATAAGAGAGGCTTTATTTGATTTTTCAAAAAAATTATTTGAATATCCCTTAGAGACCAAAATGAAAAATATTTCAGAAGTACAATATCATATTGGCTACATAGGGCAAATTCCACACTTGCCATCTTATGAGAGTTTGGGTATTTCTGATTTCCTTGCTCCTCAAAGTGTTGAAAATTTTGCTAATATATTTTGGCCTCATGGTAATCCTGAATTTTGGTATGTATAATTTAATTTATGCATCGATAAGAGTCTTAAAGCAACGATATAATTGTTTTTGTATAAGTTATAGATTATATACTTCTAACAACAATAAAGTCTATAAATCACAAATATAAGATGTGTATACAATCATATTAGGGTAGGATGAATATAATTTTTTTATTTCTCGAGTCTATCCTTCATCATATTTTTAGAACAAAATAAAAATATCTTATGTAACCACAAAAAAGATATTTGTTACACAAAGCCAGAAAGCCACGATTTGATAAGTGTTAAGATATTTCACATCGGTAGATGAATGAGTCTCCTTATATGGACTTGGATAAATCTCCCCTCATAAGCTAACTTTTTGGATTGAGTTAGGCCCATGATCCATCTTTACGTGGTATCAGAATCAGACCCATCCCAATTCATTGTTCACCGATGATGGACTCCAATTTAGAAGTGTTCACGCTCCACTTAAGGTCTGGGCGTATGGGATAAGATATCACACATCGATAGAGGGATGAGAATTTGGTCTCCTTATATGAACTAGAACAAACCTCCTTATATGGACTTGGACAAACCTCCCCTCATAAGCTACTTTTTCGAGTTGAGTTAGGTCCCAAGATCCATCTTTACGTTCGATTCTCCTTACTTATTTCCCCTTCTTCATATGTTTATGTTTATACTTTATACTAACATTACATGTGCATTAATTTTTGCAGCAATTTGGTCAAATCTTATGCAAATTCACTTCTGAAATTGGATCAAATCATCAAAAGGATGATCTTGGAGAATTTGGGATTAGAAAAGCACATTAATGAATTGTTGGATAATTTTGCCCTATTTAGATTTTCCTATTACAAGGGATCATTATCTATTAATAAAGATGAAAATGATAAATATGATGGATTGGGTGCCCATACAGATAATAACTTCTTGACTTTTATAGCACAAAATCAAGTCAATGGATTGCAAATCAACAAAAATGGAGAGTGGATTAATGCCAGTATTTCACCAAATTCTTTTATTGTTCTGTCTGGTGATTCCTTCAAAGTATGTGTTACTCATTTTTTTAATGTTATTACTTTTTTGGAACGATAATAATAATTTTTGAAGAGTACAAAAAACATAAGTTATACTTGGAACTGCATGTTTAATATTTTCATGAAAAATTAAAAATGAATATTGATAATTAGTGAGCCTATGCTTTGGAATATCTTAAAATGTTATCTCACTCGTATTTGATTATTTTCCAAAATGCATATTGTAAAAGGATTTGATACCCTAAGTAATATTTGATAAGTTGAAGCAACATAGGTTACAATTGGAACTACATGTTTAGATCATGCAAAATTAAAAATGTCTGTTGATATTTGGTGGATCCTATGTTTCTCAAATCTTTAAAAATATTGTCTCACTCGTGCTGAAGTGTTCTCGAAAATGCATATTTTAGAAGGATCAGACACATTGTGTAAAGAGTTCAAGCATAATAGTTTATAATTATGAAAAACTAAAAATAAATCTAAAAATAAATTTAGAGCAACATTTCATGAAAAACTAAAAATAAATCTAGATATTTCTTTGGAACTTATGTTGCCTTATTTTTCAAAAATGTTTGAGTTATATGTATCCATGTTTTGTAGTTTGAATAATTAAAAGAAAATAAATTGCAATTACGAATAAAATATGAAGAAACATAATTTTATTAATAAGGATTGCGGGTAATTCTGTTGATTCTTTGATTCTACTCTCCTAAGATTTATCCATGATTCGAGGGTCGTTAGTGACTTATTTCTCGAACTAGGATGATTTAGATTTGACCCTCTATATAAATAATCCATCAATTTGCGAAGCATTCGGAATCTTGATCTCTTTATGGAATTTTTGAGATGCCTTTTAAGAGAATTTAGTATTCTTTATATAGGCATAAACTAGGGTATAGGGTTGAGTCCCAGAATCCTAATTTGAGTTGAACACAATTTGTAGAGTACCAACTAGAATTGAACACATCTTGTAGAATCCCATAGAATTTCAATGTCTACAATAACGTATGTAGAAAAAACACGTATTTATAGTTAAAAATAAATATTTTTTAAGTTTTATGCACTGATGATAAGCGAATTTATACAGGCATGGACAAATGGTCGATTGCATTCTCCCCTCCACAGGGTAGAAATACCTAAAGAAGGTGATAGACTCTCCCTTCAATTTAATACATTATCAAAACCAGGTCACTTCATAGAGGCTCCAAAAGAACTTGTGGATGAGAAACACCCTTTACTCTTCAAGCCATATGAAATGCTTGGATTATTAAATTATGTTGCTTCGAACGCTGGCACTCCTAATGCTTTCCAGGCTTATTGTGGTGTTTGATATTATAAAGTCAATTTTTGACGAACATTTTTATCGGAGTATCGCTAGCATATATGGAATTTCTGATAAAAGATTCGTCGAAGATGTCTTGAACAAGCCATCATTTGTTTGGAGATTGTGTTTTCTTTCTAGTGTGTATCTTATGTTTGAATTGTTGTCGTTCTTTAACTTTTGCCTTCTATGTTTTATGTATAATGAAATAAAAAAACGTGAATTTCTGATGAATGTTCATGTCCGAATACCATTAATATATATGGGATTTCTAATAGAATATTTATCGAAATGGTGTTTATCTTATGTTTGAATTGTTGTATTATTAAGTATTGACATTTTATGTATTATGTATTTGTAATTTCGATGGAAATTCATGTTTTTATGCAATTTTTTTGAATTTTAACCCTTAAATTCGTCTAAGGAACAAGTATATTTTATATGTTCCTTTGCAAATTACAACATCTACATTTTGTAAAGCAAATAAAATAATGACACAATATTTTATCACGGAAACCCTCAATTCAAAAAGGGTAAAAATCACGATCGACACCTCATCAGGACTTAACTTCACTTCATTAAACTTTGAGCCTCAACAAAAGATTACAAACCTATGTAACCTAAGGATTTATAAACTCTCATTCCTAGCTAAGAAATTATATACTCTAACTCCTAGCTACTTAAGACAAAAATCCCCAGGTTTAAGTCTTCTACCGTCCTCAAGTTTCTTAAACTTGTTAGCGAATCCTACACAGACACTTGATTGTAATCAAAACTCTTAATTACAATCTTATAACTTTTTCTTCACAAACTGACAACACTCTCCAATAAATCTCAAAACTCTCTCAAACTCTTGATCGTGTTTTGATCTTCTCTCTATGTAAGTGGGCGCTTCATCGAAGAAGTTATTGTCATAGTTATAGAATAAACCTCTCAAAGTCTTGTCCAACTCAAACTTTACTTTGCCACATCTTCAACTCCTTGTTCAACTCGAACTTAACTTCTGCTGCATCTTCAACTCGAACTTAACTTCTTTAAACCAAACTCGACTCGAACTTGAAATCCCAGCAACTTGCGTTGACAGGGAAACTTCTTACGTGATGTTCCTTTATTAGATACAAAAACTTGTTTTTTGCCGCCTCACCTTGTAAAACTCAACTTGGACTCCTATTTGCCTTTGCCGCTAGAAAGAAAACTTCTTTAACTCAACTCCTACTTGAACTTCATCTTCGACTTAGTTTAGGTAATCTTTTATTTCCAAAAGCGACTTGGATTAGCTGGAAAGTGGTGTTACTGCTATAACTCCTTAACTTTGTCATGTTACTGCCAAAACTCCTTAATTATGTCATGTTACTGTTACAATTCCTTAACTTTGTCATACTTCAAAACAAAAGACTTTAACACAAATAATTAACCTATTTATATAACATAATTTTTTAATGAAAAAATAATGAGAGATGAGTTAGCCTGCACGTGTCTGTCCTGGTTTGACTCAATAAAAATCTGCTAATTACATTTTCAAATAAAATAAATTGATATATATATATATATATATATATATATATATATATATATATATATATATATAAGTTTTCAATAAAAAATATTACTATTAAATAAAAAATACTCGTCATGTTTAATAATATTCATATTAATTTATATCGTCAATATATAAAACACGTCTTCATGATTTCTTCAGTCACTACAAAATAAACAAAATATATGTAATAATAAAAAATAATAATTTAAAATTGTGTGCAATATATTTTTTTTCCAAAAATAAGTGTTATTTTAAAATTTTAAAACGAAAATATGTTTTTATCATATTTCTAGAGATTGTTAAGTATATAAGAGATAAGTATAACAATTTTGAGGTAAAATTAAAATTTATGAAGTTAATGTATTAAACTATTAGTTTATTTTGAGACTATTTTGTTTCTATCGTTTCTACTTTTGTATTAGAAAATGATGAAATTATTATTTTCATATAAAAGGGGATAAAATAGTCTCACGGGATATTTTGTTACTATTTTTTAAAAAAAAAAAACGATTTTTTCCTTGAAATTTTCATGTGAAAATTGTTAAGCCACTATTTCTACGTATATTCTAATTGAATAGGTGAAAAAAAAAATATTTATACGTAGAAAAATTAGTAAGCTTTTTAATATTTTCATAAAAAATTGTTTTTAATATGTATTTTTTATCGAACTACTTCGATAAAAAATGATTAATTAAATTAATTATATTTTATGACATAATTTTTTTTTATTCGCGATAAAAAAAACCTCTATTTCTAGTAGTGCCGCGTACCACCCATAAATTGACTTCATAAATCTGTAACGTATAGACCTGCATGCATAATTTGTCTATAGGCAGCTGTTTCTTACTTCATCTACCTTGCCAAAATCAAGATTGGAGAAAGTGGCTATGTGGGAAGCAGAGCTGTGGCAATGCCAGGGGTAACTATTGACACTAAAGGTACTCTTGGAGATCTCTCTCTTGCCATGAAGGGAGAGCTCGTAAAATAGACGAAAATATAATCAAGATCGTGACATGTTTGGTATGACGGAAGTCATTTTTCTTCTTTCGATGGAAAATGTTTTCCTGGGAGAACATTATTTTTTGGGTAAAGGAACACCAGAAAATGATATCCTCGTGAAAAACATTTTCCCCGAAAAAATGACTTCTGTCGTACCAAACACTGTAGCACATTTTGTAGGTTCATCATTTTGACTAGTGATATTTTAGCCTTTGTATTTACTACATTAGGAAATAGTTAAATAGGAATTGTAGAACATTATGTAGGTTCATAATTTTTAATAAATTTTGTTTTTTTTAGTCAAATGCTCTCTTATGAAGAGTTGTAACAGTATTTTCTCATAACATCTTGTTTTTTTTTAAGCAAATATATTATTTAAAATCAAAACAAAAAAGTGTTTTTCATTAACTATTATTTTGTTGATTTTTTTTTTTTTTTTTTTTTTTTACTGAATAGACAAGAAAAGGATCAATTTTAAAATACTAGAAATGTTATAGACAAAGTCAAACGGATAAGCCAAGAGTTATATTCAATTTTCCAACTGAATTGATAGTTAAAGATAAAATCAATGTTCCATCAAGACAATTGGAGCTAGGACCACAAGTTGCCTAGTTTTATCATTATTTTTCTTCACTGTGGAATTGACCTAGTCACTAGTCTAATTAATATCTTACTTGTGGCAGGCGGAACATAGTTTCAGCTTATTGAGGATATGACCGTAGATAGGAGTTGGTTGTGGCACACACATACTAAAGTAGAAAGTTAGCAGGTTAACGGTGTCCTCGCTTATCCTTCTGTTATAGCAGTCCTATCATTACTCTAGTAGTTTTTTGTCCTTCGATTTTTGTTATTATTTAATGTTTCTTATACTTCGATTTTCGTATTATTTTACTATAGTTACTAGTCAGATTGATTTTTTCATCTTTTTAATAGTACTTTTTCATGACTTCTCTGCTTATGTTATTTCTTTTTACGTTTTTCCTTGAGCCAGAAGTCTATAAAAAAAAATTCCTCTACCTCCAAAGTAGAGGTAAAATCTACGTACGCTCTACGTTTATGTAACATCAATCAACTAGAAGCTAATAAAATTAGTCATACATGCACCTAACATAGAAAAGTAGAAATTGACTCTAAAGTCTTCATTGTTCATCAAAAAATCAACATTTGCATTAATAACATAAATTAAATTAATGTTCTTGATTTGTTCAAACAATTCATATTTTCTCTTGCAATGTCTAATTTTGTTAATTTTTGTCTTGTAATATTTCTTCTTTTTTCCTTATCATCACACAATTTAGCTCAAAATAATGGTAGAATAGCTACTAGTAGTTCTATTAGTGCAACAGATGAAAGTACCCCATGGCTTTCACCATCTAATGATTTTGCATTTGGTTTAAAAAAAATTCAAGAAAATAAAAATGAGTTCTTGCTTTGTATATGGTATGCAAAAATTCAAGAAAAAACTATAGTTTGGCATGCTAATATAAGTAATTTAGTACCACAAGGATCAAGATTGAATCTTGATTCTCAAAGAGGTTTAATACTCAATGATCCTCAAGGGAATACTCTTTGGAGAAGTGATTTGGTTCTTGGTAATATTGATTATGGATTGATGAATGATAATGGGAATTTTGTTGTAATGGGAAGTGATTCTAGTGATCCATTGTGGGAAAGTTTTAGAAATCCAACTAATACTTTGTTGCCAAATCAAACATTGGAAAGAGGAAGCTTCCTTGTTTCTCAAAAGTCACAAGCTAATTTCACTCAAGGTATGTACGCGTTTGAATTGTCGTATCTATCATTCATCCTATCCTCCCCAGACCGCACTTGTCAGATTACACTGAGTATGTTTTTATTGTTGTTGTTTTACGCGTTTGAATTGTCGTATCTATCATACATCTTATCCTCCCCAGACTCCACTTGTCAGATTACACTGAGTATGTTTTTATTGTTGTTGTTTTACGCGTTTGAATTGTCGTATCTATCATACATCCTATCCTACCCCGACTCCACTTTACACGTAGTATGTTGGTGTTGTTGTTTTACGCGTTTGAATTGTCGTATCTATCATACATCCTATCCTCCCCAGACTCCACTTGTCAGATTACACTGAGTATGTTGTTGTTGTTGTTTTACGCGTTTGAATTGTCGTATCTATCATACATCCTATCCTCCCCAGACTCCACTTGTCAGATTACACTGAGTATGTTGTTGTTGTTTTATGCGTTTGAATTGTCGTATCTATCATACATCCTATCCTACCCAGACTCCACTTTACAAGGAGTATGTTGGTGTTGTTGTTTTACGCGTTTGAATTGTCGTATCTATCATACATCCTATCTTCCCTAGACTGCACTTGTCAAATTACACTGAGTATGTTGTTGTTGTTGTTGTTGTTTTACGCTTTTGAATTGTCGTATCTATCATACATCCTATACTCTCCAGACTCCACTTGTCAGATTACACGGAGTATGTTATTGTTGTTGTTTTACGCGTTTGAATTGTCGTATACATCATATATCCTATCCTCCCAAGACTCCACTTGTCAGATTACACTGAGTATGTTGTTGTTGTACGTGTTGAATTGTGTGACCAATTTATTCGATTGATTGATATTAGGTATCGAACATGATATCTGTTTTATACTTGTTGACAACCTACCGTGACCCTTGTCGTTTGTTCGGTCTTGGGACCAACAAAGTGAGCAAAGCACACACGCGAAGTTAACAATATGTTCCAGTCATGTCTGAAGTCTTTTGCTTCTATCTGTTTATGCTAGTATCTGTTTTAGTCATGTCTGAAGTATTCGTTGAGCGGAAACCAACTTGTTTGGGATTGACATATTTGTTGTATAATGTCCCAACACGCATTCTCATGTGTGGTCTGATTCTTTTCCATGATCCAAACAGTAAACTGTTAAAGTTGAGAGTGCGACTTTGATAATTTCATTATATTATGTCTCGACAGGTAGGTTTTATCTTCGGATGCTTGATAATGGAAACTTGGTGCTTGTTACACAAAGTGTGCCTTCCAATACGGATTATGATGATGAGTACTATAACACTCAAACTTCTGACTCAACAAATGCAACCAATTCAGGGGATAAGCTGGTTTTTGAAGAGAATGGGGTGATGTATGTATTGAAAAGAAACAATCAAAGGCAAATTCTTACTCCGCGATCCATTCCTCCAGCTTTGGACAATTATCATCGTGTGACACTTAACTTTGATGGAGTTCTTAGTCATTATTATCATTCAAGGATTTCGAATGACAGTGGTTGGAATATTCTTTGGTCTCAACCGAACAATATATGCATCGAAATTGATGGAAACAATGGACCTGGTTCTTGTGGTTACAACAATGTATGCAGTCTTGGTACAAACAACAGACCAGTTTGTAACTGTCCTAAAGGATATTCGTTGGTTGATCCGAACGATGCTTATGGTGACTGCAAACCAGATTTTTCTATAAGTTGTGATGAAGTTGGGAGGGGTTCACCTGATGATTTTTACAGTTTTATCACGATTCGTGATACTGATTGGCCGAAATCAGATTTTCAGCAAATTACCCCTTCTACTGAACAAGACTGCCAGAATGCTTGTTTGAATGATTGTTTCTGTGTTGTTGCCATTTACAGAAGCAATAGTTGCTGGAAAAAGAAGCTTCCGTTATCGAATGGGAGAATAGACACCAATCTGAATTCAAAAGCTTTTGTGAAAATAAGGAAAGATGGTGTTCCTCCTTTGAGTACTCCTGGCTTTCCGAATTCAGGATCTAGTCGAAGCAAGAATTGGCGAAATCTGGCTGTTGTGTTGTCCGGGCTCTTAGGCGGTTCTTTGTTGGTAAATATTCTTGTCATCAGTGTATTCTGTTGGGGATTCTTCCACATTTACAAAAAGAAAATGAAGACATCGCGCCCTACGAGCCATGTGGCAGACTCTATCTGTCATAGTTTTACATACAAAGAACTTGTAGAAGCCACAAAAGACTTCAAGGAAGAGCTAGGAAGGGGTGCATTTGGGATTGTTTACAAAGGGTTAATGCCTATCGGTTCAAGAAACGTTGTCGCTGTAAAGAAGCTGGACAGAGTTGCTCATGAGGCAGAGAAGGAGTTCATAACTGAAGTAAATGTGATTAGTCAGACTCATCACAAGAATTTGGTCCGTCTGCTAGGATATTGTAACGATGGAGCTCATCGTTGTTGACACCCAATTTTTGACCCACGTTGGTATAAATTAATTATCGAGCTTCGTGAGTTTTTCAATTTATTCAAGTCAATTAGTTTTATAATTTTTTGCGAAAATATAACGATATAATGCTTACATATGTGTGTATCTAGCCGGTATATCCTGTGTATATTTCAAAACCAACCCAACTTAAAATTAACCAACCTCAACTCTTTCAACCCAACATCCAGCCCACATCCCCAGGCCCAATTCCCCTCTGACCCAATAAGAAACCCCTCAAACCCAACACCCATTTCAGCCCAAACCCTTTAAATCTTTACCCGACCCGAACCGCTCCGACCCGACCCATTTTTGCCTTTCTTCTTCCCCACCACAATCTGAAACCCAGCAAAAAGAAGAAAGCAAAAAATCCAGCCAAAAAACGTACTCTCTCCCCACGCTCCCTTCGTCCCCACATCCCTCCACCCACACGACAACCCGACAGAACCCCACCAAAAACCGCGTCTCCCCACGTTCTCTCTCCCACGCTCCCTAATACGCTCTCCCTACCCCACGTTTTTTTTTTATATTTAAACTCTCTCCCTCTTCAGATTTGAGGGAGGCTTTTGAAATTGGAGATTGGGAGTATATATATTTTAAGAAAATTTGGATTAGCGATTTTTTTTTTTTGGATTTTCGGAAATAGAACTGGAATACAAGAAGAGGTCGCGCTTCTTGATTCGAATCTCTTTGTCCGTTGTTTTTGAACAGCTACATTTCCGATTGTGAAGTCGTCGCCTCTCTGCTCGCCATCGTCTTGTTCGCTGCACCGTAACAGGTATACAGCTCGTCCTTCTCGGAGTTTTTTTGTTTTATTTTCACACATTCGAGCATGTAGTTGTTTGATTCCGCTGGTTATGTCGTGCTGATAGTCTTGAAGGATGATGTTTTATTTTTATTTTTTGTGTTTTGAGGCATATTGGTTGTTGTTTGTTGAATAAGAGTTAAGTACGTACGTATAGCTAATGTATCTTTCGAGTTCACTTTCTGGTTCAAGATTTGCCGAGGGTTTCTTTTGGTATGAATAGGTTATTCTGCGAAGTGTAAATGAACTCGAATGCGAGTGTATGCTGCAGTTGACTCGCTCAATTTATCATCGATGTCTGTTCGTTGGATAATGCGTAGGTTGTTCGTAATATTGTGCATTTAGAGATAGTTCTTTTTTGTTCTCTTTACTCTCTTCGTCTTAAGTTCAGTGTGAAGTCCAAATATATGGTTGCCTTACTCCATGTTACTTTTCTCTCGGCTATATTTCCTCTCCAACAAAATATAGCATATGTTCTGCCTGCTCTCCATTCTTGCTTCCTATGAATTGCTGGCTGTTATGTAAGTATCTGTATGCCTCTATGTCAAAGTTTTTTTTTACGTCAGTTTGAAGGTTTGGTGTGGTTAGTAGCCTGGGTTGTTGAAATGTTGAGGTTCATAATTCTAAGCATTTAAATTATTTTCGTGTTGTTACTTGAATCATTGAATAAACGTATTCGTCCAGCATGGCGAGTTGCAGTATTTTGGATATATGCATTATAGCACTTTAGATACTTGCATTATAGCCTTTGTTTGTTATCACCCATGTTACTAGTTGTTAATTCATTGGCGGCCTTGGTATGTTTGAAATTAAGCGAACCTGTGTTTGTTCATCGCGGGTTTTGCCGAAGAAATCGCTTGTTGATAAAAGTTGTTAACTTGTTGCTGCTTAAAGCTATGCTTGTTAAGTTTGGTTATCCTTAGCTGGGTTTCGCTTGGCTTTCTTCGAATTTATATGTCCTTTTGATTTATTATGTTTTCATTCGAAATGCACTTGATTTATTTTGTTGTTTGGTATGCTAATTCATTTCTACTTTTGTTGCATGGAAAATTTCCCTTTGAGTCCATTTCGGACTCCATGTCATCCTTGCATTTCGGGAGAGCCATGAAGGCTCGGAAACGTTTGTCAAGTCGATCCATTGAAGCAAAATGTGCGAGAGGCAAATACCATGAGAATTGAAAAATTGAAGAAGAGGAGTAGAAGACGTTTTATTTTATTTTTATATTTTTTTTGCATTTTCATTTTGTAATGGGCATAAGCCCTTGTTGTCTTATTTCCTCGAAATTTATATTTTTATGTCTAGATTAGGACAGGTACAAAATGGGTAAAGACCCAAAGACAAGCGGGTCCAAGTTTCGGTCAAGGCGAACAGGACCCGAAAACTTGGACTCAGATCTCTCTCTCTCTCCCTTTCTCTCTCAATCTCTCTTTACTATTTGTTTACGTTTTGTTTTACATGTCGTTAGCTTAGGATTAGAAGAATCCAAACCCCATCGAACGCCTTTTATTTTATCAAAACCTTAAAACTAAAATGGAATCTCAAAACGATAAAAACTCATGAATTTTTTAAGTAAGACTTTAACAAATTTAATTGTTAACGGAATCTTAAAACAATAATTTTAAGTTTGCAAGTTGGCTTAGAGTTAAGGTTTTAAAAGTTGTCTTAAAACAATAATATTTTTTCAAGTTCGTTTGAGTTTGGAGAGCTTTAACTATTAAGGAAAATTCGGCAAAGATATATATTTCAAAAACTTGTAAACTTTAAGTTATGCTTCGTAAAAATCCGCAAAATTGCAAGATAAACAAAATATTTCGAAACTTTGAAATTTGTCTAAGTAACGTTCTAATAAACAAAAGATTTGCAAAAGTTAAAACAAAAATAGTCAAATAAGTTAGTCATTGGAAAACCGTATTTAACGGAGTATCTTAGGTGCCTAACACCTTCCTAAGACACTAATAAGAATCCCCGAACCCTTAAAATAATTTCTAAAATAATTTTTCTGTTTAAGTTGTTTTGGAAATAAGTTTTCTTGATTTTTCTTAAAAAATTAAGTGGCGACTCTTAAAAGTCAAAAAATAAAACGAGCTCTTCTTTTCGAAAATAAATATTAATATTTCGATAAAACAGAAATGGCGACTCTGCTGGGGATAATTTGGAGGATTCTAACCTTAAGGCTAATTTATTTGACTATTTGTGATAACTGTTTACTTGTATAAATTGTTTAAAGTTTTAATTTTTGAAAAAAAATTGCATTTCTCTCATGGCATATTTCCGATATGTATATATAGTATACTAAAGGACGGTTTGCGGAACCGCAGTCGGACTTTTTTATACTCACCCTATTTCGAAATTAGCGGCAATTTATTGGTTCGTTAGGCGTCCAATGGTTGTCGCAAGTTTCAGCCCAAATTGTCCGTTTGGGTTCCCGGTCCTTTCAAAAGCCACTCTTAGTCAACTAGTGTAGAGCCGAGCCAAAAACCCGAACGTAAGAGTATTTGAACTAAGATGACCCAACGCCCAAGGCGCGTTGAGCCCATTAGAAGCCCACCTTGTGTCTATTTGGCCCAAATTGCCAAAAAACAGACAATCATGCTTATGTGTTAATTGAAGGATGTATATTCATTTTAAGAACAATTTATTGTCTACGGGGTGGGGGGTTGACTAAATTTTGTTCGCTATTTTGTAGGATGAATTCGACACACAAACCTTTGAAAACAAGAATGGTTACTATCCCCGACCCTTTCCTTAAAGTATGGTGGAAGTTCATGAACAACGATGATAAAAGGATTGTTCAGAAACACATAGGTCATCTTCCGTCGTTGCTAGAGATGAATGCGTGGCCTGGCTTAATTGGAACGATGGTGAAATTCTGGGATAGCGAGAATATGGTTTTTCGATTTGGGGAAGTAGAGTTGACGCCGACTATAGAAGAAATTCTTATCAGTTATGAAAGTGTCGCCATGTGCAACAAAAGGAAACGACATCCAGATACAGATCTCCTAAACCCTATAGCATGGGATTTTGCCGAAATTAAAGAAAAGTTGTCATTGGTTAAAGCCGAGTGGATGGATAGGCTCCCTGGCCCGAATATACCTTTCCGAAAGTTATATTATCGATTTGGGCGTGCAAGGGCGTATGAGAAACATGAAGACGAGTTCATTTCAAAAGAAAAATGGAAAGAGACGCGTCCCCTTGCATTTGCGATATGTTTGCTCGGCACGATGGTTTTTCCCCAAGGGCCAAAATACACTATTCATCCCAGTATATTTATGGTCACTCATGCCATCTTTTATGGAGTAGATTACAAAACATCGACAAAATATTACACTCTAGCACCTATGATTCTGGCCGACATCTACAGGGCTTTAGACAAATGTCAGAACGGAGAACGCTTCTTTCAAGGGTGTAATCTTATACTACAGTGGTGGATGATGCGTCATTTAATCAAGACTCATAACCCAAAAGAACCTGATCCTTTAAGACGATCCGACGAGCTACATAGTCATGACTGGTGGTTGTATCACAATCGTTGCAACAAGACTGGAGGAGAAAGTTTTTGGTATCCAAGGCTTCGAGGGCTGAGAGAAGAAGACGTGCAATGGTCGATAGATAGTTTGGTGGTAACTAAGAATATGGTGGTTCGAACTGAGAAGGTCCCTTATTTGGTATTTGCTGGGTTAAGAGGGACTAGGCCATACGCTCCCGGTCGAGTGCTGAGGCAACTAGGAGGGAAACAGGAGTTGCCCCAGATTACAGATATGAGGAAATTCGTAACTGACCACAAGAATGGGCGAGTTGCATTTTCCGAAGACATGCGTAGGATGTGGAGATCTCGAAGAGTGTTGGGTGAGCCTGTACCCGATAGGTTTCGTCCGGAATGTTCGAGGGAGTACAAAGAATGGTTAAAAAAGAGTCTCGCTGGAACAATTGAGCCTGGTCCGAACATTCCTCACATTATTGCCGATGTCGGAGCAAAACATCAAGTCCGACTTCACCGCCTTCAAGAGAAGTTTGATGAAAGTGAATTAGAGCATCAACGTCGCCATTCTGAAGATTCCAATATCATAGCTCGATTGAAACAAGAACTGCGAAGTGCCAGACAATGCATGATAGAGTTAGATGATAGCATGGAGCGACAGATTCAATCGTTAGAGGGGTTCAGTCATCAAGAAGGAGCTCGATTGGCGAGAGATCATCTCTGGGCGGATAGATATGCCATGTGGGAAGAAGTCAACATCGCCAAGAGGACCAGACTTGGCGAAGGATCAGAGGAGTCCTGATTTTTACTATCCCCTGCGTGGGACTGTTTTATTTGCACTTTGTTTCGTAATTTATTTTCAGGACTACTTTCTGTTATGTTTATCAGACATTTTGGGTGCTATTTTGGGGATAATAAATCAGATTTTAAAAAGCATATACATCCTTCATTTCGTTAGGCCTACCCTTGGCACAAAAGGGTCACATGCATGCTTAGGATGCGATATATATGTTTAAACGTTTATGTGTTATGCTATGATTGAGGATATCGTAAACCCACTCCCAGCTAAAATTCCAAAGAATATACAGAATCCACTATTGCAAGATGTCCGACCAAAATTTTCGAGTCTTAAGTTTCTCAAAAAAAAAAAAAAAAAAAAAAAGAAAAAAGAGCAAACTCCTGCTTGTTGGAAAAAAAAATGTTTTCCAGTTCTCATTCGTGGGATAAAGATATCCTCAAACAAAGCAACTTGTGTGTTTATCTGCCGTCTATGTGATATTATGTATTTTGTACTCTGAACGCGCACTAACAAATCTCCCTTTGAGTTGTTTCACTTCTCAGGTACCTTTAAACTGGTCTGTGTCGATCAAAGCTGGCAAATCATCCTTACTTCACCAGATCGAAAGGTCCTACAGATTCCTTCCCTAGACCCAATTCAGACAAAGGAAAGAAAGTTATGGGAGACCAAAATGACGAAACGCGTATTACTGATGTTGTGGTGGCTCAGACCGCCTTAGCGGAACAAAATGAACTGATCATGCAACTAATGCGAGAAATGGCTGAAATGAAAATTGAAATGCAACGGAAACAGGATGCGCCTCCACCTGGATTTGGTGATAATATTGCTGATACAAGACCTCCGATCTATTTCCCTCCAGCAAACATGGGTCCGACTCAAAACCAGTCTTCTACACCTGTGCATAATCCATCGGGGATAGATTTAACAACCCAACATCCCCAATATGCTTCTGTATCGTACCAAGCTCCTCAACTTCTTCCAAATAACCATCCTCAAATGCCACCCTATCCTCAGAACACTCAAACTGCCTTCAATCCCCAAATACCTTATCAACATTTAAACCAGAACACCAATCCTCAGGCTTACCCACAGAACTACCAGACCGCCCAAAACGTCCCGAGTCCTTCTATAGCTCCACCCCTCCCAAAAAGAGCCACCTTCCAAATTCCCGTTCTGACCGAGCACGAGGGGCACGGTTCTGAGTTGGATCACTATGAAGAGCAGGAAAGAGAGTGGAGGGCAAAAGAAGAAGCAAAAATCGATATAAAAGAGGAAATCAAAAAGGCTATGAAAGAACTACAGTGCATCCCAGACGTCGTCGGACTCAGTTATGCAGAATTGTGCATCCACCCGGATTTGAACCTTCCCGAAGGGTTTAAAATTCCAAAGTTTGACACTTTTGGGGGAGTAGGCAACCCTATGGCACATTTGAGGGCGTATTGTGACCAGCTCGTGGGAGTTGGCAAGGATGAAGCTTTGTTGATGCGGCTTTTCAGCCGAAGTCTATGTGGGGAGGCTCTCGAGTGGTTTTCTTCACACGAAACCAGACAATGGCCCAATTGGAATGCGTTGGCTAAAGATTTCGTTGACCGATTCGCCTACAATGTCGAAATAGTTCCCGATAGGTATTCTCTAGAAAAGATGAAGCAAAAACCAACTGAAAGCTATAGAGAATTTGCCTACAGATGGAGGAAAGAAGCTGCAAGGGTAAGGCCGCCCATGACCGAGAAAGAGATTGTGGAAGTGTTTGTGCGGGTACAGGAACCAGAGTACTATGATCGAATCATGTTGCTAGTCGGAGCTAAATTCGCTGAGATAGTCAAAGTTGGTGAGACTATCGAAGATGGTTTGAAATCGGGGAAAATAGCCCGTGTATCCGCGTCACCTGGGTCTTCAGGATTGATAAGGAAAAGAAGAGAGGAAGTTGCTGCTGTCTCGTATGGGGGAGGAAAAACCCCTAGAGACCCATCACACTCCCGAAATCATTCCAAGCCCTCCCGATCCTACTACCCACAATCCAATCATCCTAATAGTCACAATACTGCCCCCACCTATCCGAATGCCCAAATTTCGTCATACCAAAGCCCACCCCCAAATCTCCAAAAGTTTTCTCCCATATACGCAGATTACCCTTATCCGAATATTGCTCCCAACTGTGCCAATGTACAATCGAGCTACCAAGCACCTCCGCCCACTTATCAAATCCAAGCTCCATTATATCAGAACCCCCTCCCGAACTACCTAGCTCCAGTACCAAATTACCTAGCAAACCCCTATCCTCGAAGGCAAGTTCCTCGTCCGAATACTCGAGATTATCAGCAGGTACCTCCCCCTCAGCAAAGCAGTTATGATCCCTCCCGTTTGACGTTTGAAAAAAGACCTTCAAGAAAATTTACCACACTTGCCGAAAGTCGGACCAAACTGTTTGAGAGGCTAGCCGCAGATGGATACCTCCACCCTGTGGGACCTAAGTCCATGGATGTCAACTCAAGGTTCTACAAGCCAGATCAAAGATGTGCTTATCATTCCAACAGTGTTGGACACGACACGGAAGATTGCATCAACCTTAAGCACAGAATCCAAGACCTGATCGATCAGGAGGTAGTTTCTCTTCAGCCGGCGGCACCAAATGTCAACACAAATCCGTTGCCGGATCATGGAGGTAGCAACGTTAATATGATTGAGACGGATGAAGACGGGTGCGAAACAAAGATGATTACTCCTATTGTGCATGAGGACTTGGAAAGGGCTGTCGCTTCTTTAAGCGTCAAGGAAAAGAGAAAGTTTGTTATTCGGACACCCGCAAAGGCTGTTGCCTTGGTGCCTTCAGAAACTCTCGTCAAGCCTAAATTTGTAATTGAAACTGCTGTGGCCCAAGGCATAACCAGGTCCGGAAGGTGCTACACTCCTGATGAGCTTGCTCTCGGAGGACAGAAGAAGGACCATACTAAGAGGCCGATAAGCGAGGGGGAAGCAGAGGAGTTCTGGAGAAGGATGCAACCAAAGGACTATTCCATCGTCAAACATTTAGAGAAGACTCCGGCTCAGATCTCCGTGTGGGCCCTGCTAATGAGCTCTCAGTCCCACAGGCAGGCCTTAATGAAAGCTCTTGATGATACATATGTACCCTCAGGTACAAGTAGTGACAACGTGGCTGCCATGATTCATCAAGTCATTCGGGGGCACCGGATCAGCTTTTGTGACGAGGAGTTGCCAGTCGAAGGAAGAACCCACAACAAAGCACTGCACATTACCGTGATATGTCATGGAAAAGTTGTCAACCGTGTTTTGATAGATGATGGATCCGGTTTGAATATCTGCCCACTTTCAACGTTGAGGCAACTGAATTTTGACCTGGGGAGTCTGGAGCAAAACCAGGTCAATGTAAGAGCGTTTGATGGAGTGCAAAGAGACACATTGGGGGCAGTGACTTTGACCCTTCAAATGGGCCCTGCAGAGTTCAGTGCGCAATTCCAAGTATTGGACATAGACACTAGCTACAACCTTCTTTTGGGAAGGCCGTTTATCCACATGGCTGGAGCCGTCCCCTCTACTCTCCATCAAATGATGAAGCTTGTATGGAAAAATGAAGAGTTAGTGATTCACGGCGAGGGAAGTCGCTCGGGCAAGCAGGTGTCGGTCATTGATGAGATGCCGCAAGGTGCAGACTTTTACACGGTGGAGCTGGTGAAAGCCACCAATGAAGATTTGGCCCCGCGGAACCCCATGCCAGCCGTACACAAAATGATAGCCACGGTGATGCTGCAGAATGGGTTCGAGCCAGGTTTTGGATTGGAAAGAGATTCCCAAGGAACTATTGAGCCTATTACGGCCTTTCCTAAAGGATCCAAATATGGTTTGGGGTACATCCCCACAGATGACGACATGAAGATGAAGAAGAAAAGAGTTCAAGAGTTGGCTAAGCCGATCCCGCTTCTGTATCAATCCTTTCCAATCAGGAAGTGTGCCGAGCCTGAAGACTTTGGGGAAGGAATCTGTGACCTCTTCGAAGAGATCAATGCTATTATCGAGGAGGAGGTTGAATCAGCTGGTATTCGTGATGTTGAACCAGGAGAAGTGCTGCAGAATTGGACTTTCACGCCGATCCTGATGTCCCGAACTCTTTGGTAGAAAAGAGTTATTTTATGTACACCAAAATCGGTGGTTGTCCGGAGGATACCCAAGACCCGCCATTTCTACATTTTCTAAATTGTTCAAGTTTTGAATTCTGTTGTGACGTTTGAAAGGCAATATGGCTCCATGTCATGCCCAAAGTTTGCGTTTTGTTTTAAATGAAAAGCTCTTTATTTTGACTTTACTTATTCAATTGTTTGTCATACTTTACTTTCCTAATTTTGTCTGTTTATAATTTCAGTAACCTAAATTATAGACCTGCCAATGTCATGTCATGTCATGGGCTAAATGAACAAAATGAGACAAAGGACGACAAGGTCGGCGACTACGACGAAGAAAGTGGGGAACCGGATTATATAGCAGAAGAATTCCGACAGTTCGAGAATCAACATAAACCGAATCTGGAGGAAACAGAGACGGTGAATTTGGGAGATTCGGAATGTGTCAAAGAGGTTAAGATCAGCACCCACCTGGATGAGACTCAGAAAGAGAGCCTGGTTCATTTACTTGCCGAATACAATGATGTGTTTGTTTGGGAAGTCGGTGATATGGAGGGGTTGAGTACCGATGTCGTATCTCATAAGCTACCCATCAACCCAGGGTTCGAGCCGGTGAAACAAAAAACTCGGAAATTCAAGCCTGAATTGAGTTTGAAGATTAAGGAGGAAATCACCAAGCAGATAGAGTCTCGATTGGTAGAGGTAACGCAATATCCCACCTGGTTGGCAAATGTCGTTCCGGTCGCCAAAAAAGATGGAAAAATCAGGATTTGTGTCGATTACAGAGATCTCAACAAGGCTAGTCCAAAGGACAATTTTCCATTGCCAAATATCCATATACTGATTGACAATTGTGCCAAACATGAGATGCAGTCATTTGTGGATTGTTACGCGGGTTATCACCAAATCTTGATGGATGAAGAAGACGCAGAAAAAACGGCATTCATCACACCTTGGGGTGTGTATCACTACAGAGTAATGCCGTTCGGCCTCAAGAACGCCGGTGCCACTTACATGAGAGCCATGACGACTATCTTTCATGACATGATCCACAAAGAAATTGAAGTGTACGTGGACGACGTCATAATTAAATCCCGCGAGAGTTCGGATCATGTGACACACCTGAGGAGTTTCTTTGAACGTTTGCGTCGGTACAACCTGAAGCTAAATCCCGCCAAATGTGCTTTTGGAGTCCCAGCTGGGAAGTTGTTGGGGTTTATAGTCAGCAGAAGAGGTATTGAGCTTGACCCTTCTAAAATTAAAGCAATTCAGGAGTTACCTCCACCGAAGACGAGAAAAGAAGTGATGAGTTTCTTGGGAAGGTTAAACTACATCAGCCGGTTTATAGCACAATCGACAGTGGTATGTGAACCTATCTTCAAGTTGCTGAAGAAAGATGCTCCGACTAAGTGGACCGAGGAGTGTCAGACCGCTTTCGACGCTATCAAGAACTACTTATCTAACCCACCAGTATTGGTTCCTCCACGAGAAGGGAGTCCTTTGCTACTGTATTTGTCAGTTTCAGATAGTGCATTTGGATGTGTACTGGGTCAACACGACGAGACAGGGAAGAAAGAAAGGGCAATCTACTACATCAGCAAGAAATTTACTCCGTACGAGTCTCGCTACACTTTGCTGGAAAGAACATGCTGTGCTCTGACGTGGCTTGCCCAGAAGCTAAGACACTATCTGTCGTCGTATACTACATATCTTATCTCCAGGATGGATCCGTTGAAGTATATTTTCCAGAAAGCAATGCCAACCGGGAAGTTAGCTAAATGGCAAATGCTATTGAGTGAGTTTGACATCGTGTACGTGACTCAGAAGGCAATAAAAGCACAAGCTTTGGCTGATCATCTTACGGAAAATCCCGTTGATGAAGAGTATGAACCTCTCAAGACATATTTTCACGATGAAGAGGTGTCATTTGTGGGTGAAGATATCTCTGAAATTTATCCAGGTTGGAGATTATTCTTTGACGGAGCGGCAAATCATCAAGGTAAAGGTATCAGAGCAGTCTTAGTGTCAGAATCTGGTCAACACTATCCCACAGCAGCTAAACTCCGATTTAATTGCACCAACAACATGGCCGAATACGAAGCTTGTATTCTTGGTCTGAAAATGGCCATCGACATGAATGTTTACGAGTTATTGGTCATTGGGGATTCAGACCTTTTGATTCATCAGGTTCAAGGTGAATGGGCCGTGAAGAACCCGAAGATTATACCTTATGTACAGTATGTGCAGAAGCTGTGCAAAAGGTTTCGTAAGATCGAGTTCAGACATACGCCCAGAATACAGAATGAGTTGGCCGATGCTCTTGCCACCATTGCTTCGATGATTAAACATCCGGATACAGATTACATCGACCCACTGGATATAGAACTGAAGGAACATCCAATCCATTGTTCACATGTCGAATCAGAACCAGACGGTTTGCCTTGGTACTTTGACATAAAGAGGTATTTGGAGTCTGGGACTTATCCTGAAGACGCTGCGACCAATCAAAAGAAATCAATACGCCGTATGGCTCTCAATTTCTTCCTAAATGGAGAAGTACTATATAGGAGAACTCCAGATTTGAGTCTTCTAAGATGTGTGGACGCTGTTGAAGCTATGAGGCTTATTGAACAGATACATGCCGGAATGTGTGGCACACATATGAACGGGCTCACTTTGGCAAGGAAGATCATACGAGCTGGGTACTTCTGGATGACTATGGAGAATGACTGTTGCAGATTCGTGCAAAAATGCCACAGATGTCAAGTGCACAGGGATTTGATACGAGTGCCACCTCACGAGCTCAATGCTATGAGCTCACCTTGGCCATTTGTAGCTTGGGGAATGGATGTCATTGGCCCTATAGAGCCATCCGCTTCTAATGGACACAGATTCATCTTGGTTGCCATTGATTATTTCACCAAATGGGTGGAAGCAGCCTCTTACAAATCGGTAACCAAGAAAGTGGTGGCCGATTTTGTCCGCAACAATCTGATATGCCGATTTGGAGTTCCAGAATCCATCATCACTGATAACGGTACAAATCTCAACAGTCATCTGATGAAAGAGATATGTGAACAATTCAAGATTATCCACCGAAGGTCAACTGCTTATCGCCCTCAAATGAACGGAGCTGTAGAGGCCGCCAACAAGAATATCAAGAAAATTCTGAGGAAAATGATTGACAAACAGCGAGGTTGGCATGAAATGTTGCCATATGCTCTACTAGGATATCGAACAACGGTCAGAACATCGACTGGGGCTACTCCATACTTGCTAGTATATGGAACCGAAGTAGTCGTACCTGTTGAAGTCGAGATACCGTCACTAAGGATCATCCAGGAAGCTGAGCTAAGTAATGCTGAGTGGGTTAGCAAACGGATTGATCAGTTAACTTTGATTGATGAGAAGAGGATGGTCGCCGTCTGCCATGGCCAGTTGTATAGACACAGAATGACTCGCGCTTTTCACAAAAGGGTGAGAGCCAGAAATTTTGAAGTGGGTCAGTTGGTCCTTAAGCGTATTTTTCCTCATCAAGACGAGTACAAAGGAAAATTCGCACCAAACTGGCAAGGTCCTTACATGGTTCGCAAAGTACTATCTGGAGGTGCTTTAGTCCTATCCGAGATGGATGGCACTGTATGGTCCAAGCCTATCAACTCAGATGCTGTTAAGAGATACTACGCGTGAAGTTAGTTTTGCATCTTCTATCATTTACTTGTAATCGTTCTGTTTGCTTGTATTTGTTTAAGTTGAATTTTTATCCCTCTTGTAACGAACTACGTATGACCTGAATTCTCAAGAATGAGATACGTAGGCGGCCTATGTCGGCTTCGGTCACCCCATTTACCCCTTTTTAAAAAAAATTTTTTAGGTCGGAACTACGTTTGACCTGATTCCTGCTCCAATGGGATACGTAGGCGCCACAACGGCTCGGTCATACACACAATAGGATTTCCATTTTTCTTCATAATGGAAACTGGGACAGAATTTTTGAGAGGGTCTCAAAAATTCATTTGGAGTTGGACTTCTTTAACGAGTCAAAACAAAAGACCAAAATTTTACGGAGGAACTACGTCTGACCTGAATTCCTGCCTCAACGGGATACGTAGGCGCCACAAGGGTTCGGTCATATCTCTCGTAAGATTTCTATTCCTCTTTACAATAGAAACTGGAACAAATTTTGAGAGGGACTCAAAATTCTCCAAAAGGAGTTTCCGTTTTAGCAAGTCGAAATAAAGATATTTCGAGATCTGCGACTGCGACAGAAATTTTGAAAAGATCTCAAAAATTCCGCAATCTGCTCAGTTACGATGAAAGGATAAGTAAGACAGTAAACTGGGACAGAAATTTTGAGAATGGCCTCAAAATTTCATTACAGGCCTTACCTATAAGTCCGGAGTGATTCCGAAGACTCACCGGTAAATGAGCAAGGTCAAGCCCAAAGAAGTTTGTTAAGCCTGATATGACATGACTTGGCAGTGACCGTTTTAAGATACTATTTCTCTAAATTTGATTTTCTCTTAAATTTTCATTTTTTCATTCCATTTGTTTGGTATAAAATTTTATCTTATCTATCAAGAGTCGGGAGATCGGGAAATCAACCGGAGATAGCAATACAAAGAGAAGACAACTGAAGAAATCGACACAGATCAGTACATCTTTAAAACTGACAATTTTTCTGTGGATGCAGGTTTATAGCTTTGCTTTGAAATTGGCAAAATTCTTCC